>CM070651.1:18678975-18796475 GCA_036346575.1 Dendrocalamus sinicus | reverse complement strand
AAAAAGAGAACCAATTGTCCACAAATTCTTCTGAAAACTACTTAGGTTGCCCTTAACAACTACATTAAGAATATTTAAGTACATAAAAACAACCATGTGTCAATGTTTATGCTCACAGCTCACTGTAATTAGTTTTTTTAAGTGAGATGACGTCTGCATAGTCATTGCCACTGTCATCGACTTCACCGAATGCGTCTGATGCTCTAAAGACCGGTGTAACTAAGCGTGGTGGAGGAATATCGAAAAGGCATGAGGACCAAATAACCATCACAGAGGTTTCTCTTGGTGGGGTCCCTCTACATCCGAAGAAAGTAGCGATAGCATTTCGAACTACCTATGGGATAGTTGGAAGGGAATAGGTCCCCATCACCACAGCAAGTTGGAAGTCACTAACAGAAGTATAGCAAGAGCGGCTATGGGTGGAAATTTCAAGGCTGTTCAAGATCCCAATAGAAATCTAGGGACTCGTGCAATGGTAGGCATTCCTCATGATGGGAGAAGCATGGAAGACCTTCAAAAACATGCTTGTCACATAGTACGTGAACAAGGATCAGACACCTTTCATGAAGTATCCTTTTGTGTTACCAGATACATGGGACGCCTTTGTACGGATTGAGACAATGACCGAATTTCAACAACAAAGTGTTGCACACAAGGCTCTCCTGGCACAAAACACTCACCTCCACAGACTCGGCACGTTGGGTACACGGTTAAAATCCCACAATGGTGGAGGGAGGACGAGGTTGGAATCCGATCGGAGCCCCCCTGCCATTTGCCGAGATCACAAACGAGCACACCTGAAACTGATAAAGAGCGATTCATCACCACGTCTTTGGGCATTGTCTCTTTCAAAAACCCTGCAGACAAAGAAGTGTCCCAATGTCCAGTAATATATGTTAAACTACCTAGTTGTTAATAAGTCCATAACTTCATAGGGTATAAAATAGCATGATTGCCTCTTGCAGCAAAACATTGGCTACCGAATCTTCCTAAGGTTCCTTCGAAGTAGTCAGGGAGAGGGATAGTTGAAACAAGACATTCGTGCAAAACTTCAGGGAGAGATAGCTGCAAAACTTTGAGGAGAGCTAGCATCATTGAGGGAACAACTGAATCAAGTCCTCAACTAGTGGCAAGCCAGCCATTGTCGTGAGAGCCAATCCCCTTCAACATTGGAGTAGCTGTGCATCCATACCACTTTCTGAACATAGCGACGTCCACTTACCTATCGAGGATATCCAGATAATGTACATCTCTAGAATGCTACACAGATAGATCTGTTGAATATCTTAGCTAAGCGTATATATTATAGGAGCCCACATCGTGCAACCTCGAGTCAGGCTTGTTGGCTCCATTCTCGTTGAGCCTGGGTGAGGGATGAAGTATCCATGCCTACCAGGGATGCTGGTGCACAGTGCCCAGCTAGGGACCGGTTTTGTGAAGGTCCGAGCGGACATGGTACATGATATTTTCAGAACCATCCCACTAGAGAACCCCCAGACGATGAGATCATGACACTAGGGGATACTGCCCACACATTCATCTAGTGGCCCAAGAGGGACGTCACCTAGTCCCTTCTGTGTTGACATCTACCCAGCATGAATAGCTGCCCTCTCCACACGATCATGTACAGCCTAAGGCCTCTATGACCCTCCCTTTGATGTCACCACGTGCACCTGATTTGCGTCAGTAGGCTGCCATATTGGCTTCCATGAAGACCACACCACACATAGATCAACAACATGCCCAGTCCTCTCCTGTGAAGAGCACATACAAGCATGGCCACAAGACTAAATTGAAGGATATCAAGGCACCTCAAAAGCCCTGTACATTCTCACTAGGAATGTCGTTGGTCCCAAAAACACTCATACCTAGACTTAGAATGGGTTACGTGAGATTGCCTATGTGGTACATTGAAGAGACCAACAAGACGAGGACACAATGTCGTATGGGTATCACCATCAAGTATATGGTGTGGCATTTTCTCCATGAGCTAGGCTACTTCGTGGTGGGCTTCGATGACCTATTCGATCTCTTCAATCTCGATGCCATCAACGCCTCACTTTTATGATGCTTGACACTGTAAGTGTGTACAATTACGGTCTATATTCATGTCATACAGATAAATGTCATAACTCCTTGCTAATGTATAGACACATGATGCTATAAGCTAGATGATCCCGAGAACCGGTAGGTTTTCTCAACCCACACTTGGTCTCCGAGCAAAGCATCGACAAAAATGTGTCCTACGTCCAGGATTACACAACAAATGGACTACATGCTCACAATGACAAGGAGTACATACTTGTACTTTACAACCAGAAGTAAATGCTTTACTCATTGCTATACTCATTGATACGTACTTCATACAAAACATGAACTTAATTTTAAGAACTATGGTGGTATACATGTGTATGTGGCACTAGATTCTAATTGTCATTGTACCAAAGTGGAACAACATAGTATACCTTGATTCCCTAAACAAGATGGAGCATGGTTTCATAATTGTGCAACAATTAATCGACATGTAAACTTATTTCATCCATAGATAACTCTATATACCCTTACTTTGCAATGGCTGAGGCTAACTTTTTCGAATCATGTAGGTCATTCAAGGCATATGTTGGCAGAGGAGGTAGACACATGGAAGAGAGTGCCACACTACGATATGTGATGCAGTTTAAGGTTATATTGGATGCCTCATCACAGACGGTTCCCTAAAATCCATCAGTGTTGTAATTATCACAAACGGTTTTACAAGCGTGACCGTCTTTGTTACTAGCGATAGCTAGAACTATTTGTGATATATAATTATCACAAATAATTCTTGTTCAGAACTATCTATGATGTATCATAGATAATTTGTATTAAAAACCGTCTGTGATTTCTGCAATTATCACATATGATTCTTAATAAAAACTGTCTGTGATACATAACAGATGGTTCATAGTAAAAACATCTGTGATATCCTACATATCACAGACAATTTTTATCTTCTATATATGCGGGGTGAAAATCATCTGTGATATTAATTTTCTATATATGCATGGGCAAAAAAACTAACTCACTATACTCCTGCGCACACTTAGGTTTTCTAACAACCCGTGTGCCTTCTCATCTCCCCCTTCTCCACCTCCTACACCACTGCCTCCTCCTCGGCTCCCCACTCACGGCTCCTCCTGACTCCCCATCACTACCACCTCCTCCTTGGCTCCCCATCGCCGTTGCCTCCTCCTTGGCTCCCCATCGCACGGCTCCTCCTCCCAATTCCCTATCACCATCGCGTCCTCCTTGACTCTTCATCGCCATCGCCTCCTCCTCGGCCCCCTATTGCATAGCTCCTCCTCCCAGATCCCCATCACCGTCGTGTCCTCCTCGACTTCTCGTCGCGCGGCTTCTCCCCCCGATTCCCAGTTCCATCACTCAAGGTGTGCATTTACTTATGTGAGTGTTGTGATATGTATGAATGGTTGATATGTGCATGAGTGTGATGCTTTATTTTCATAGGTGATCCAATTTAATAAACTATCATGTGGTAATTCATTTGGGATTCCATTGCTAACAAAAGGTAAGTAAAAAAGAATATTTGATATGCATAGAGAATGCAACTTGAAAAATGAAATTCTACATGAATGTTACTACTGTTCCTAAACTAGAATCATAAGATTGGCCCAAATATTAGTATGAATAGGGTTTTCTTTATATCAAGCATGTCTTGAAGTTATAAAATTCTACAAGAAGCATACTGATGTGATTCAATTTGCAACACTTAGATTATAGTATTAGCGTCGTGTTTCGGTTGATGCAAATGGATGTTCATACATGCATGTGTGTGTTATAGTTTGTAAGGAAAATGATGTTCGTTGAAAATAGAGTGCAACCAGCACCAGAGATAATGTCCGCACAGTCTTCACTGAATGCATCTGATGACCATCATAGAGGTCCTTTGAGATCGAAGAATGGCTTCTCTTTTGATACTAAGGTAGTAAACTACACAACATAAAGTCACAATTCACAACTTACTTGTTCTTGATTTACATGGATGATGCCCACATATTTCATGATAATACTAACATAGTCTTGCACACCACATAATTTAAATGAGTTAGAGAAAAAGTAAGATCCCATATCACACATGACAGCAAAAACTATGTCAATCAGAGTAATAGTTGTTTTAAAACACCCTTCTAATAAAATCTTGTAACAATAATATATACCAAGATGAGGAAAAGAAAACCAATTATGCTAGATTCTTTGAAGTAGATTATGACTATTATTTTTTTTCTAAGACAGCAAACAAGCCTACTATACAGCATGAGGAGAAAAATTTTGGGCTGGAGCTTCATTTAGAGCCAGCTTCTCCTGAAACCGGGCTGCGCCGTTCTCGGTATCTTAGCCGCATTCAGCCAGCTCGGGCTGGACCGGCTGGCTCAGTTGCACCCTAGCCAGTAGTCGTCAGCTCAGCAGTCAGTAGTCGCCAGTACGTTTCAGCGCTCCCGCTCAGGCCATGGGTGGTGGACGGCCTCCGTCCGTCCCCGTGCAATACGAGACCCGGATTCCCGCGAGGCCACTTGCATATGCCTCGTGTCCTTCCTCCTCCTTGGATTCGTGCTCATCTCTATTCTATGGCTAGTGTGCTGTACTGCGCTGCGTACTGTGTGCACGCAGCGGGATGAAAGCACTGCACTGCACGCACAGTGCACACGGCGTGCACGTGCGTGCGCGAGAGCGAGGGCGACCGGGTCAAACTAGCTGCGCCCTGCGCTGCACGAGGCGGGAGGAGAATTCTGGACATATTTGGACCCCTAAACATCCCAAATTCCACTTTTGGCCCCCCAAATCAAAAAAATTCCGTTTCTGGACCCCTCCCGACCGCGCGTTCGCGAGCTGGTGCCACGTGTCCCGACGCGCGGGTCGGCGCGCGGCGCGCGCGCGCGATGCGCGGCGGCGCGGGGCGGGCGGCGGCGCGCGCGCGCGCTGGCGGGCGGCGGAGCGCTTGCGGCGGCGCGCGATCGCCGCGCGGCGAAGTCGCGCGCGGGCGCGCGCGCGGCGCGCGGCGCGCTAAGGCGGCGATCGCACGACCGCGCCGAGGCAGGCGGTCGCGCGCGGCGAAAACGCGCGTCGGGAGGGGTCCAGAAATGGAATTTTTTTGGTTTGGGGCCAAAACGGAATTTGGGGTGTTTAGGGGTCCACATGTGTCCAGAATTCGCGGGAGGAAGGGGAGGAAGCGTCCTTTTCGCTGCTTTCTTAGGTCCTGTTTGGCACGGCTCCACTTCACAAGTGGAACTGTTTTTTTTTTTTAGCCCTACGAACAACTCCATCGGTGGAGCTGGAGCTGTTTTGGTAGACTGTTTGGCAAAACAGCTCCACCTGTTTTATCATGCATGGTTAAGAAATGTCAATTGTCCAATATACCCCTGTCTATTTGGTTTGTAGTAACATCAAGAGTTGTATGTTTCTACATGATTTTTCATCCGAGTAAATTTGAATTAAAAAAATTAAAATTTAAAATAACACAAAGTATTAGCAACCAATATTTAATGCATTTTTTGCATAGGAATAACCCGTTAAAACAAATATGCATGTGCAAAGTCATGATATAATGCAAACAAGGGCAGTGGCATGCGGGAGAATAGAAAAGCCGGTGGCAGATCGTGTAAATTCACGAAAGTACAAGGGCAGTGGCATGTAGGCCTACGGATGGAGCCGGGTGGAGCTACTTTTTTCAGCTCCATCTTGTACATATCTTTTGTCTCAGCAGGTTTTAAGGGACTCCTTGGGTGGAGCTATTTTGTTTTACCTCGTTTGGCACAAAACGGCTCCAAACAGCTCCAGGAGCCGGTGGTGGAGCTGTGTCAAACGGGGCCTTAATTACACGTCTATGCATACGGCGCACACTTATGTGGTACGACTAGCCAGTACTCCCTCCATTTGGCGTTTGCTTGATCTTCCCGTGAGGCTACTGGCTAGGCCCAATCTTAAAAATATACTTCATTTAAAAACTGATTATTATAGAAAAATTGAAAAATAGCTTTTAGAAGTTGAAAAGAACATGCCTAATAGTTGGGGAAAAAAAGAAAATCCCATTTCACGTAGAATTAGATTTGTTTGCTAGTTAATAAGATCCAAAAGGTTTATCGATATATCTAGAGGGGGTACATATTCATAATAGACATAATAGAGATTATTATACGCCAAGTAACATCAAAAGTGCGCTTTTACCATATTTTTATGATCTACCAATATTATGCTTCCCAATGGCATGAATAATCTATCATTAGTGTGTGGCTCTGTGCTACCCAACTTTGGATCTGTTTATATTGGCTTTAGCTAAGGGTTTTTGGCTGATAGTTTTTAGCTAAAAATGACAGATGTGTTTTTTTTGTTGCGACCCATGGTTTATGGCTACGGCTAATAGCTTTTAGTCCTAGGGCGATCGCTTGTGCGAATTAACCAAATATTCATAAGTTATTTCAAAAAGACTATCATGATAAGCCACTTCGAAAATGTGTTGCAAAAACTGTCTCATTTGTTTGTTTGAGGAAACTATAAGCCATAAGTTGAAATGAACAGGAGTGGCAAGCGGTGGGGAAAATAAGAGAGATGTATGTGAGACAGGAGTGAGGGGAGTAGGGTATGTGATGCGCCATGATGGCCTGTCTTTTTCCCGAATCGAGACGGGAGTGAGAGTAGTGGGAAAACCGCTTTGGAAAGCCGAATATTCATATTGATTTATGGTTTCTTTAAACAGAATTAGAAGCTAATATGAACATGTCCTTTATTTGTCATGGTAAGTTCTTGAGTTCCCAGGATAAAGATTCTATCTACTAGGATACATTTCCATTCAACATAATACAAACACTTACTGAATCTAGAAAGGGAGCAAAACAAGAACGCCACCTGACTATAGAACAGAGCGCTACAGTGACATTTACACATGGCCATTGTCTTATTAACCGCGGTCCGTACGATCAGGGAATTTAATTAGGATGTAGTGAGATGGGCTTTTCTTAGCTGTATGTTTCAGAGCATCTTGGATATGGCCAAACCTGAAGAGAGAAAAAAAGGATGTAGACCAAGATTTTCACGTAACCATTGCAATGCATCTACAGAACTTCTGCCATGCAGAATTAGCCGCACAGTTAGATACAGGTGCGCATCCGGACAGGAGCACACTTATGCATATGACATGTAATAATCTTTCCGTCATGTAATACAAGTCAAAGTTCATAATACAAGTTAAAGGGCATCATACGCACAGAACCACGTATCAAAGAAACACTAAATTTAAAAAAATTAATATCATTAAACCAGTCATACCCTATTAAATTAATACTATAACTAATCATTTAGCATTAAAACAAATGTATATAGCAAAAATATTATAATGACTATATTTTAATAATTTCAATGGATTTATACCGTGTAAGATGCTTGCTTTCTAGGACAGCAAACTTATATTGTGTGCCGGAGTGAGTAGTATACCATTCTCAAGAACAAACGGTTTGTGCCATGCATGCATGTTCCGACTATCAAAGATTTCCTCTGCGTACAGTGTACATGCATGAATACATGAACTGATGAAAGCATCAAGGTAGCTACCGTCTACCGATCCGGTTATACATGTGGCCCAAAAAGGAGGCCCTTCCTAATTCCTAGTCAGGTATGGTGTAGCATTGCATAACCCTGCATGCTCGTGCCTTGAACCGCTGGCCATTCCTGCAGCAAACTGCAAACGCTTGGCAGAGAAAGCACAGTTTGGCAAACCCATCAGATCTCCTCCGCGGCGCACTGCTTCCGCCGCGTCGATGGCAGCGTACTCATCTCTCTGCAGAACACGCAACGCACATATCAGTTCAAATCTGTCCAAGTATATGCACAGTACAGACGGAGGAGTGTGGAGCAATGCGATTACGTACGTACCATGGGGCAGCTGAACACGGCAGACGAGCTCGCGGTGTCATCGAGATCGTCGTCGTCATACCGGGGCCTCGCCTCCTCGCCTTGGGCGGCGGCGCCCCTCCTCTTCTTGCTCTTCACCTCGCTGAGACTACGGGTTGAACCCAAGCAGCCGGAGCTTGGCCCACTCGCACTACTGCGTCGACCGCTGCTGGAGTAGCAGTGGTCGCCGAGGAACTGACGCTGCTGAAGCTTGTGATCCTGCAGTTCGTCTTGCTTTTGAGGGTGCGGCGGCGGGCCGGAAGACGCGTCGGAGACCATGGAGTCCTCCTCGCCGGACTCCGCCTGCTGCAGCATCTGGCTTTGGAAGGGCTTGTGAGGGAGGGAGATGAAGAAATGAGAAATTTGGACCTATTTGGACCCAAAATACCAAGAATTCCGTTTTTGGCCCCCTGTAAAAAAAATTCCACTTTTGGACCCCTTCCCACCGCGGATTCCCGTCGCGCCACGTGGGCGGTCGTGCGGGCGTGGCCGCCGACGACCGGCTGCGGCGCGCCGGCGCGCGCTCCCCGCCGACCGCGCGCGTCGACGCCCGAGCGCATGTGCGCCGCGCGGCGCGTTTGCCCGGCCGACCGCGTGTCCCGCCCCCGCCCGAGCGCGCGTCTTGACGCCCGACCGCGCGTCCTGTGCAGCCGACCGACAAAATTTGTATTGACTGTGTATATATATTTATACATATATAAAGTTATTATTTAAAAAATTTATTTGTATATATAAAATGAGTGGAAAAATATGAATTTGAAGTGGAGTCCACTGTACTGCTTGTGTAATTTTTGTGCAAATTTGAAAATTTAAAATATTGTTTCGTAGAGTACGAAAGAAATTTGTGTGAAGTAACGATTAGCGTATTTGTGATTTTCATATATTGCTGACCGTGAAAAATGTGTTGAACTGACAATAACAAATTTCGATCATGGTATGTTGTTTTATTGGAAGTAATTTAAAGAAAAATTTTTTGAGCACAAATGTGATATGAACAATTGAAGGAAATGAAGGAAAGTGATATTGAACACGTATGATTATAAGTTTTGTTAATTTTGTAGTTGTGAATCAGAAAAAAATTTGCAAAAATTGTAAAACAAGTTTATGTTGATTATATGTTGTAGATGCATAAAAAATTTGGGTAAAATTTTTTAGGAACGATTAATGCGTAGAACGATCGATATATAAAGTGGTAAGTGATGTTTGTATGTTTTGTTAATTTTGTAGTTATAAACGAACTGCGTAAAAATCAGATAAAGTTGCAATAGAAGTTTATGTTCAATGTAAGTTGTAGATGCATAAAAATATTTGGTAAATTTTTTTAGGAACGATTGACCGTAGAACGGTCGATACATAAAGTGGTAAGTGAATTTTAGGGTTTGGTCTGTTATTAGGGTCCTGCTATGTACTGGCCCCGCAAGCTCGCAACTGTGATCTTGGAGCACCGTTATCCGGAACTCCGTGCCAACGCCCTTGTACCGTTGTGCACGGACTTTGCCACCACATGACCCGTCAACACACTTCACGACGTACGTGTCCGGCTTTGACTTGTGGACCCGATACGTCCGGCTTATATTGACGGCATGTCTAGCAATAGCCTGCTGGACAGCACTCTTATTACGGAAGCACTGCCCCAAATACAGTGCGCCCTCGCTGAACCCCCATTCTCCCTCCTCCGCCTGTGGCAGAACTAGGGCTGCCGCTGCGATGTCGTCCAGTCTGGACGACACGTACGCACCGTCCGTGGTCACAACACGACCTACCACCCCTCCAGTTGCACCTTCGCCATCCTCGTCCTCTCCAGAGCTGCCTGTGTCAACCTCCTCATCCTCCTCGCTGTCCTCTTCTTCCACCCGGTCCCCAAGATACTCATGACAGTCAATACGGGCGCCCCACCACCTGTCGTGCACACCTTCGTTAGGCTGGAAATTCTGCGCACGCCTCCTGTCATCTTCATCACCCACTTCCTCGCCCACATGTTCTCCCGCAGAAGGGTCTTCATGACCGCCGGCCACTTCATCTCCACCAGCGGCATCTGAACCAACCATGCACGATGATTACGCCTCTCCATGAACTCGACATACACCATTGGCCTCCCATATATCGCAGCATCAGGGTTGCGCACGACCTCCATGTAGTTCGCCCATGAGGCGTCATTGGTCACCTTCGAAGTTGCCATATGCTCCCCTTCCGTCATCCACCATTGAGGCATAGATCGCCTCGATCCGTAACTTCTTCCTTGCGGTGCATCCGATCGAGCGCTGAGCGGACACACCTCCGTAGCTCGGACAAACTCATGGCGCTCGGGCCGGGTGCCGGATCACGGTCCGCTCGCAATTTGACAGTCCGCCCCATACGGCCCATCACGTCGAGACCACTCCCATAAACACCATCAATTGTTCAATGCCACCATTGCGTACCTAACATAAGTGCATAATCAACCATTTTAGTACACGACATGTAACAATCGTACCATCTAATTAACAGTTTCGATTAGTATATATTTTGTATTTCTAAATCTCGATGTATTTGTAACTATTTTACTTTCAAATTGTACCATACATCAAATTAAATATTCATATCATTTTTATTTCCATACTACGGTCATTCACTAAGCACACTAATTATACAAATTATCTCTAATCTACAAATTTACCACCTACAAATGCTCCAACATAAATATTTACTTTTTCAACACATACACATTATTTACACTACAATCTTTTCTAACTTTTACTTAATATAGTATTTATGTAGCTCTACTATAACTTTCTATGACTGCTATTATATTTTATTTCTAATCTACCAAATTTATTTGTAATTTCTTTTACCACATACCGCATCAGTATGTAGTTCTTCCCTAAGCGTACTAATCATATGCTTCTAATCCTACTACTATTGTTATCACCTACAATTGCTCTAACATAAATATATATTTTCTCAACATCTACACACTACAAATTCGTATTTTCCACCTAACTGAAACTACTCTACAGTACGTATGTTCACTACAAAGGAAAACACTACATACACTACAATACATTATGCCTAACATATGCATGATTTGCTATACATACATAGCGTATAAAAGATTCGCATAAAATAACAGTAACACAAGATGGCTTGCTTAATTAAAGGCTAATGACATACATAAAATGATAGTTGCACGGGCACAAAACTTACCTCTTCTTGAAGCTCACGAGACGATCTACAACTTTTGTACTTGCCAAATCCGCTGATTCCAAACGAAAACAACTGAAATCTTACGGCTTTCGCTCCTCACTTTTCTTCAGTTCCTCCCTCGCGCTCGCTCGGTCTTCACTCAAAAAAAAGCAAATGAGCTTCCTGGATGTCCATACACGCATGAAGCTCGGTTTTATCTCTGCATTCATCCATGAGTGAGGGGCCATGCGAGCTAGATGATGACGCGTGTGTTACTTGTGCTGCTGGGGTGAAAAAACCAAAAAAACGCTGCTGCTTTCGGCGCCGATTGGACAGAGCCAAACGCGCGGTCGGGAATCAATCCCGCGGTCAAATCATCGGTCACGCGGTCGGAGGGCAGTCGCGCGGTGGGCAAGCGGACGCGCGGTCGGGTCGTGCGCTCGGGCAAAGGGACGCGCGGTCGGGAGGCGAATGGCGCGGTGGGGAGCGGCGCAGGCCGGTCGCACGACCGGGCCACGTGGCGGCCTGGGGTGATCCCGCGGTGGGAAGGGGTCCAAAAGTGGAATTTTTTTGTACAGGGGGCCAAAAATGAAATTTTGGGTATTTTAGAGTCCAACAGTGTCCAAATTTCAAGAAATGATGCTGGTGGCCATTGGAATGTTTTAGGTACAGAGTCCAGCCGGATTGGCACCCGCTGCTGCACTGCGAGGCGCTCTCCATGAAGGCTTCTCTGAGTTCTCACCCTATTATCGCATTGGAACTTGGAAGTGGCGTGCAAAGATGCAAAGCTAGGAGTAGCCAGAGTGCTGAGGTATATGAGGACAGTAGAGTGGGGATCTCGAGGCGAGTGGAAACGGAGGGAAATGTTTGTTTTATGGAGGTGTCCAGAGAGCATCCACTGATTTTGGAGTTAGCAGAGAATTTGTTTTGACGTTGGATCTTAGTCCAATGTTTTATATTTAGAGCATTTATATTTTTTAGAGAAGAAATAAATGATATATTAGATAGAGATTTAACGTCCTATATTTGTTTTTGGAGGAGGTATAAGGAATTCGTCGGATAAAGATCCAACGCTTTAACATCTGATTGCTTCTAACCTCAAAAAAAAACTCAAATGCTTTTAACACTTCCCTTTCCCTTGTTTTATATCAGGCGCAGCTGGGCAAACCCATAATTGGTTCCTGTCCACGGACAAGGGCACATGCGGACGGACTTGGGAGGCGTGCACGCTAACGAGCTGTGCACGGGCGCGCGCGGACGAGGGGCGACTAGCCCGGGGGCATCTCGGCTCGGCTCGAGCTTGGGCTCGACTCCGGTGAGGTTGAGGCCGCGACATTAGAGTATGTCCAATGCAGATATTTAGAGATGCTTAGTAATAAAAAATTGATTTTTCTTACCACATAGAATAGATAAGGTGTTTATTTTGAAGCATCGATGCTTAAATAAGCACCGGTGTTTAGTAAGTACTTATGTGTATAACTATATCTATTAATAGATAATATATCATCTAATCACCTATGGAAGAGATGCTTACATTGGAAGAAATAACTTTTATATGTATACTTGATGATATGATTATAAGCACTTATATATAAATATCTTGCATTGTACATGCCCTTATTGCCAATCAGTTCACCATCTAGCGCATCAGTTGGGAGCCTGTAACGAACGGATTGGATTTACTTCCCTCGGGGTTTGTTTGTATGGTGGGCCGGAATCCCGGCCTAGTCAACTGGGGAAAAGAACCCGAGCAGGGAAAACTTTCTCGGTCTGGCCCGAGGAACATTTGGATGAGCCCAGAACTGGGAATACTTTGGCCCAATCCAGTCCAAACCACGTGGATTAAAAAGCTCATCGACGAGATGTGGAATGGCCACGCTCACTCATAGTTCTCGCGACTCGCTCCTCCTACTCCACGTATCGCAGCCGCCGACGTCATCTCCATGTGTTGCCGATGATGACGCCACCATGAACCAGCACCGCGTCACCTCCACGCAGCACGATCACCCTGTCGCCACCACCCGGCGAGAGCGGATCCACGTTACTCCACACCGCTTGTTGTCGAAGCCACACCACTCTTTGGACCATCCATGGCCTTGTCTCCGGTCGCTGCTGTTGAAGCGGGCTTGGGTCCGCTGCCACTACGCCATTTTTGTGGATCTGTGGCACCATCCTCCTTACCTTGATTTGAAGGAGATGTGGCCGTGTGCCCAACTGCAAGTTGCGCACGGGCGCACCACCGAGCTTGCGCTCTGTCACGCCATGCGCGCACGCTGCCGCCCCAGCCCACCACGATGCCTCCTCCACCCCCACGCCGCTTTCTTCTCCTTTTTCTTTTCAATTTTCCCCATCCTCCACAAATGCATTAAGGGATTAATCCCCTCCGGTGGGAGAAATTTTGTTATACAACGGGACACAAATTAGTTTGTGTCACGAACCAATCCAGCGCTGACACGTGGCATGTACTACTGTGCAACTATTTAAAAATAATGTTTTTACTGTTTTGTACTGTAGATGGTACGAAAAAAATATTTTTTTATCTGTTTGCTACAGTACAAAACAGTGTTACATTATAGCGTACCATAGCACGATACTTTATAGTAAAAATGTTACACTCGTAGATCTGATGGTGGAGAGCATGCCTACTACGGGGTTACAAGGATCCATTGCATTACTCCGGCAACTGCAGGTGAATCCTATTCATATAAACAAACATGTTTGAACTTCCCCATAGGCGGCTAGCTTAGTCTCTGTTTTAAAGTGCTATGATTTTTTTGGCTAAAATTATAATATAGCACTTGTTAGCTTTTTAGAGGTATTAAATTAAAGCAAAATAAAGAAAAAAAAAAAAGCACCTTACATCTTCACGAATAATACAAAGGAAAAGAGAAAAATGAGAAAAAGGAAAAAAGATAAAAACCATTTAAAAAATAACATGTTCTAAATAATTTTTGACTTTTAAAAATCAGAACCAGCATCCATCGCTTTTTAGGGGAGCCTTAATTATGCTACCTACACAAAAAAGTTCAAATATTACCATAAGTGGGTTTGGATAGGCCGAAAGCGTTTACTCGCTTTGTGGCCAATGGCCTGGAAAGGCCTACACTGCGTGATGGGCCTTACCATCATTGGCATTGTAGTGTGCAGAGCTCATGGCCAAACACTAGCGTTGAAGAATCACCGGTGGATTAGTCATCCCCTCCTCTACCCTACTCTATAATACACCAAAATTTTTTTTTACTAAATCCACTCACTCAACCACTTCCATAGTCATGCCTAATCTAAGTCCACCCATATTTGTGTACCAAAGTAATCCAACTTCATACAAATGAATGGCCTGGATCTCTCCTCAAGCCTTCTTATCTTACTCATTGAAGATCCTAAGGCCAAAATCATCCGGATCATGCAAATCATTGAATCCAGAATCCCACCCCATCACGCCCTTGCGTCCCCCCTCCCTCCTCCCGAACCGCCCTCCCCACCCTTCGGATTTCGACGCCGCCTGCCTCCCCCCACCGCCGCCTCCTCCCCCGTCGCCTCCTCCGCCGCCCCCTCCCCCACCCCTCCTCCGCCTCCTCCCCTCCTTCCTCCTCCGCCGCCGCCAGCCTCCCCCACCGAACCCGTGCGCCTCCTCCCCTCTGATTTCTCCGCTGCCTCCTCCCCCGCTCCTCCGCCGTCGCCGCCTCCTCCTCCTCCCCCACCCCTCCGCTTTGCCGCCGCCTCCTCCTCCCCCCACTCCTTTGCTCCGCTCCCCCATCTCCGCCTCCCCCCACGCCTCTACTCCCGCCGCTCCCCCCGTCCTCCACCGCGCCGCCACTCCTCCGCTCCCCGTCCTCCACCGCGCGCCGCTCCCCATCTCCACCTCTCCCCGCGCCTCCACCCTCCGCTCCCCGTCCTCCCCGCGCGCCGCTCCTCACCTCCTCCTCCCCACTCTGCACCCCGCCTTCTCCACCCCACCCGCGCCGCCGCCTCCTCCTCCCCACTCCTTTGCTCCGCCTCCTCCCCTCTCCTCCACTCCGCCGCCTCCTAATCACAAGCCGTCGCGTGCTTCCACCAAAACCTAGCCCTCCCAAACCCGGCTCCGCTCCGAGCTCCACCTCTGCGGCAATGTCGTCGTCGAGATCGACGCGCTCGAGTATCTCCCCATTCCGATCCGCGCCGCCCGGCGGCGCAGCGGCGGCGACGGCCTCCGGCGAGACCTCGTATTCGAAACCCGTCTCCACGTTTCTCGGCAGCCTCACCGACGCGTGAGTCGTCTCCCCTAGCGAGCCACCTCCGATGCCGCCCAAATCGAAGCGGCGGCGGCGCGCCGCCGCGAGCCAATCGGCTGTGGAGGACCTCTTCACCGCGCTCCACCGTCACATCCGGCCGGCGAGTTCCCCGGGCCGTCAAGGTCGCCGACCAAGGTCAAGCACGTCCTCCTCCTTCCCCTCGCGTCTCGGTCTCTGCCCTAATCGCTCACGTAGCACCGACGCCCGGCTAATTCTGCAGTTCTGCGGCGGCGCTGGGGCGAGGATGCGGTGCGGTGCAAGGTGGTGGCGCACATCAAGTCCGACGCGACCGACAAGGCCCTCGCCGCGATCTCGCCGCCGAGCGCCTCCCCATCGACCTCAGCTACTACAGGGTGATGCAACTTGATCCTTTTTTTTCCCTTGGTCGTGTGTTGGATCTGTCTGTTCACTCGTTGATCTGTCTGTTCACTCGTTGCAATGCCTTCGTGGGTCAGTGGGCTGTGCTTTTAGGATCTAGGAGTGGCCAGATCTGTTTGTGCTTATGTCCTAAACTAAAATATGGCGATTTGGGTGATGACGAAGCGAAAAATCGAGAAGCATTTCACCTGTGGAGCTTAGATTGCAAGCGGTGATGCTGGCAACATTGCATAGCAAATATATATATATATATATATATATATATATATATATATATATATATATATATATATATATATATATATATATATATATATATATATATATATATATATATATAGGAAAATTACATAAGGCATCATGGTGCCTAGGCACCAACATCCGATACTGTATGATTGATAATTTTTGAGTTTGGGTATGAAAATGTTTTATACCCTTGATATATTTATGGTAAGTAAGTTTTGAACTCAGTTCAAATTAGTTTGAACTACTTTTGAGTTCAATGCAACTACAAGTGAGTATATACCATAAAAATAGTTCAAACTAATTAAACTGAAGTTGAATTTAAATTTTTGAGTTTGACATCTCAAATATACTTTTTATGGGTATATGAAGATACCCACATCAAACGTTATAATCTCGAAGCAAATCAACGGGTATTGATATTGGTGCCTAGGCACCATGGTGCATGAAACACTCGTCCTATATATATATATATATATAGAATATATATATATATATATATATATATATATATATATATATATATATATATATATATATATATATATATATATATATATATATATATATATATATATATATATTCAACGCTGCATAGCAAGTTTTGCTATTGAGGTTTGTGATTCAGCGATTCAGTGTGATTGTTGCATGCTCACTGAATCCGCATGAGCTTGTAAACTTGTAATGCATAATTTTGGAGGAATATATTGAGGGGAGGGGAGGCAAAGTTTTATGAGCGGTTCTTTGCAGCATGCTGGCAAGAATCAATGGTTCTGCAAGCTAAATGTATGTGACAAAGCGTTTGGTTTTATATTATGCTGCTTTAACTTAAATATGAGGAATTTGAATTTCCAGTGAGCCCAAGAGTCCATCATTGTGTGTCAAGAGACGCTACTTCTTTATCTGTTCTGTTATCGAGCGGTTGTAATTGTTTTTTTAGATGAAATATATTGTTGTAACACGGTCTTTGGATTCTTGACGAATGCCATCTAACTTAAAATCTTGACAAGGCCATCTCTTTTATTTCGTTTCATATATCTGTATGGTAATTCCATACTTGTGTGAGGTGACAAGGTTTTCTCACCAAAATCAAGCACGCATCATGGTTAATAGCTTATAATAATTAATAAGACATGGTTAGGGTTCAGAATCCTGTCAGATAGAAATAAACTGGGTGCTGAACTACGATTAGTTTCAATTCTCTATTGAGTGCTGATCTTTGCTGTTTCCTTCAGGATCTTTAGCTCCTTATAATTTGTTTCTTCTGAATTAGAGGTGGCACTGGAGAACTGTGTACTTCCTATAATTTGGGCATCTTTGTTTCCTGTTAACAAAATAATAAATGCTGCTGTCTTGCTAAGTACTACATTTTATATATATTCAAGCCTACTGCTACTACAGACAAAACAAATTGCAAGAAGCTCTGGAGGAATTGAAGGGTCAAGAAGAAACCTCTGCTGTTCTTCAGCTGGAATCCCATATTTATTACCGACTAGGAAGAATGGATGATTGCATGAGTAGCTATGAGAAGCTTCAAAACTTTAAGATTGAGTCAATGGATCTAAAGATAAATATCATTGCTGCTCTGGTTGCTTCTGGGAGGGCTTCTGAAGTTCAGGCGGCCATGAAGGCGCAAAAGGTTGAACTTACCACTAGGGCACTCAGAGATGCTAGGAGCTTTGAGCTTGCATACAATTCTGCTTGCTCCTTGATAGAAAATAAGAAGTATTCAGAAGCTAAAGAGCAGCTGGACTTGGCAAAAAGGTGATATTGCTGGTGAACTGATAGCTCAAATGTGTGCATCCTTTCAGTTTATTGAACTAATAATCCATTAACTACCACTTCCCTTTTAATATTAGAAGCTTGATAATCAATAAAAGGCTTTCATAGATTGTAATTTTCTTCCTATGTGGTTTGCAGAATCGGGAAAGAGGAGCTTATGGTGGAAGATTATGCAGAAGATGAGATTGAATATGAACTAGCTCCCGTGTCTGCTCAACTAGCTTATGTACAGCAGGTAAATAAATCTGGTCAAACTCTCTTGTATAAATTCCAAGCTTTATTCTATTAACTTTTCTATCTATATTTTCAGCTACAAGGTAGTAACTTTTCTATCTGGAAATTACTAATGTGGCCATTCGATCATCAGTCGTTAATTATAGTAGCAAGCATAATGGTACTTTGGGTTGTTAATTTCAAACCATAGTGCATTAGTTTCTTGTATCACTACCATTATAAATGCAAAATTTCGATCTCCCTGTTACATATCAAATATTATCCCTACCACCTAATGGTACACTGTGTTAGTCAATTTCAATCCTTAATCTTTGTATCATGACAACCTGTCTCGCTAATCAATTTCCATTCACCCTCTTTACATATTTCAATTTCCCAATAGCCTATAATTTAAGTTATTAAGGGTATGTTACCTACTGTTTATTAGTATAGATTATCTGTGATGGTTATTTGATAATTGATTGATGGTTGGTTTAACAATACTAAACCTGAGAATTAGCTGTACATGGATTATCGGATATCTAGCATATGGTTTACGTGGTGCCTTTATTGATATTTTGTATGAGGGTAGTAGCAATGCCCTTCCTTTTGGTCAAGTAGTATTGATGCTATGTTCCATGCTTGTTTCATTCATTGTCAGTGTACAGTCCTCAAACAGTTGAAATTGGTTATTGAATGTTCTGACATTTTGTGGTCTTTTGCTTGAACATGCAGAGGCACTGAGTGTGAGGCGACAACTGCATTACTTGCAAGAAAGGCACAAGTAAGACACCAATACATAGTATATTTCATCTTAATATATGGTCATGACACTGAACTGTTGTTCCACAACTGATCGTTTTTGGCTTGTATTACCGAGTGCTGGAGAGAATCTTGTTGGATTAATTTTTCTTTGAGGCAGCTGTGGTGCTGAAATTCACCTTTATGGAGCCAACCCCCTCTTTATCCTTGTATATGTAGCCCAGGATTTTTATATTTTCTGATCATAGATCTATGTTTTCTGACTTTTTGACCGTGCCATGCTTGTCAAATTACAAGTAATGAAGAACATTGTAATTTCCCCGTTCACTTGAAGCAGGCTTTTAAGTGGAACACAAAAATTTTTAACTGAAAGTTGCTAGCACCAACTTGAAGTCAAAATCAGCATAACTATTGGTTCTTACCAAGACCTAGACAAATTAACGGTGATTGTATACCTTTATCAAGGACACGATCACTTTAATGTCATATTTGCATAACCATTGGTCGCTATCAAGGAGCCACAACTTTCCTTTTAGTAAGATCTAAGAAGTTACTCCAGTGCTTTGTATCAGAACTGCAGTTACGGGTTCTTTAATGCTTGAGTTGTGTAGGTCAGCGAGTTCATCTGCATATCTGCCAATGCCTACACGCGGCAGCAAATTCTTGCCATGGAGAAGAGCATTTTGAATAAGCTGGAGTGGAACCTTACTATATTATTGTCGAGGCTTTAGTTTAGAGCCATCTCCCAACATAACAACTGAAGCTGCTTTCACTCCAGATGGCCAATATGTAATTTCAGGTAATTCTGTATATTATTGTCGTTTCTCCATTTCTCTGGCATCTATATTATGATATATTCTGATATGTACCAGTTCTAAAAAAATTTTACCCACAGGTTTCCCTATATATGTAGTTAAAACTTAAATTGAAAGTATCTCTAACCTCTGCCTTTTGTATTTGTTGCATCTACTTCGAGAACTTACAAGAATCATGAACATCTTCTACACTTTCAACATGTGTTTAGCCATTGACCAGCCATTGGAATATCAATATTTTGTCAGCATGAGAGAGGCACTTATACTGTTTTCATTCCAATAAAAATCATAGCGGATTATCATCGTTTGATATGGTGGTATGTTGCCCATTCACGCTTACGGGACATTCTTGCTAAATGCGAAGGATTATATAAGCTCATGCAAAGATAGACATAAACTTGGAAATTTGCTAGAATGTATTTTCGTGAAACGGTGAGTTGGGTTGTGTGGTGAAAGCTGTTGCTGAAAACAATATTGTTAGATTGATCTCTCCCGTTTAGCCCAACGGCTAATCGGGCCTTGACCCGCGCCCTGATCGGGGGCGCCCAGCCCAACCACTGGCTGATGGGCCCCCGTCGCGTTGCGCAATATATAAAGGGGTGGGGGCCGGCGGCTCTAGTTACGAGGTTGGCCTGAGCCGTACATCCCCACCGACACACAAACCCTAGACCGATCTTGAGGGGGCGCAGTCAGCGACGGGAAGCACCATCGCCGTCCACGTCGCCGGATCTACGCCGCCGCCGCCGTCCTCTTCTCCGACCGTCGCTGCCCGTGCGCAGACTTCACCGCCAAACTTGCGATGGCCAGCTCCTCCTCCACGCAATCGGACGGTCGGTACCCTCTCCCTCTCTCCCTTCCCTCTCGGATCTAGACCCCAGGCGCGAAATAGAGAATGCAAACAATGGTATCAGAGCCACAAAAGTTCCAAGATCCAGAACCAGGTTGAATCCCCAAATCGAACCCCTCTTGGATCGGTGGAAAACCAGAACAAAAAAAAGGGGATTGGAGTCTTACGGGTGACGTCAAGCCGCCGCTCACCGTGAGCGTGTCGACGGCCGCCGCCCGCGGGACCCTTCGCCGGTGCCATGGCGGGCGCCGCCGCTCGTTCGGTGGGGCGGGCGGCCCCACCGCGCCGCCGCCGCCTTGCGCCGCCTCGCGACGCGCCGCCTCCGCCCCTCTGGGCGGCTGGGCCGCCGCGCGCCGCGCGCGCGCCGCGCGGTCGCCGCCGCCCGCCCGCGTAGCCCGCCGTCGCGCCGCGCCTCCGCGCGGCGCCGCTTGCCGCCAGCGTTGCCGGCCGTCGTCGCCTCCCGCCGCCGCTCCGCCTTGCGCCCATCCGCGCGCGCGGACTGCTGCCGCCGCCGTCGTCCGTTTTTTGCGGGTGGAAAGGAGCTGATGCATTAGGGTTAGGGTTTGATGCTTTTAAGTCTCGGGTGGAGTCTTTTCTATCGTCCGATTTTGATCAAGAGGCTCACATTTTTTTTCGGGTAGAGGCTGTTTTCCTTGGGCCGCACGTGGGGAGTTTTTGTGGGCTGCGCCTGTGCGAGTTTTGGGCCGAAATGGCCAAATTGCACAGTAAATTGAGTTTTATTGTTTTCCAGAAGCTTTTCTCAATGAATTTGAGTAACTTTTGATCCTAAATCTCTGTAAATTTTGCACCAACGTGTTAATTATTTTTCAGAGATTAAATGTGCACGGTATAATGCTTCTGTATAAAGAATTATTTTAGAATAATTACAGTTTCCGCTGCAAAAGTTAATGTTGATTGATTTTTCATTATTAAATTCGAACCAACGGGAGAATTTAATTTTGGAAAAAAATAGATGTAATTTCCAGAGATTTATGATATTGTTATTTTCTGACCAACGTTGATAATAACAGTATTATAATTTTTTAATTGACATTTTATGCATTATTTCTATTTCTGCCCAACGGTGATGTAGATTTAATGTATAAATAAAATTGTATGTCGTATTTTTGACCAACGTTGGAAATAAGGCATATAATTTTGCTGTTATTAATGTTTAAAATGTTCTCACTATATGGATTGTGGTTTCAGGAGGATACTCTTTGATGGGCTACATCAGGGATATCCCGGTTCTCAAAGGAGACAACTACGGTGAATGGAAGAAAAAGATTGACCTGGCCTTCATCTTGGCTGAGGTGGACTGGGTAGTCACCACACCATGTCCCACAGAGCCTGTGGCACCGGTGAGGATGAAAATGAGGTGATCTTGCTTGGCGGACTGACAGAGGACTATGCTCCCATAAAGATGTCATATGATCTTGATCATAAAAAGTGGGTCACTGCCAACAAGAAATGTTTGGCTGTGATAAAGAACACGATTGAGCCTGCTATTGTGGGCTCAATCGCAGAGTTAAGAATGATATTCTTCCTCCATTAGAGTTCTCAGACTTAGAACAATGCATAGAATGCATTAAAGGAAAATATGTAAAGAAAATTAAGAAAGACGCCAAAAGAAGCACAGGAGTTCTACAAATTATTCACACAGACATTTGTGGTCCTTTTTCTGTGAAAAGTGTGGATGGTTATGACTCGTTCATAACATTCACGGATGATTACCCCCGTTATGGATATATTTATCCAATCAAAGAAAGAAATAAAGCCTTGGATAAATTCAAGATATTTAAGGCTGAAGTTGAAAACCAACACGATTTAAAGATTAAGATAGTCCGATCTGATCGTGGGGGGGGGAGTACTACGGTCGACATACCCCATATGGACAAGTTCCTGGACCTTTTGCAAGGTTTTTACAGGAAAATGGCATAGTAGCCCAGTATTCTACATCGGGCGAACCTCAGCAAAATGGAGTAGCTGAAAGACGCAACCGTACCCTGATGGATATGGTGCGAAGCATGATGAGCTATTCCACACTGCCATTGAGTTTATGGATGGAGGCGTTGAAAACCGCCATTCATATTCTCAACAGAGTGCCTAGTAAGTCGGTGCCCAAAACACCGTGCGAGTTGTGGACGGGAAGAGTTCCTCACCAACCACTTACGTGTGTGGGAGTCTGCTGAGGCTAAAATATTTAACCCAAACCTTGGGAAGCTTGATCCCAAAGCGATAAGTTGCCATTTCATTGGCTACCTGAAAATTCAAAAGGTTTTCGTTTCTCTGTCTAGACAGATATACAAAGTTTGTAGAAACGAGACACGCTGTCTTCTTAGAGGATGAAATGATGAGGGGAGCATGGTAGCTCGAGAGATTGACCTTGAAGAGAAGCGGTGTATCGCCCACTCCGATGATTCAAGAGCCATTCTTCACACTACTGCTGTCGCTGCACCGACGGTGCAAGACAACGTGGTGCCGGCACTGTTATTGTTCCTCTGTGGCAACAATGAATGAGAATGAGGAACTGTTTCTTCAGATCCTATAGAACCCATTGCCACAGATGAGGGGAGCAACAACACCTCAAGCAGAAAGATGTACCAAATGAGAAGGCCCAGGAGGTCTCAAAGAGTAAGAAGATCAGCTATTTCTGATGATTATCAGATTTATCATACAGAGGATTTTCAAATGGAGGATGATCCCACCTCATTTGAAGAAGCCATGAGAAGTGAAAATTCTTCAAAATGGCTTGAGGCCATGGAAGAGGAAATGAGGTCCATGAAGGCTAATAAAGTCTGGGACTTGGAAATTATTCCTAAAGGAGCCAAAACAGTAGGCTGTAAATGGGTCTACAAGACAAAGCTTGACTCCCAAGGGAATATAGAAAGATACAAAGCGCGACTTGTGGCAAAAGGTTTTACGCAAAGAGAAGGGATTGATTACAATGAGACCTTTTCTCCAGTCTCATGTAAAGATTCCTTCAGAATCATAATGACATTAGTAGCACATTATGATTTAGAGTTACATCAGATGGATGTAAAGATGGCATTTCTTAATGGGGATTTGGAGGAAAATGTTTACATGGCACAACCGAAAGGTTTTGTCGTGGAAGGAACTGAAAGAATGGGATGCCGCCTAAAGAAATCGATTTATGGGTTAAAGCAAGCTTCAAGACAGTGGTACTTGAAGTTTGACAGTACAATAAGAAAATTTGGGTTTAAAGAGAATGTAGAGGACAACTGTGTTTATGCAAAGTTTAAAGATGGGAAGTTTATCTTCCTAATCTCGTATGTGGATGATATCCTCATCGCTAGTAGTGATGTCGATGCACTCTTGGAGACAAAGAAGTTTTTGTCCTCAAACTTTGATATGAAAGATCTTGGTGAAGCTTCGTTCGTTCTAGGGATCGAAATTCACCGGGATAGAAACAAAGGGGTATTGGGACTGTCACAAAGGCATACATAGAAAAGTCTTAAAGAAATTTGGTATGCATAAATGTAGTCCTTCACCTGCACCTATAGTCAAGGGCAACAGATATGGGGATTTTCAATGCCCCAGAACCGATCGAGCTCGAACAAATGAAATCGGTTCCATATGCTTCAGTGTCCGGAAGCTTGCGGTATGCTCAAGTGTGTCGCATACGACTTAGCGTTTGTTACGGGTTACTTGGCGATTCGAGCAATCTCGGAATAGAACATTGGAAATTGATAAAAAGTCTTGCGTTATTTGCAAGGAACAAAAGGCCTCATGATGACATACAGAAGATCAGATTCACTCCATATAGTGGGGTATACAGATTCTGATTATGCGGGAGATGATAGAAAGTCGACATCCGGATATGTGTTCACTCTCGCTGGAGGAGCTATATCGTGGAAAAGCTCAAAGCAAACCGTCACTACATCGTCCACAATGTATGCCGAGTTTGTAGCATGTTATGAGGCTACGGGCAGTGAACTAGCTAAAGAAGTTCATACCGGTTTAAAAATGGTTGACGACATCAATAGACCACTTAAGTTGTACTGCGATAATGAACCCGCAGTAATGTATGCCCACAACAATAAGTCAAGTGGTGCTGCCAAACACATTGACATAAAGTACTATGTTGTGAAAGATAAAGTTCGGGATCAAATTATAAGTCTTGAGCATATAAGTACCGCAAAGATGTTAGCGGATCCGCTTACTAAAGGCTTACCACCCAACGTGTTCAGAGAACATGTAGCGGCATGGGTTTAAGGAAAGCCTATGATTCTGGACTAAAAGATGGCCCAAAAAGATTAAAGTAACTATTTCAGAACAGAGAGGTGTATTGTAGCTGTTAAATCTATCGGCGATTGACCGTGACGATGAGACATGTTCTATGCACTAATCTGCGATGGAATGAGTAAAGTCAAAAGTGATTAAAGTTAAAGCATAGATTGAGATCAAGGGGGAGAATGTTAGATTGATCTTTCCCGTTTAGCCCAACGGCTAATCGGGCCTTGACCCGCGCCCTGATCGGGGGCGCCCAGCCCAACCACTAGCTGATGGGCCCCCGTCGCGCTGCGCAATATATAAAGGGGTGGGGGCCGGCGGCTTTAGTTACGAGGTTGGCCTGAGCCGTACATCCCCACCGACACACAAACCCTAGACCATCTTGAGGGGGCGCAGTCAGCGACGGGAAGCACCATCGCCGTCCACGTCGCCGGATCTACGCCGCCGCCGCCGCCACCGTCCTCTTCTCCGACCGTCGCTGCCCGTGCGCAGACTTCGCCGCCGAACCCGCGATGGCCAGCTCCTCCTCCACGCAATCGGACGGTCGGTACCCTCTCCCTCTCTCCCTTCCCTCTCGGATCTAGACCCCAGGCGCGAAATAGAGAATGCAAACAAATATATGCTTTATTTTGCAGGATCTGGTGATGGTACCTTGCATGCTTGGAACATCAATACAATACATGAGGTACTCTTTCGTAAATTATTATGCTTTAAGCATGTGTTGTTATTTGTCTTAGTGCTATATTTCTATTACAGGTTGCTTGTTGGAACAGTCATATTGGTCCTATCACTGCTTTGAAATGGGCCCCTCGCCGAGCAATGTTTGCAACTGCACTAACTTTCTGGATTCCCAACCAATCTGGTTCGAATTAGGTCCCTGGGAGAAAAGGATGGAATACGGGATATGCTAACTTAACAAAAAAAAACTTATATCCTGTTCTCTCCTTCATAAGACAGGTATCATGTATGAAGTATCACTTGCTTCATTACCTTCTATGGAAACAGTCACTTGCTTCATTACCTTCTACGGAAACAGTGACAATTCCCGGTAGATACTTTTTGTAGTGCTCTCTTTTCTTATTTTTGTATAATATTGCGCACTTGCCCATCATATTCTCTTATGGTTATATTGTTAACGGCGTAACACACATATAATCACCCTAAAATCTTTCGCTGGACTTCTCTCCAGTGCATTTATCTTCATTGAAAATCTGGGCACTTGTTCCAGATTCTTTTGGTGCTATTGTAGCCATTCACAGGACATGGCAACAGCCCCAAGCAATGTTGGAGAAGCACATTTTTGCTTAGAATATTTTAAGCTAAATTTCTTATTGCTCAAGCTCCTGGTCCTGGGTTTCAGATCTAATATCTTCATCATGTGTGCCTTCCACCACGGCATTTTTATATCCAAAAGAAGTAATGTTGAAATCGGACAAGACGATGGCATAATCTTCACCCTCTTTGCTTTCTTGAGATTGAGAGAGATCCTGCTCCTTAGTCTCTTACCCTGAGGTCATCGCCCAGCAAAACTTACTCTCAGAAAACCAATGAATAGAACCGTTCTTGTGTTACTAAGCCTTAACGTTTGAACAGTATTGACAGATTGATTGTCCTGAATTTGCGTTGTTACTGTTTACATATCTTGTGGTATGCTGACTATGACAGAAGGCGGCGAAACCCTTTCAGTAGTACGAATGATTGCAGCAACCTGCGTATTCTTATGAATGAAACCGTAAAGTTTCAGTGTCTTGGAGGACCATTACAATAAATCGTATCTTTAATTTAACGTTAAGATATGCAAGCTAATGCAATGTTGTGTGCCCTCGGGCTTAACCTACAAGTTCAACTTACATCCCATCTATGCCGCCCGTCTATTTCTCCTTAATAATAACCTTGAGTTTCACCATGCAAATATACCTTGAGTTCACTTCTCCAGGAAAAAACACTTATATAGAACAATCAATGTATTGTCTACACCAAGCGGTCCTTCAAACCCTAGCACTTTGGGGCTGTCCATATTGGCTGTGGCTGATGGCTTTTGACTGAAAATAAATAGTAATAGCTATAAGAAGTGGCTTTTAGAAGACATGGACGAGCAGTAGAAAAAGTGAGGGAGAGATATGTGCATGAGGCAGAAGCGAGATAAGTAGAGTACGTAATGCGCCAACTAATCCAAGGGCAGCCATCTCCTCGCCGTCGAGCTCATTGCCACCGAATCCATGCCGTCGCGGCTATCTCTCGGCCGCCGTCGCTCACGTCCGGCGTTGCTGGCTCGTGTGGGTCGCCTCCCACTCGGATCAGGCTCATTGGCGTCAAATCTGGGCTCCGACGCCATCACCATTGGTAGGCGGATCAGGCAAATCTAATGATATAATTTTTAACGTCGCTACCAAATTACATATAAATTCTTGGTACCAAGAATCTATATATAATTTGGTGGTGGAGTACCGGTGCCTCCACCGGTGCCTCTATATATATATATGAGACGTGACTCTTAATGAATCTGATTGTTCGTTTTATTTTTTACAAAATTTATCTCGTTTTGTATTTTACCGTAGCGTTAACACGGGCACACTACTAGTCGTCAGCAGTAGTATTGGATTGACTCTGACCACCCAAAGAACCCAAAATGTACACTCCAAAAATGAATTTTAGATTTTCTGTTTGCTTACAATTTTAGTACTTATAACTGATAATATAATTGTGTTCATCATTATAAATTGCGTGAAACTCAATTAATGTTCGTGTATGATCAATCTGCTTCATTATAGCCTGGTCAACAGATAAGTGTGTTGTTAAGTAAACTTTTTTTATTTTATATCCCATCAATGTGGGAATTTGTAGCATGCCAAGGAAATGCGTTGTTCACGCCAATGCTATTTTAATTACCTATTTTTTAAAAATATGTACTCCAATTTTACTTTTCTTTGGTTCATATCAAAAGAAAAGGTCCATGGTGCACTATTGGTGAAGCGGTGACCGGCATTTGTGTCGGGGAAAATGGAGAGTTAATGGCATATTTATCTGCAGGTCTAGGCTCGATTCCAAACGATTCAAGTGTGAAGAACCGTCAATTCAACAGTAGGTGTCGCACGTTGTTTAGTCTGCCTGGCCAAACACAAACGCTGCTCGACCGACCATGTAGAACCGTTCAGTTTTGAGTCTCTTTGCACCTACTAGTATTATTTTTCAGACGCATTCCAACTCTATCTTTGACCTTACAAGGACAGCTCAAATGGCCGATCAGCAGTTTTGGTGGTCACGATCAACAACCGCAGTTCAAACTTTATGTGGTCAAATTTTGTTTCCTAAAGAAGACCTTTATTGTCATTTTTTTCTCGTCCTATTTTTTATGTTGGCAAAGAACAAAACGGCGCAAAATTAGAAAAAATACTTCTTTGTTTTGAGAAGAGAGTTAGTTAACTAAACTGTGATGAAATTGAAGGAATTGTAACGTGATTTTTGAAACAAAATAGGCATAACGGTGAAGGTACAAAAAAAAACCTGGCAAAAGCAATTCTTTGACATCGATATATGATAAGAAATAAACGATAATGCTGCCAATCGTTGTTTAAAAAATTGAATGACTTTACTCACAAGACATGATTATAAATACCCTAATGATCACAATTAGACCTTCTTGGCTTATTAATCTTCCAAACAAATTAAAGAATCATCTTGTACTAATCTACAGCAGAAAGGCAAAACAAAACCGAAGGTAAAGCCTAGGTGAAGCTTTTCCTCACATCTGTACATCTTCCAATTGTACAGAAATGAACTTGTCCGAAATCGCTACGCACCATGTTGCACAGCATATGCTGCTTATCAGCAGTTCGTGGGAGCGTTGGACCCTGATTTTAAGTCGCCAAGTATCTCCATCACCATCCCAATACCGTCCTCCAGCCAGCCATCCCCTTTCAACGTCCTCGCCGAGACGACGAGTACGTTAAAGATTTGCACCATGAACACGAGCAGCAACGCTACATCAATCTATATTATATACTATCACGGACGGTTTTAGTTTAGAATCGTCTCTGTTGTTGCTAGTGATAAAAGCCGTATGTAAAAATAAACTATCACAGACGGTTCATGACTAAAACCATCTGAAAAGTATCACATACAGTTTTAACCACGAACTGTCTGTGATATTATGAAGTATCACAGATGATTTTTAATTTGAATCATCTGTGATAATTCATAAATGGTTCATTATAAAAACCGTCTGTGATAATTAATTCATTACAGATGGTTTGTAAAACAAATTGTTTGTGATAATTCCGCTATATTAATAGCGCGTAGGCCCGTTGATCTTCTTTGTCTTAAATTCTAGATCTATTTTGCTGCGTTGAGCTGCAAGCGGGGCTTTGAGGCCATTCGGTGGAAGGAGATCAACTATTTAGCAAGAGTAATTGTAGATCTACTAAGTTATTAGTTAGCTATGGTTAGTAATTTATTTCTAATTACGTTATAATTTAGATCTAACTTTTGGTAAAAGGAGAATTGAAGATGGTTTAGATCTACCCAGCTTGATGTAGAGAGAAGATTATTTATAACTAACTATTTAATTTAGATCGTACATATATAGTATAGTAATTAATTATTTGAATATGTTATACTAAATTGTTATATGCATAACGTAAAACCGAAGTTGGATGTATGCTGAGAACTGTGTGAGTGAAAAGTACATTAATGGTGTTTCTGATTTTACAAGAGCTGCCGAGAAAGACATGTTGAATAAGGAGATGGAATCGACACGTAAACATATTTCCTCCATAGATAACTGTATTGTAGTCTTTCCTTCCTTCTCAATGTCTAAGGCTAAATTTTTGGAATCACGTAGGTCGTTCGCGACGTACGTTGCAAAGATACGGAAATTCAAGGGAGGGATCAACGCCCTATGACACGTTCTAGATTTTCCGGTATTCGCTAGTACACATTATATCCTATATAACACTTCATAGTAATACCTCTCGAACTAACAAATTCTATTTTGTAGTGCCACCAGCAGCCGCCCAATAACACATGTGGATTCTATGTTTGCCATAATATGCAATTACTGATCGGTTCCGCGAAGAACAATCCTGAGGTTTATCAATCTTGCGATAATTATTTCATACTTATCAATTTATATATACACGGCATTTATCTTCCTACCGACAGGTTCCATCCATCGCTACAACTCCATTGAAACAGGTCGACCTCAAACATATGCGAGAACAGTGTGTGTACTTCTTGATGTTTAAAGTCATAAAAGAAGATGGAGAGGTCCACAATGTATAACGAATTTTAGTGAGATAAGATTAAGTTTAATTGTTCACGTATGTGTTTGTTTATGAATAGATAGTTTATTTCATTTTTGTTAATTGATTTGTAAAGTGGATGTTCTTGTTTCTGAAATGAATGAATGTGAATTGGATATATATATATATATATATATATATATATATATATATATATATATATATATATATATATATATATATATATATATATATATATATATATATATATATATATATATATATATATCTGTGTTGATCTAACTTGTTTTAGAGGCCATGGCTAGAATTTCCTAAGGCTAGCCAACAAACAAAAATAGATTTAGGAATAGCAAAGAATATTACAGATGGTTATTAACTCTTAACCGTTTGTGATTGTTTACTATCACATATTGTTTCAACTATAAACCGTATGTGAACCACAAACTGTCTGTGATATTAGTTGAAACAGTCTATGATAATCAATATATCATAGTTTTCATCACAAATGGTTCGAAAGTTGTCTGTAATAATCTCGTATTATTACTAATCCATAAATTCAGACAGCTCACGAAACCGTCTGTAATAATAGTTTTGAATCGTCTGTAATGATTTTTTATGTAGTAGTGTGTTGAGCTTGCTTGGTTTCTTCTTGGATAAAGTTTTGCATGCTGGATCATGCTTATATAGATGATGCAAAGGTGTTGAGTAGGTGTAGTGAGCATGCAGTTGTGCATTTGTGCGCATACGTGTATGCTTTGGCCGTGTACGTAGAACCAGTCACTGTTTCCGAGGCTTGATCACCTCGTATATATTTTTCGTTGGACATGTTCCAACTCTTTGACCTTTTGACAACTAAAACGGTCAGCACTTTTGATTTGCCAAAACCCAACAGCAAAGACAACTCGAACTCTCTATAGATGTATGGTCAATCTGAACGAGGAACCGTCACTGATGAATCTAGTTCGAATAAATTTTTTTTAGATAGAAGATGGATCAAATACAGATAATACAAGAACAAATAATAAATTAAACACAAAAAGAGAGGGGAACTCCTTTTTATTGCTTTCTTCTCCAAAAGTTACATCATATAATTATTGGGACCATTATTTATAGACTAAAAGGTGAGGCGCCTACCATATGCCATGATCTACAGGCCTAGACTCAGATTTCCCAACACTCCCCTTGGGCACTCACCCGACACATTTATGACTCATCCAAACTCCATAAAAACCCAGTGGAAAAACTTTGGAGAAAGAGTACGTGATACATGTTATGCTGCGTTACACGAATTGCCTCACTAAAAACCTTGGCGAAGAAACTTTCAGAAAATTCATCAAGAAAAAAAGAGTACAATACACCTAATTTTACTTAATCAATAGGATTTATTCTTTGGGTACTCAATCTTTGTGATCAAGTTTTAAAAGTGATTCCAGTGACGTGCTACGTATTTTCCCAATATTTTCCATCAAGGGGTTTATTTCCTCCCCCAAATATCGAGAAACTATCCTTTCCAAATATACTATCAGCTAACCGAGCGGTGTACAAATCTCCTGTCATAGAGTCCAAATACTGGATTATAGATGTTGTTTCATAACAAACATATATCCCAGACTTTCGGAGAGGGCCCATTGCAGTACACTGTGGTAGGGTATAGGCACATAACTTTGCAACTAAACCTATGAAGATGAGAAATTTTTGGTACTGACCCTTGCGCTAGATGCATAGGTGAACATATGTTATATGCCAAAGGTCAAAAATTGATAATAGTTGTTGCATGCAGAACTATGTGTCTCCAATTTGTAGTTGGTAAATTACAATTCAACAAAAACGGTTGGGCAAGGAATATATAAATTTTTTGCAGGTAAAAATTGCATGGAATAAGTTGGATAATGGTATCAAGACTCTTACAATGTTCCAGAATTTTTCTATGCATTTTCTATAATTTTACTGTTAATTTCAGTGACCAAAGATAATTCAAATAATTATGATTAATCAACATAGTAAATAAATACAGAAAAGCATAGAAAATAATCACAATTGTATAAAACATGCTATAAATGCTAAAAACAATCCAAAAATTGAATTCCTAATGCCCTCTTATGCTGGAATATGAATTTTTAGTGAATTCTGTGTTTTCTAAGGGCTAATCTGCCAAATTTTAGTTCTGTGAAAAGTTTTAGCGCAATTTGCCAATTTCCTGAGAGCATCATGCCATGTTCAAGGCCGAGCAGCACCATGCCATGTTGGGCGAGTGGCACCTATGTCTGCAAGGCCGAGCTACGGCGACACGTGCTAGGCCAGGCAGCGGCACCTCACCCTGTTGGGCGAGCAGCAAATGCGTTTGCGAGGCTGGGCGGCGCCACCATGTGCTAGGCCAGGCAGCGGCACCTCACCGTGCTAGGCGATCAATGGAGGTGTCTGTGAGGCCGGGTGGTGGCGCCGTGTCGTGCTGGGTGAGTAGAGGTAGCTGCGCAATTCTGGGTCAGCATCGACACATGGCGACTCCGCCTCGGGGCCATGCGGTGGCAGGGCTCTGGCCGACGCAAGGGCGGTCCGCGCGCGGCTGCGGGCCAGTGCAGCGGCGGTCCGGCGCGGTTGCAGGCTGACGCATCGGCGGTTCGGCGCATCCGACGGCTCGGGCGCATGGCCATATGCGGACGACGCTTGCGATTTTTTCTTCTTCTTTTCAATCTACAGTACAAGCAGTATCTACTCTTTATGGAGATGTACTGATCGGCTTGGCCGGCCACTACAAGTCAGCTCACGGTAGATTAAAACATATTTGCATCGTAGAAAATAATCTAGAAAGCAAAATTTGTGGAATTTAAAGCAATCTAGATAGGCAATTCAATCTACAAGTGCTTTGATATGCTGATAATATGTTGAGAAGCCATCGTTGGCGAGTTCAGTCCGAGCGATTTCTCCTATACAGAAGATAAATCAAATACAGATAATGCAAGAACAAATAATAAATGGAACACAGAGAGATAGGGGAACTCCTTTCTTTGTTGCTTTCTTCTCCAAACATTACATCATCTAATCATTGGGATCCCTATTTATAGACTAAAGAGTGAGGTGCCTACCATGGGCCAAAGCCTGTAGACCCAGACCAGGTTTCCTAATAAATATTTCTCATGCATGATAGTTAATACTTGCTCTGTTCATTTTTAAGTGAAGTTTTTAATTTTTACAGTATTGTTATGTAGTAATAAAATTATAATAATATGAAAGTATTTTTAATGATAAATTTAATGATATAGTTTTTATGTAGCTAATCTAGATAGTTTAAAACACATTAATGATCAAATTTTAGAAAATGTGACAGCACGGATTCTAGAATGTCTAGTAAAAAAGAAATGAGGGAATAATTCAATTCATAGCAAAAACTAGCAAAATATATATTTCGAGCTGAATTAACATACACAACAAACGTTTGGTCCAGTCTCTACCACTATAAAACCACCAGTTGTAAACTTTTCTATAGCTACCCCAACAAATATCCCCTGCAGTCAAGACCTCTCCTAGATGCACCAAACCAAATGTTCCCAGAACCAGCGAACCTTTAAAACGAAGGGACGATATCCACTGTAGCCTATCCTTTCTCTTACTCACTCAAATCCAATGGCCCAGATTGTTTGGATCATACCTCGTCACGCACCCCGCGCGAGGCGCGACTCCCCCCGACGCCCTCACCCCGCGCGAGCGCAACTCCCCCTCCCCCCATCTCCTCCTCTCCTCTGCCCTTCCCCTCTCGCGCCCGCCGCCTTCCCCTCTCACGCCCGTGCGCCTCCCTCCGCCCCTCAGAAATTTCCGAGAGGTGCTCCCCCCCGGGCGCCGCGTCTCCCACTCCTCCCGCTCCGCCCTCGCTCCTCCCTCCACCGCCGCCTCCCCTGCTCGCCGCCTCCTCCCCACACCCCCTGCGCCACCGCTCCTCCTCCTCCCCACCCCACCCCGCGCCGCCGTCTTCTCCTCCCCACACCACCCCGCGCCGCCGCCTCCTCCTCCCCCACGCCTCCGCTCCGCCGCCGCCGCCTCCTCCTCCCCCCCGCGCGCCGCCTCCTCCTCTTCCTCCCCCCCCCACCGCCACGCCGCGCGCCAGCGAGGTGGGCCGGGGCTTCTAGGGTTCTGGAGGTGCCGCCGCCGCGCGCCTAGCGCGCCGCGCCGCTCATCCTCAAGGCCCTAGCCCTCGACCTCGGGGCCTCGCCTCCTGCGCTGCGCGCCGACGCCGCCCTCGCCCTGCCGCTCGCGCCTCCGCTCCCTCTGCCTCCCCGCGCCTCCCCTCCTCGCCTCCCCGCGCCTCCCCCCTCCCCTCCCCCCCGGCGCTCCCGTCGCCTCCTCCTCCCCCCACTCCGCCGCTCCGCCTCCCCCACTCCTCTGCTCCGCCGCCTCCTCCCGCTCCTCCGCTCCGCTGACGCCTCCTCCTCCCCACCCCGCGCTGCCGCCGCCGCCGGGCCGATGTGATGGCGGCCTTCACTCCACACGGTGCGCTCGACTGCGTCATCGCTCGCGCCGGCACCCGCAGCTACGCTTTCGTCCTCTTCCGCTCCGCTGCGGAGGCCCGAGCAGCCCTCGAAGCACTCCAGGCGCCAAGGTCAAGCGCCTCCATCCGAACGAGTTGGCCCGGCCGTAGTATTTCTTCTCCTTTGCCCGCTTTGATCTACTCTCATCTTAGGTTTCCCCATGATTTTGTTGCGTTGGTCCCTCCGCGATGTGATTTTTGCGGTAACTAGGGTTTAGGTGCGTGTGTTTTGTACTGGCATCGCATAATAGAGCGAATTATCATCTGGTGCTGTTGATTTGTGCGATTTAGGTGGTAACACCCGTTCCTTCTTCTTGTCCTCCTCTTCTCCTCCTCAGATATACAGTTTTGCGGTCTGGCATTTCTTCTTGCAGATCCTCGCCGCCCAGGGAGATAGGGGAGAGCACAGGCCGAAACCCTATGGCGTCTCACTGCACTCCGCGCTGCTCCAGCTCGTAAAGCCGCTCCCGGTGTGATTCCGGCCACGGATTTAGGGTTTCGGCGGGCCACGGTGGGGCTGTGATCTATCGGCGGCGGCGGATGCGAGATTGAGTCGGGCCACGCCGAGTATTCGGTCGGCCATGGCGGCGGCGGAGACGGAGAGCTGCCTCCAGAGCTTCGAGCTCTAGGAGGCCGACTCGGTGCGCTCCTCGCTTCCGACGGTTCTCTCCTGAGCTCATCCGTGTGATTCGAGAGGAACTCACCCCCAGTCTATCTTCTTTGTTTCCCGATGTATTTCAAAGATTAACCAACAGCCATACGGTGCTTGCTAAATATGCATCAAGAACTGGAGAAGTTCGCCGCTACCGAACGGGAGAATAAGACTCTCGCCGCGGAGCCCCACCGCCTGGAGGGGCTCTTCTCCCAGGCCCGGGACAACGTTGCCACCGTCGAGCACGCCGCCACTGCCTTCGTGCTGGTCTACCTCCGCCTTAGGAGGTAGTATCCCCTCTGATGCGCAGGAAGTTTTGCTCTGCTGCTACAACTTATGAGAGATTTTGTGTTTTTTGTGACGATGCTGGTAGTACTAAACTAAGAGTAATGTGACTTCTATGAATTAGTTGCTTAATGCTCTACGGTACCATATGGATCTGGAGACTGGTTATGTTTCATCATTGCTTTTCCTTTACAATTATACATGCTTTTTGGGTGGCGACCATAGATGTGCAGACAATTCATATGATGCGTAGCAAAGGAATGTTGTATGGTTGATTATATTGTTGTTATGTTAATGCTGTGGCTGTGCCCCTTTTATCTGTTTTCGATCTACTCATTAGTTATTATTGATAGTTTGTGGTTTGCATCTCTGGATCCAATATTAAAAACTGCTTGATAATTTGAAGATTTCCCTTTTTAGTCAATTGATGGATTCTGCTGTTCTCTTTAGGCATATTCTACTCTTGATCTGCTCACCAATCGCCAAGACGGTGTCGTTGGTGTCCCTTCGCAAATTCTCAGGGGCGTTTCTGTGCAGTAATGAGTGATATGAGTAATACTGTGATTCTTCTAACAGGAAAGCTTTTCTTCTGCTCTTTTTGCCCAGCCAGGCAATATCACGGTGCTACTCCATGAATGAAAAGTCTTTGTTTCTATTACAGATCACGAGTATCCTACCATTGAAATGAGTTCGATGATTTCTCATGCACCTCTTGAAGAAAAATTTTGTGCTCTCCTCCATTTCCTCCAATAGGCATCTGCTGTCATCATGGCGTCCTGCTGCACAGGATTACCGTGCTCCTGAATGACCAGATCTGGCCTGAAATTTCTGGTGGTATGTCATCTTCCCTGACAAGCTTTAATTTTGCCTAATAAACCAACAATTTTTGTTGTCTGTTCAGTGCTCTTGATTTGTTTTATTTTGTTTCCAGTTTTTTTAAGATGATATACATAGAGTGAAGGAGATAATATATATAGCCCTGAGACATAACCAGATCACTCATTGTGATCTTCGGCAATATTTCAAAGTGACCATTTTAAGTGTTTCTAGGTCAAAATTTTGTTATATTTATGTATTATTTCCACTGTTTCTTTTCCTTTATTATCCAGATGTGTTCAGATTTCTAGATTGGAGGAGTTGCTGGTCGGTAGGGTTTTTGAAGTTGAAAAGAAGTTGCTACATCAATCAGTAGTACATAGATTAGCTACAACACTAGGCAATGGAACTCCCAGCTTTATTTGCAGCTGTGTCAAATAGAGAGGGCGTGGATTTCCTCAAAAGATAGAAAATGTGGGTTTACTTTCATATACAATACAATAACCGTTCACGTGAACTGCTTTTGTTACCATTGTATGTGCTTTTGCTATGACTACATTACTTTCTATACCTTTATTTAATAACATTAGACTATTTACTCTATTTGCCCTACTATTGTTAGTGGAGGATGAAAGGACTAATCACCGGTACTTCTTCAAGGGTCATGTGTTAAAGCAAATCCGACAACTAAATTCCTGTATATGAATAATTGAATATGGATTTACAATTATTAATCACAGATTCACAGCCTCCTAAATTTTGTCTGTTGGCTCCCTCCATTTGTGTTGCAGGCCTATACCAATGAGATACTTTGTGGGGAAAAATGTTAGCTTCAAAATTGATTGAGACTAGAAAGTGACAATGATGGAACAGCAGGTCATGGAGAGCAGTGGGAAGGCACCAAGGTAGCCATGCGTGGCCTATTTGACGATGGCTTTCAAACAATTTGGGAGGGACTTCCATTCGGATTGTACAATTGAAAAGGTCTGATTAATGATCGAACACCACCTCTTTCAGTAATAAATTAGATTGATGAGCTCGAATTCCCTGTATAATTTCAGTTTACCACAATAAATCTATATTATATTGTTCAGATAACAGTACCTGCTCTTCCAAGAAGCAATCCTATTGCATTCTGTCCTCTTGTGTGGTAGTATTTATTTTGGTTGTTTGCAACAACAAAAATGCTTGAGGTCTCAATAAATAGGATCTTTGTTTGACTGTGTTTGTCCTACAATTCCTTTTGATGAGTTCCTTGGGAGTGCCCATGAGCGATTTGGGCTTTAGCCAACATAAAGGATGGGAACTGATCAAGATGCCAAAACTACTACCATGTATCTATCGGCCAGAGTCCTGCTTTGCAAAAAACATTTTGCTATGTATTCCTTCCGCTAGGTAAAGGTGCATATGTAGATATAGAGTTTTATGCATCAAACTCATTTTATTACCCTCATTGCGAAGAAAATAAAATATTCTGCTTAACCTTTTTTTTTGCTTCCTTCTACCCTTTGTTTGTTCGCAATGGTTCTTCCACCATTATTCCTCTGAGTTTAGTTTCTAGAGTGCATCTACAAAGTCTTTTGCTTTTTTCCTATATCTGTGAGTACGATGATGGGCTGGTCACAGAGGTGAGCATAAATGCTACCTTATAGCAGTAACCTATGAAAGCGCATAAGGTACGTTTTCTTATTTGTTTGTACTCCTTTTACCGAATTTCTAAATTCAATACGTGATCGCGATCGTTTTTTGGGTTGCAGAACTACTGCGAACAGAGGACAGAAACTCCCTACTATTAGCCCCTGGTTTTCATATGGGAAAAAACCATTTCTTACATTAGATTTTCACTGTTTAAGGCATTTATCATGTTCAGGTTTGACATCATAAACAAAATGCAGTTACGAGAAATATATACATGTATGCGTTGATTTGCCCCTACCTTTTACATTTACTCTGAGATCTTGATTTGTTAATCACATCGAAATATTCAAGTAGATTTATAGTTTTGATGTTTCACTTAGGTTAGTTCGTCCATTTATTATTGATTAATCATACTTTTTACCTGAGATTGCAATTTGTAATTACAAATCAGGATTTAATTTGATTATATTCCCTTCTTAATTTCGATTTTTCTGAGCTTTTCTACAGATTGTTTGGTGCTTTAGGAATTGATATATGTGTCTGTAAAACAGAGGCCTTTGTGAACATTTCAGTTAAAATTATGTATTGATTATTTTTATATGATATACATGCACAATGCTTAATAAAATGTTTGAACTTAGCATATTTGGAGTAAAAGATTGGTATATGCTACAAGATCATTATTTTCCATGGTAAGATGATCGGTTTCACAGTTATGTTCATTTTTAGCTCAACTATGGTGACACTCAGGTTTTCTTTTCCTCAATTGGTTCTTTTCCTATGTAGAAACTACTTTAGTCAGTATGCCAGAATAGTAGAATCCAAATACTGTCACTGCCCATATAGATTAAGTAGACCATAAATTATCTGTATGTGCTTGCTTAGTGTATTTTTGGCTTTTGCTAGGTATCATGGTTTTTTTTATCCGAGTACGGACGATGGCAGTAAATGTTTCAATTGTAGAAGCTCATGAGTTTGCTATACAAAGCCTGAACCGCAGTGAATGATGTAGGAGCTGTATTTTGTTTGTGACTTCTCAGCTTTCTTACCTGTATCTTATTTGTTGAGAAAGGATGGCAAGAAAAAAAAACTTTACATGTTATCCTCTTTTGAAATTGTAGGGTTCAGATTCTTTGATGCTATAGCATCGGACAGAGTGAGCAAGAGTGACATTTACATACAAAATCTTTAAAACTTCAGTGCATCAAAGCTTGCCACACGCACCGTAGCGCATGGTACCTATCTAAAAATATCTAATACATGGAGCCCTTCACGCTTGACGTCTTCATTTCCAAGCGCTTTGTCTCGGCATCCCTCACGCACCGTACAGCGTGTAGGCAGGTCGCGGTTGTCGGGACCGCCTCGAAGGATATCAAAGAAGCCTTCAAGTTGAGGTCCGACATACCGGCCTGCCTGGCTGTCGGCCGTTTCCTGGCAGAGAGAGCGAAGGAGGCCGATGTCTACACTTGCATATACACGCATGGTCGTAAAAAGGGTGATGTGGTCATGAGTTCGTTCACGTGGTCGGAATGACCGCGTGGTCGTAACTTCGACTACGTGGTCGTAAATGACCATTACACGACCATGTCTCTTTTATGTCTATGAATCTGGTTTGTATGATGCTTTTCGACCGCGTGCTACGACTTGCTTGTTCGTTTTATTTTTTACAAATTTTATCTTATTTTGTATTTTACCGTAGCGTTAGCACGGGCACACTACTATGAGGTAAAATGCAAAAGAATAAATTATCTTGATTCAGCTAAAAAGTTTCAGCCCATTCATTGTAACCTGAAAGTAATTTTCCTTTGTTGAGTATTTCTAACCTCCTATGGAGAAAAGCTTGTTTTATAAATTAGTTGTTCCAGAAGAGAAATTTATTGACTCTTTAGCGTAAGCCATGGCTTAATCAGTCAGCATCTATTTTCTGTATCTTTGAGGAGCACACTACTTTTTCCATTCAGTTCTATACTGGGAATTATAACATGACAATTCATTTCATATTCTGTGTGTTTATTCTCATATTCTGTAGCCAAATAATGTGGACCGATGCTCAACTATATTCAGTCATATTTCTAAAAGCAACGTAGGTGGGCAACTTTACATAGTAACAATAAGATTGATCTTATCTCTACCCCTCTATAGTAACAATGAGATTGCCTAAAGTTAGTGAAGAGGAAGATGAGATAGTGGATCAAAAGGATTGCAGAGTTGATACTTTGTCGTCTCGTGTATCCTCAGGTATTGGCCTAAATCTCATATTCTCATGGTTCTGTTCAATAGTTGTCAACCAAGTTAGTTTCAACAATTTTACCATTACTTTTGTTTCTAATCGGTGTAACCTGTAGTAAGTTCGGTCATTGTGGGTCTGTGGCTCTGGGCTCATGGTCTGCATTTCATTTCTGTGAAGTAGGTATTAGGTTTCAAGTTATTATTAAATTTTGGTATTAACCCCGTAATGCACACTGCCAACGTAAGCTCTATGATTATATACATGAGTGTTTTCCAGATTATATACATGGTGATATACAATTGCGTGAAACTTAAACTATGAAAAAAAATATCATCATTTGGTTGTTTTCATGTGCATCTCCGAAATGCCGTCGTGGCGTTAGCACGGGCACTATACTAGTGGAATTAAGTACTGGAGTTATCTCTTGACTGAGTACGTACTAGCAGTGATCGACCGTTTCCGTTTGCAAATATGCAACCATACTCCTTCCTCCCTTTCATGACCAGGACCAACAATCCATGCATCCGTCCATCGAATTTCACGTTCTTGTTGAACAAATAATATTCATATTCTTTTGTTTGACCCTGAAAAAGACATTCAGAATTCAAAAGCATGCATTCCCTTACGGTAATGCAAGTTCTTGGACTCTTCCGTCTCCACCAGTTGCATATAGTGCACACTACTAGCCTACGGTCTACCAGACGAACAAGCACGGACGAACGATTCAAGAACCGAAGTGAGTTGATCAGACGATCGATTCAGAGTTTCAGACCAAAACCCCCCGCGTGGGAGACCAAAAGCGCATGGCACTGGAGGATTCAGATCGAGAATTTGAACGAGTCTTTCACGAATTCTTTATTCTTACGTTTGAATCAGAAACTAGGCGTAAAGGCAATAGTATACCCAAGAACGCAATCAGGACTTCAAACAATGCAGCTGCATGCACACTGCAAACCGAACCGTACGTCTGACTGGACCACCCTTTGCATGCGCATCTATATAAACGAGCCCACCATGACAAGCACTCTCCAAAAATTAAGCTCAGGCTAAGCACAAGGACCAAACTTCAAGCTCGATCCAAAGCAAGCTAGCTACTCTCTCTGTCCCTCTTTCTCCCTCTAGATCTCTCCACATCTCTCTCTCGGGGTGAATCTGCAGTCTGCTGTCTGTACAACAAGTCGACGGCAATGGCGGCGACCGCGAAGATAGCGAAGGTGGTGCTGCTACTCCTGTTCTTGATGCAAATCTCGAACGTCCTCGCAGCCGCGGCGAGGCCGTTGGAGGGGGACGGGTGGCTGGAGAACGGGATCGGGGTGGTGACGCAGATACTCGGCGGCGCGAAATCAGGGCCCAACCCCCGTACGAACTGCTGCTAATATATATCCATGCATACACTCCTGGATATATTTATATATACACACACACATGCGTAATTGATGGACAGCTACTAGCTCTGACGAATTGTTCCATAATTCAATTTGGATCGAGCAACCTTGAAGACGGACACCAGAGTTCTATTCTTCGTTTAATCTCTCCTTCTTAGGGGGATATTTCGTTTTGTATTCTTCATTTGAGAGATCAAGGTGTAAATATGATAGTGAGCTACATATTTGACTCACTGTTTTAAATTACTACAAGTATAGGGTTGATTTGCATACCTGCTTATGCGCATTTTGAATTTTACACATTCGTCACTTCAAAAGTGAAAACTCATGTGGACAAGTTCGTATTGGATTCTGTTTAAAACCAAAAACTAATGCGAACACTCGGCTTCTCAAAATGATTTCTTCGCATCTCTTTCTCACTTTTTCTACCCATCGCTCCGTGCTTCTAAAAAGCTATTTTTCAACCATTACTATTCATTTTCAACTAAAAACTATGACCTACAACTAAAAACCATCAGCAACAGCCAATACGAATGCTCCATAGGTACCATAACACTGCAAACGTGAAAAAAAAATACTGTTTCTGTGCTATTTTGATTAGGGTCAATGGGTTTTGACCATATGCAAACGACCATACCACCCTCTTAAAAATTTCAAATATTTGGGCAAATGCCAATTCGAAACCTGAATTCCATGTGACGGTGACATTCTGTCCAACAAGCTGTGCTCGAACTAGCAGATATACGCACGCTGAGGTTGTCCTATTGGTCTCACAGGAAGAGGATGGAGAAGGTACATTTTGGGTATCTTTATAAAATGATAGCGTACATATGCAATTCTATTTCTTGGAAAAATATCTTATAGGCCAATTTGGAATATCGAGATGCAAATGGTGGTTTGTCTGTCATGTCACTCCACATGGTGAGAAATCGGAGCATTGTTTAGCCGCTCAATACAACGATTAGTACAAATATGCACAAAACACTAGCTGTTTCTCATCTTCCTCCTCTACTTTCCATTCAGTGCAAAGGCGGTATAAATTGTTGAGGAACTGTCATTGGTGAGTCTAGTCCGAGCGATTACCTCATAAACAGAAGTGTCGAGGAACCGTCGCTGGTGAGTCCAGTCCGAACGATCACCTCATAGATAGAAAAAGAATTAAACACAAAATAATGCAAGCAACGAATAGTAGATTGAACATAGAGAGATAGTGAGAGCTTCTTCTTTCTTTCTCCATTACTTTTCTCCTCCAAAAAGTACATTAAGTAATCATTAGGACCCCCTATATATAGATTAAAGGATGGGATGCCTACCATGGGTCAAGCCTTCTGGCCCAGGTCCAGATTTTCCAACACTACCCCTAGGTATTTATCTAATATGTTCATACCTCTCAAAACTTCACAAAAATCTAGTGGGAAAAATTTAGAGAAAAACATGCCGCCAAAGATCGCACTCAAACGAGATTATTAGCAAGCCGCCAAAGACGCAAGAAGAACCATGCTCAGAAAAACATGCTACCGATCAACTTCTTTTAGAATAGATCTGATCTATTATTTCTGCAATAAGTTTTTGGCTACAAAGTGCCCTCACGGCACCCCAAAGAACTTCCTAGATGAAAGCCCTAAAGACTAGTACATTAGCCTAAGTCTCTCCCTACTTTTATAGACCAACGTCCCTAATCATGTCCGATTCAAACATGAGCACGGCACATAATCTCTTCCTCAACTCAAGGGACCCAAAACCCTTTTCTAACTTGAGTTTTATTCAAACTCTACCTCTTCTAGCCCACGAACTCTATCCGTAACACTCACGATGCAACACGCGACGAAGCCTCCATGATATCCCCTTCCGTAGCCCCGTCTCGCTTCACCATCCTCGATTTCCACGTGCTCTAGCATTAGCCCAACCACCTCACGTGACATCCTCAACCGTCTGAACCTCAGATCTCCCTATCCTAGTCCCGGTCATCGTCATCACCAACCGTGATTGTCTCCACGCTCTCCTGCACATGCAAAGACCAAAGAAATATTTTTCCTGACACAAGCTCTTCCCAGCTTGACCGTCATAACATGCTTGTCCATCCCGAACAAGGACAAGACCATCCATGACCAATCACCTCATTGCTTATCTAGAAAACAATCTCAGACTACCAATTACGACCACCAAAAACTATCACTTTCCGAAACTCACTTTTCGGACCACTCAGCATGACCACCGAGCACAATCTACCAAGTAGCGATCACAGTAAATTCCGACAACCAGCCGCAACACTCACGACTATCGCTCACCGACCATCAAGTGCCTAGTCGCTTCGACTACTGAGTACCGACACCGTTCCATCAAGCACCTACTAAACACCTCGCTGGCTTAACATGAGTACTCAAAGTACTCGAAAATCATAAAGAGTGAAGTACTCGTTTCGATAATGAAGTCTTTGAATACCAACCGAGAAGCCTACGATGACCAATTGTAAAGCTTTCAACTACCAAAGACAATGACAGCAGACTACATGGTCTCTGACTGTCGACAAGAGTGCAAAATATACAACTATAAGAGCAGTCCTCACAATCTACGACCATCGACTACAAAGTCACCAACTATCGACCAGTAAATCCTATGATTATTGAGTACGACCAGTGATGCGGATCCACCTAGCAAGCTAGCTGAACCCCGTTGCTTTGGCCCTGATCTTTCACGATACACCTTGTTAGATGCCCTCTCCAAGATGAGCCTTCTCCCACGCACACCGCAGCACGTGAACGAAGGGTAGAGAAACCGAAGTTTCAGCGAGTAGAATCCAACACCACAATTGGATTCAACACACCAAGAGCAATTCCTCGATGGAAATCTCAAGAACACGCCAACAATGGCCACCAAACCATGGTGATTTTCTGGTTTCTATTTCTCAAATCATAACCTAAGTTACAATGGGGCTAAGGCCCTGGCCTTATATTGGTGCACAATGCACGGCCTTGATTACAACTCATGCACTACTTGGCCTAAGGCCGAAACAAACTCCAATACGAACTAAAAAGGAAATACCTAAACTGCTACCTCTGGTTTCTCTCTCAATTTGCGACTTGACCATGCGGATTCCATGGCTGACACCTCATCTATTATGTGGGGCTTCAAAATAGCTTTCCAACGAGTCCAAGAACGCCCAAATCGGACTCCGTTTGTGAAAGTTATGGACATTTTAGTATCGATCTTGCCAGCTGTCCCAATCCGAATCCGAATCGGTTTCAAATCTTTATATGTTTTGTTTTCTTGTTCAAGGGGCTTCCAAATCCGTTTGAAACCTGAAACAGAGTCCTTCTCAACCTTTAGAAAGCCATGGTGTGATCGGATTTTATTCTTACTTGCATTGCAATACTCGAACTCTTTATGTTTGGCAAGTCTCGCGCGTCTCTCCGGACAGCTCGTGCAGCATCCAATGAAATTGCCATAACTTTACGTAGGAAGCTCCAAATCAAGTGCTGTTTGATTCGTTGGAAAATAGACTTCATTAGATTTCCAAATATATCTCTTGTGTACATTAGAAATCTCAGAATTGGTATTCAAAACTTTTGAACATTATGCACGGAACTGCAAGCACTAACCAAAGTTGTAGTGCTACTTGGTGCCACATCATCCTCCCCTCCTTGAAGCAAAGCCGTCCTCGGCTTTGGGGTAATCTTGGGAGCTTGCTTCTTCTTGGCTGTAATTTATTCATCAACATGAATAGCACTCTCCAATTTTGGTTTCAACATATGCTTCTTTCCCCCATGTACAAAAGTGTATGTGTTGGACCGGCCCTCATGCGTAGCATTTCGATCATATTGTCATGGTCTTCCCAACAATAACCCACATGCATCCATTGGAACTACGTCGCAATCCACCTTGTCAACATAGTCACCAATAACAAACGGAATACGCACCTTGTGAGTTATCTTTAGCCTTCCGGAGTTGTGTAGCCACTCACATGATGTGGTTGAGGATGCCTCCACATGGATAACCCTAAAGCATACACCAAATCTTTGCTAATCACATTGGTATAACTCCCACCATCTATGATCAACTTGCATGCTTTATCTTTGATCTTGCACTCCGCTTGGAAAACACTCCACCACTGTCCTTTTGTTTCAGTTTATTTACTTTGCACCTTTCGGACCAAAAGATTAACATCATTCAATTCTGGATCACAATAGACAACAACAGCCTCCTTGGAATCATCAGATTTTTCACTTTTAGAATCACTACTAGAAGTTGTTGAAGCATAGCCATCTTTAGTGAGAAGCACTCTTCATTGATTTGGACAATCACACATCATATGACCTCTTCCCTTGCACTTGAAACACTCAATTTCTCTAGCATGAGCATTAGAAGGCAAACTACAATCAGTTTTAGTTGCTTCTTTACCTCTGTTGCTTGCCTCCTTTGAAATAGCACCATTTGAACGGCTTGATGCCGCCACTTTGTAGTGTGAACCCACATCATCGCCTTACTGTGATGGACGCCTTCATGGGTTTGTTTGAGTGTTGGCATGCCTACCCACCAAGTCTTGGATGTTGAAGTAATTGACCATCTCCACCATATCTTGCATATCCTCATTCAACCCATTAAAGAAACGTGCCATAGTGGCCTCATCATGCTCCTCTGTTCCTGTACGGATTATCAACATCTATCTCTTTATAATATTCGTCAACACTAGAATTACCTTGGCGTAGTTGTTGTAGCCGGTTGTACAAGGTCCTAGTGTAGTGTGCTGGAACAAAACGACGCCTCAAAATATTCTTCAATTGTACCCAAGTATCCGGATAAGCTCCTACGCAACACAATTGATTCCACCAAACAAGAGCATATCTGGTGAACTCAATTGTCGCCAAATGAATCTTCTTATCCTCAGTATAGTGATGGCTGTCAAAAATTTGTTCGACACGCATCTCCCACTCCAAGTACTCCTCCGGTTCAGCTTTACCATTAAATGATGGGATAGAAATTTTTATCTGCCCAATTCCATCATCCACGGCAACAAGCTGAGCAAACCTGACACCATCACGCATACCTCCACCATTGGCAGCACCTCTGCCACGCATGTCCCTACCACGGTCAACACCACGGTAGTCCCGAGCATGGCGCGGTTGTGGAGCAAAGCCCGCTGCACCATCAAAGATCTCCTCGTGTTCATCGTCTTCATATGGTGCACGCCGTTCGGGATATTGAGGTCCCCGTTCAGCATGCTGAAATTGTGGTGGCTGGTTGTGTATCTCCTCCGTCAAAGCATCAATTCGCGCCCCCAAATCATCAATCTTGCCTTCAAGCTTCTGGTGACAACTTAAGAAGTAGTCACGTGTCGCTTCAAACCCGTGTCGCACCTCGGGCAGCAAAGATGCCGCATAGTGGGGCACCTCCCCGATTGGCTCGGCATGATTATGCTGCGCCTTGCCATCTTCAATCTTTATAAAACCCGCCATCAAGAAAAATTTAGTAACCTTGTACCATGATCAACCACGCTCTGATACCAAGATGATGCGGATCCACCTAGCAAGCTAGCTGAACCCCGTTGCTTTGGCCCTGATCTTTCACGATACACCTTGTTGGATGCCCTCTCCAAGATGAGCCTTCTCCCACGCACACCGCAGCACGTGAACGAAGGGTAGAGAAACTGAAGTTTCAGCGAGTAGAATCCAACACCACAATTGGATTCAACACACCAAGAGCAATTCCTCGATGGAAATCTCAAGAACACGCCAACAATGGCCACCAAACCATGGTGATTTTCTGGTTTCTATTTCTCAAATCATAACCTAAGTTACAATGGGGCTAAGGCCCTGGCCTTATATTGGTGCACAATGCACGGCCTTGATTACAACTCATGCACTACTTGGCCTAAGGCCGAAACAAACTCCAATACGAACTAAAAAGGAAATACCTAAACTGCTACCTCTGGTTTCTCTCTCAATTTGCGACTTTACCGTGAGGATTCCGTGGCTGGCACCTCATCTATTATGTGGGGCTTCAAAATATCTTTCCAACGAGTCCAAGAACGCCCAAATCAGACTCCGTTTGTGAAAGTTATGGATGTTTTAGTATCGGTCTTGCCAGCTGTCCCAATCCGAGTCCGAATCGGTTTCAAATCTTTATATGTTTTGTTTTCTTGTTCAAGGGGCTTCCAAATCCGTTTGAAACCTGAAAAGGAGTCCTTCTCAACCTTTAGAAAGCCATGGTGTGGTCGGATTTTATTCTTACTTGCATTGCAATACTTGAACTCTTTATGTTTGGCAAGTCTCGCGCGTCTCTCCGGACAGCTCGTGCAGCATCCAATGAAATTGCCATAACTTTACGTAGGAAGCTCCAATCAAGTGCCGTTTGATTCGTTGGAAAATAGACTTCATTAGCTTTCCAAATATGTCTCTTGTGCACATTAGAAATCTCAGAATTGGTATTCAAAACTTCTTGAACATTATGCACGGAACTGCAAGCACTAACCAAAGTTGTAGTGCTACTTGGTGCCACATCAACCAGTAAAGTCTATGACTATCAAAAGCACTAAAGCTATGACCATATAAAAGTATTGTATCTATGATTACCTTCAGTGGTCGATCTATCGTCGTCGTAGACGGGTTGCCATGGTCAAAGTCTGCATGGTCGAAGCTGAACGTAGTCGTAAAGTTGTGGTCGTAAAGCCGTTCGTGGTTGTAAATGACAACCATGGTTGTACAGCCATTCGTGGTCGTAAATGATAGTCGTGGTTGTAAAGTCAGCCGAAACACTTGAAGATGGCAAAAACCACTCAGAAATAATGAAAACCATTCGCAAACAGCCAAAACCACTTGAACCCAAAATCTTTGACTATGATCACCCAATACCGATCATCTGATACTTTCATAAATATAAATTCCAAAGCTATCAAAATATCAATTATTCATCATCATTTTTAATCACGACCATTCACATGGTCTAACATGTACAGTGATTTTCTGAGCTTCACATTATACATATTTCTATTTGCTCTATCTTGATTCGGGATAGGGATACCTTCAGGTACCTTCATATAAATGTCTGAATCCAAGTATCCATAAAGGTATGTAGTCACTACATACATTAATTTCATTTGTAAATTCAAGTTCACTGCTATCGAGATTAAATGTCTAAATGAAATACCATCTATGATAGGGGAATAGGTTTCTTCATAATCAACTCTTGGGCGTTGAGTGAAAACTTGTGCAACGAGCATTGCTTTATATCTTACAACTTCATTTTTCTCATTTCTCTTTTGAACAAATACCAACTTATGCCCTACGGGGTGCACATATGGAGGTGTGTGGCTTACAGGCTCAAACACCTCTCTTTTATTCAGACATAATAATTTAGTTTTTATTAACTTTTTTCAATCCTCCCAATTTGGTCTTTTCTTGTATTCAGTGAGCGTGTAGGCTCTTGATCAAGATCAATAATTGTAGTAATTTTGTTTGTAAAAATAAATATCAACATTAGCTGTTGTCCTATTTATGGATTCTCCTACGGTCACATAGTTTATAGTTAGTTCATCATGGGTTAATTCTTCTAGTATTTCTACTTGCTCACTGCTTCTTCCAATTGCGAGGCAAGTCCCTTTAGTTTTTCAGTTCCAATGTGTGCGTACACATCCATGTTGGTTTCACCCTCCATGGGAATGTTCAATCCGATATGCCTTTCCTTGAAGGTGCCATACTGGTGCTAGGTCTCAACTGGCTCTCATGCTGGTTCTAGGGAACTTTGGTGATTGGATGTGTCAAGTCATTCTTGCCATTTTCCATTAGGCGTCCCCGGTTACTTGGCATTCAAGGGGCTGGAATCCTTGTCATTTTATTTTGAGGCCTCTGGATGGGATTAGAGATACCTTCTACTTTCTTCGGTATTTCAACTCTCTCTGGTGCATTGCGTGTAGGCACATGTGACTTGATCACACTCTTTAAATCACTAAAGTGGTCAGACAGTTGATTTGCTAATGCCTGCAAATAAATGATCTTCTAGACTTCTCTATTTGCTTCACTAGTGCGCGGGTTATGTGTATGAATTCTCGTGGCTTGCCACATAATTTCTTGACATTTTTCATCAAGGGGTTGATTTCCTCCCCCTAATGTCGAGAAACTATCCTCATCAAATATACTATCAGTGAAATGGGTGGTGTGCAAATCTCCTATCATGGGGTCCAAATACCTGATTATGAATGTTGTCTCATAACTAATATATATTCCAGACTTTTGGAAAGGGCCCATTGTAGTACGCTATGGTGGGGGTGTAGGTACATAAACTTTGCAACCAAACCTTCGAAGATAATAAATTTTTGGTACTGACTCTTGCGCTAGTTGCATAGGTGAATGGATGTTATATACCGATGGTCTAAAGTTGATGAAAGTTGTTGCATGTAGCACTGCGTGTCCCTAATATGTAGTTGGTAAATTATATTTCTACAAAAGTGGTCGGGCAATAAATTTAATTCTCTTAATTAATGCCTCTGTTGGTCTATTCTAAGTGTGGATATATGGTACAGAATGTTCAACTTTAATTTCGATTGCCATGCAATAATCATCAAATGCCTTTGAAGTAAATTCTCTAGCGTTGTCTATTATGATGGACTTTATGTGATGATCAAAAAATTATTTTTAATTTAAATTATCTGCGAGATCAGCTTTGCAAAAGTATGGTTTCTCGTAGATAATAAATATATGTGTGACCTTTTCGAGGAAGAATCGATGAGTGCATAAAATATTTAAATGGTCTTGATAGTGGCTATATAAGACCGCAATGTCTCCTTGGATGCGTTCTAGGAATGCAGTGACTTCATTCTTCATTTTCAGAGCAGAAGGTTTAGTAATTAATTTTTCAATGGCACATGCAGGGCACACAAAATCTTCTTGAATCGGGAAATTCTAAGACCTGGTGGTCTAATCTATCATGCTAGAGGCAGAAAAGTTTAGAGCTTCTAAATATGGTTTTCAGGGCAGTATAGGTCGTGGGTGCCTTAATATTAGTGCAGTATAGTCTAGTCTCAAATGAATGAGGTTTTTCTGATACCCTTTTTTCACTTTCTTCACGCTTTGTAATGAGCAGGTATTTCTTACCATACTCTTCTTCAGTTTCAACATGAAAACCGTTTGCACGAATATCCTTAAAACTAAGGAGAATTCTAATCGATTCTGGGTACAATAGGGCTTCTTTAGTGACCAAAGTTGTGCCAATTGGGAGTACAATTGTGGCTCTTCTCAAGCCTATTATACAAGCATCACAACCACTGATTGTTGTAAGACTACTAACATTCTTGCTAATCGATTGAAAGAATTTCGTCTCTCTCAAGATGGTATTCGTTGTGCCGCTGTCAGCTAAATATGCTTCCTTCATAGTGCGCCACATGCATCTAATATAAGTACTTTATTAATATGTCGTAGAAAGCAATCAACACATAAACAAAATACTTCAAACATTACAACATATCATGTTAGTATTAACTGAATAAATGAATGAATTAATTAATATCAACCAACCATCATGAGAAAATAAATTGTTTGAGTACTATCAAGGCAAAATCTAACTTATTCCATTCACACATGAAATGAATGACAATTAAAGTCTAAATACATTCTATGCATTAGACTGAATCTGCTAAGAAGTTAGAGACTTCGGTTGCAATCTTCTTAGGGGTGAGATGCTCTTCCTAGGAAATCATGGCGGCGGTAGCTGCAATGTCAAGGGAAGGGGGTATGGCTGCAGGAGTGGAGTTAACCTCCATTGGTGCAGGTAGCTGCTATGAGATCTCCCCTCAATGAAGGCAAAGTGAGTTTCATGCTACCCTGTACTGCCCTTCTTTCTTTTAGGTTGGAACCCATCGACAACGTACAACAATTCTCTATAAATCCGTGACTAGTACTCCCAGTTGCAACACTTGAAGCACGTTTGGTCTTGTTGACTATAAGGCTTGTCGTCCCGCTTTGGTTTGCTGGCCTTATTTTTTCATGGAGCATTTGGCTTACCTTTCTGGGCTACGGCTTTGCCCTTCCTTCCCCTTTTCTTCATTATAGGCTTTCGTGCCTTGAAGCTCCCAGTGTTGGCCTCACAGCCAACGAAGCTCCTAAGTGGCTGTGCGACAAAGTTCTTGTGGATAACTTCATCGTGAGCCTCTACAACCTGCATAATATCAATCAATTTAGTATATCCTTATGGGCATCTTGACAATAGTTTTCTCAATCTTCTGCTTATCTGTGACCTGCTTGCCACAGAGTTGAAGATTGGTACAAATTTTTTGCAAAGCAGAATTGTACTTCTCAACTGTCTTGAAGTTAGCAAATCTTAGTCGGATCCATTCATACTTCGCCTGAGGAAGAATGGTGTACTTTAGCTTCTCGAACCGCTTCTTTAGTGTAGTCCATAAGGCAGTGAGACAGAGGTGGTGCCTGAGGAAGTGAAGTGCCTGATCATTTTCCTCAGAGTTGGGTTTGGCATCCTGTGATGTACCAATCGCAATGGCAGTGCGGACCTTTTTGGCTCCAAGTACAATCTTGATGTCTGAAGCCCCAAGTCAAGTAGTTTTGGCCATGCTATGCCAGCTCCTCGAACTTCCGGTTCGTGATGCCTATCATCTACATGTGCATAAAAAGGAATATATAAATTTACTACAGGTAAACATGCATAAAATAAATTGGATAGTGGTACAAAAAAGGCTCTCGTAATGTTTTAGAATTTTTCTATTCATTTTCATGATTTTACTGCTAATTTCATTGATTAAAGGTAATTTTAAATAATTACGATCAATCAAAACAATAAATAAATATAGTAAAGCATAATAACAATAGTGCTAAACATGTTTCCAATGCTAAAAATAGTTTAAAATTTGAATTCCCAAGGCCCTTTTATGATAGAATTTGAATTTTCAGTGAATTCTATAATTTTCGATGGCTAATCTGCTAAATTTCAATTATGAGAAATTGTCCGCGCAATTTTTGGAAAAAGCAGGGGCCTATCAGTAAAATTTGGGAGCCCTCCTGTTATTGTCCTAAAAACGGAGGGCCTATGTGTAAATTTAGGGCACGACCTCCCCTTTTTTCTTTTCTTGGCCCGTTCCAGCCTATATGGATACGATGGGGGGTAGGGAACACCCTACCCCATACTAAAGTGGCGGCGGTGGCATTTGGGCTAGCGGCAACGACATTTGGGTCTTGTCGGCGCTTAGTGGCTCCTCCCGGGGCCATGCGGCAGGGTCGGTGTTTAGGCCGACATTGGCGCACGGTGGCTCCACCTGGGGCCATGTGGTAGTGGTAGTGTTCAGGCCGCGTTGGCGCACGACGGCTCTGCCCAGGGCCAAGCGGCGGTGGCGCACACCTCGGGAGTCGGCGGTAGCTACGCAACTTTGGGTCATGAGCGGCGCACGACGGCGGCTGCGCAACTTCGGGTTAGGGGCGACGCGGTGCAGCGGCTTAGCGGCCCGGTCGCGTGCAGGTGGCATGGCACGTCGGCTCGACTGGCTTCATTTTTTTCCTTTTTTTCCTCTTCTTTTCAATCTACAGTGCAATCGACATCTACTCTATCATGCAAATCTATCGATCGGCTTGGTCGATGACTTTAAGTTAGCTCGCGGTAAATTAGAGCGGATTTGCACCATAGAAAATAATCTAGAAAGAACCGTAGAAAATAATCTAGAAAGCAAAGTTTACGGAATTTAAAACGATATAGATAGGCAATTCAATCCACGAGTGTCATGCTTTGATGATTATTTTTCAATCCACCAGAGCGAGTTGTACTGATAACGTATTGAGGAACCGTCACTAGGGAGTCCGATCCGAGCAATCACCTCATAGACAGAAGAAGAATCAAACACAGAATAATGTAAGAACGAATAGTAGATTGAACACAGAGAGGGAAAAACTTTTTTCTTTCGTTATTATTTTTCTTCTTTCAAATATATATCATACAATCATTAGGACCTTCTATATATAGACTAAAGAATAGAGTGCCCACCATAAGTTAAGACTACCCCAGTCCCAAATTTCCCAACGTAAATATGCGCAAAACACTAGCGGTTTCTCATCTTCGTCCTCTCCTTTCCAACCGGTGCAAAGGCGGTATAAATGCAATAAGTCGTCGGCACGGCAAGGAGGCGGGCGTTAGCACGCACGACCGGACCCACACGGTCCCATGCGATTTTGCTAATGAACCGACCACCTAGCTCACGGCCGCGCGTGCACCACAACGCGCGCCCATGCTGGCCACGCTTGGCCCCTCTCGCCAGCACGAGCACGACGAAACACACGTCTCGGCGCGTGCTACCCGGACGTATACCATTCAGGTGGACTGTCTCGTTCGGAGGCAGACGATTCAACGGAACATTTGTGCTTCGGAATTTGGTGGGCTGCTCAAATTGTACTGCGCGGGCTTTTCTCCTCTTGATAAACGCCGTGGTAGACTTTATACCGGCGTTTACAAACGCCCCCTTCAAGTGGAATATTTGTGTTTTGGTGGTGTTTAGGCTAAACGCCGTCTTAATTAGCTGGGTTTTTCTTGTAGTGTGATGCGAGCTATCAGAACGACGATTGAACAGAGAGAAGGCAAATTGGTCCAGCAAGAGCGTTTAGAACTAGCCGTAGCCCGGACCTCCGTCCTCCTAGTGGTTTTTGGTCCCGGTAAGGCCTTGTTTGAGATGGGCCAAGATTTTGAACTAAAATCCTGCAACCTCTATAAAAATAGATCGGAAATTTTGGATTTCCAAACAAGACCTAAGAGGTTTCCGAGCATTCACCGTGCAACAGCCTTGTGGTTTGTGTATACATGGTCATGGTGTTTATGAGTTGTTTGAGCTAACCATGCATGATATAATATTTGTAATGACAGAGTCGAGGTAATCTATCTTGTGCTCACCACTGGTGTTTATTTTACGATGTTGGTTATCTGTTGTGGACTGTGCTACGTCATTTTGGTTGTAGGACGGATAACCGCATTTCACATTTTTCTTGTTTGACCTGAAAGCATTCAGAATTCAGAGGCATGCATTTCCTTACGTTAACGCAAGTTCTAAGACTCTTCCTCTGATGACGCTCTCGCTGCTAAAAAAAGTTTGCATTAAACGTCTTATTATACATGATTGACGAAAATCATAAGTGTTAAATATAATCACAGACGGTTTAGGTTTAGAGACCGTCTATGTTGCTGCCAGCGCTAAAAACCGTCTGTAAAGAGAAAATATTACAGATGGTTCATGGTGAGAACCGTCTATGAAGTATCACAAACATGGTTCATTTGTGTGTTTGTCTTCCAACTGAGGCTAGACTAGCTGGACCAGTACAATATCGTAACATGTATCCTATTGAGAGGTGCGTCAAACCAATATGCTTGTACCACTAATATTCTACTATATGTGTTGTCCTATATATTTACTCTTTATTTTGTATAGGTATTTATTAAAGCTAAAATCTATGGTGCGAACTCGAAGCCACCCAGAAGGGTCTATAGCTGAAGGATATGTGCTCGATGAAAGTATCACTTTCTGCTCTCGTTACTTGAAAGGCTGTGAGACTATATTCACTCGTAGAGCACGTAACGATGACACTACTGATAACTACAATTCAAGTGAATTTCCATATCTGAGAACAATAGGTCGTCCACTATTGGGTAGTTGTGTGGACGAATTGGATGACATATCTTGGATTCAAGCTCATAGATATGTCTTGTTTAACTATGAGCATATTGGACCATATATCGAGTATAATCTCATACTTTTTCGTAAACTATTGTATATAATTTTAGCATTTACATTGTCCTAATATGTGCTAGTTCTTTTCTTTTAGTGTTTATATTTTCCTGGTTTGTATGCAGAAAGCACATCTCTATTCTATCCATGGACAAACGCTTGAGAAAGCGAGATGTTCATCGTATTCATCATGAAACTTTTCATACATGGCTATTAGAGCATGTAAGGGCTATTTTTACTACAAGTATATACAATACTAGATTTTTTTGAAAAAATAATATAACATTCTTGTATTATGATAGGTTAATCAACTGATTCTTGATGGAAATAATGTTTCAGAAGAATTGAGAATCTTAGCCAACAAGCCATATAAAATGGTGAAAAAATGTAATAGTTATGCTCTAAATGGATATAAATTTCAAACAAAGAGCTACAGTGAAGGAAAGAGTACCCAAAATTTTGGAGTGTCTGTGGTTGCACAAACATCAAGTTTCTCTAGTACTAATGATCAAAATCCAGTAGTAGGAGAGGTCACGTACTATGGTGTCATCAATGATATTATTGAGTTGAATTACTCCTGCAAGGGATCAGTTTTGTTGTTCAAGTGTGATTGGGTTGACACAGTAAGAGGCAAGGGAATTCAAAAGGACAAATTTGGAATAACAGTAGTGAATTTTAACCACTTGTTGAATAGTGGTAACAACATTTCTGATGAGCCATTCATTCTTGCAACACAAGCTACACAGGTGTATTATGTGCAAGATCCTATTGACAGTGAGTGGCATGCTGTACTCATATCTAAGCCAAGAGATGTTTTAGTTTAATAAAGAATTGGCTTCTGGTTCATGTCCTCAGAGAAAGCAAGGAACACGACAGGTGATTTACTATGCATGGATTTGTCTACACTATATTCTTGTCTTAAGTTTTAAATGCATAGTTTGTTTTCATATAGTAATGGTCAATTATTGAATTTGGTAGGAGGTGGCTATAGCAAAAGATCAACGAGCACAGTCATTTGCTTCTGAAAATAGGCTACAGGCAGATGAGATTACTACAACAAGAGTGATGAAATTGCCACAGAAAAAACAAGGAGAGGTAATCATTAGCTTACTGTTAGTACTGTTATTACACTTGGATTATTTTGCAATATTATTTTTACTGCAGTTTTGTTTTTGTGGTAAGTTGTAGAGCTTAAAATCTAGTAGAACTTACAGAAATTGTCATTCTAATTGCCACTGAAATTTAGACCACTAGTGGTGATGAGGTCATGTGTTAAACAAATGCAGCCCGACATCTCAGAGCAAACATCTAGATAACATTTTGAATATTATGCTAATTATTCATTTTATTTCTCTAGCTCTTTTAAGCATGATTTCATATTTATATGACTTGAGAAAGAATTATGTTCTTGCAATTATTTTATTATTGCTCATGTCATTACATAAGTATTGAAAACATGCTTTATTGTTCATTTATAATTCTGAAATTTTAATCAAATACTTGATAAAGCTGTATTGAACAACAATGACTTGGGGATAGAGAAGTGTGAGTTCCAATTTCTTAAGCAGATAGGTTTTAGTTGTGCCATGCATGCGGCTAGTCTATTCATTATTCTACTTCTGTCATCATCCTTGAGTAGAATGTGGGGAAAACATTGCTGGAAGCAGCAAAGAGTCTCTTGAGGAATATTTTGTCACTAAATTGCAGGAAATTATTATATGTACCGTATATCTGTTTCTTTGTAGCAAGTGGTATATGCTTTTGTTTCGAATGTCTTTCACAAGATCGATGGATCTTGTTACTATTGATACAATAAACTTCGCATGCATTTCACTCTTAAATCAATCAGTTGCTATTGCTAGATCATATATTGTCAGATTCAGTTACAAGTAAAGTTGTTTACTTTGCAATGCCAATAAACTGGATTATTGATACGCCGATACTGTAAATGCTACTCCCCCGTTGATAAATATAAGATGTATTTTGACTTTGCACTAGGATTAAAAGTGACAGTGAAATTGAGAAATGTATGAGAGAAAATGACTTAGTACCCTTCATAATTGTCTTGGAAAGATGAGAGATAAGACTTTCTGTGTAAAGTATATATGCAAATTTGGTCTTATATGTTGGAGAATAGTGCTTATATATTTACATTTCCTGTTGTAGGGTGCTAAGGAAGTTGCTCTACTTTCACTTACTGAAAATAAAATTGTGGCACATGGAAGACTTAGATGCACAGATAAAACTGTTGCATATGCAGATGGTCTACCCTTGGGGGATTTTTATGAGATCTTAGTTGATGTTGTTCTTGATAAGAATATACTGCTACCTAGAGTCCAAGGGCAACCTACTAAGTTGGGCACTACAGTTGGTCGATGCATTTTGTGGCCAAATCAAAATGTATGAAATCTGTTTAAGTAATTAAAGGTATAGGATATGCCAAATAATAACGACTGATCCCATTTATTATATTATAGGTTGTGCAACCAGATGGATCGACTCTGAATATACCCAAGCGTGGAAGAGGTATTAATAACTACTTGTGCCCATCTAAGTTTCTCAGTTAGTTATGCTATGGAGCTACTTATAAGCTCATGTTACTCAATTTAATCTTAATAAGAATAATGATAAGTATATAGCTGTATAGTTCTACGCTAGCTGAACATTTTGATAAATTAGTTGCAATTAACTATATTGTATCAAATAACCTTGACTTGCACTCTTCATCCAGATTATCACAGCTGATTAGATGAAGCGATGTGTAATAATGCACACTTTTGCTGAAGAGGAAGGTGGAGTAGATGTGATTTATTTGCAAATGTGCCAAGGGCTTTTTCATGAAGACATGATAACATGACACAATTGTTATAAAGGCTTTTGTTGAACTTCTAAGTTATGTATTGTATGCAGTAGGATATGCCATTTTTATTTTGCTACTCATCTATGTGTTGAATGGATAGGTGAACAATGGATATATATTTGGATTATGTTGTGGTCTATCCCATGTGTATGTACATGGCAGTACGTTTCATGTATGAATTAATCGATCTTATTAAAGATAATTTGCTCCTCTTGTACTGCACTTCGTGAACATGATTGAAGTCAACTTTTCTTTTGTATTAGCTTGTGTATTCAAGGTTGCTTCTATCGGACTCCTCCTATAGCACGATGATGGCAAAAACATGTGCCGGCAAGTAATGCATGGCACATATTATTAGCTGCGAAAAGATTAACTATGGCACATAATATGTGCCACTAAAAAGTATCATGGCATAAATCATGTGCCGGCAATCATTGAATACAGGGCACATATATGTGTCTTGAATTGTCATCGCGGAACATAGCATGCGCTGACTTTCGTTAGGCAATAAAGGCACATATAACTGTCGTGGTTATCTATGTGCCGCGTTTTACTTTCCGCGACATGATTTTTCCCAACACATAATATGTGCCCTCCAAAAGCATTCCAAGGCACTTACTTAGATACAAGAACAAATATATGTGCCGTTTATATTGGTCTTGTAGTGAGGCTAAGCACCATCGACAACCAAACTTCAAATGGAAAGCGACTCTTATCGCGCGCTCGCTCTCTCTCTCTCTCTCTCTCTCTCTCTCTCTCGATCTCGTAGTCTCGTCTGTAAGACAACAAAACAATGGCGATGACAGCGAAGACGATGTTGCTGCTCCTGTTCTTGGTACAAATCCTCGGCGTCCTCGCCGCCGCGGCGAGGCCGTTATTGGAGGGGGACGGCTTGCTGGAGAACGGGATCGGGATGGTGACGCAGATGCTCGGTGACGCGAAATCAGGGCCCAACCCCCCTACGAACTGCTGCTAGTTCTTCTTCTTCTTCCTCCTCTTCCTCCTCCTTATTTTGGTAGGGGTATGTTATTCTCGTGTTTTTTCTCTCTTTGAGAGATCGATGATGTGTAACTATGATACGGTGTACATGATTCTGTCATGTAGATGTAGAATTCGTTCATTCCCTTAAATTAACTAGTTTCGGTGACTAGCATGTGTCTTTCTGCATTTTAGGTTTTGTTCATTCGCTACTTTCTAAGAGTGGAAACTCTTTTACCATACCATTGCAAAAGTGGGAAATCCAGTTAGTGTCAAGTCTAACACTAACTAGGGGAAAAGGATTTGACCATTTGACCATTCTACTCTTCTAAGAGAATTAGAAACGCAAGTCTAATCCATATTGGCGTGAAGTTTTGTAGCATGTTCTATTTGAAGAAGCTAAAAGTCAATATAAATACGTGGCTTTTCTACTCCTCGTAATCTCGTCTTATTACGTATCTCTTCTTTACTTTTTTCACCGCTCGCTCCTTCTTTTCAAAAATTACTTTTTTTTATCAACTACTACTTATTTTTAACAAAAAACGGCTTGAATACCTTAACTGGTCTGGCCTGGGCAGTGTTCCTAGTCTGAAAGAATTTCTAGGCCCAACTCGCAAAACGCTCTGGTCTAGTGTAGGATGCGTGTAGGCAAACAATATTTGTTTTGAATAAAGATAGAGCTATAAATATCTGGATTGGACATATAAGATGATGCGGGCAAACATGGCGTAAACATATTTTCACAATATTAGTGCACTTGTAGGTTTTTCACATATATGGTGGTAGTAAATAAAATTGTCAAAGTTGTGTCTTACTGACTTTGAAAAGTCAAACGCAACACTTTTCCATAACTTGCGGTGGTATTATGCACCCCCCCAAAAAAGAAGATTAATACAGCACTCACCTCATGTGAATGTTTGTGCGTATGTCGCAAATGACGGATGATTGCGACACTTGTACAGCCAACCAAACAACTTGATCTGAACCGACCCACGAGTCCATTTATTTATTGCAAACAGAATGAATAACTGTTGTAATATTATTTACAAGAATCATTAAGCATGCAATTGAAGTACACCAATCATCATCGTCATCATCTGCAACACGTAAGTCCAGCTGCACAATTCGTGCATCTCTCCGCCGGGCCCGGAGTGGAAAAAATGATCCTACGAGCATACAAATGCTCTGAAAAACAGATGAAGAATTCAGAGGAATCTATGTGCAGCGCGGGCTTGGTGTGATCTTCCACGGTCAGCAGCAGTGTGTGCCCCCGCCTCCCCCCGATTTGGAGCCACCAAGTATCTGCATCACCATCCCGATGCCGTCCTCCAGCCAGTCGTCCCCCCGCAACGTCCTCGCCGCGGCCGCGAGGATGCCGCAGATTTGCATCAACACCACGAGCAGCAGCAACACTTTCGCCGTCGCCGCCACGGCCATTGTTGCCGTCGTAATTTGTACCTTTAAACGGGAGGCACAAACTATGAGAGAGATCTCAGAGAGCTTGAAGCCGTATAGATCGAGTTTGAAGCTTGCAGTGGTTCTTGAGCTCGATCGTCAGGCCGATGTTGATTTGGTGGGGAGAGATTTTCATGGCGAGCTCGTTTATATAGCCGGCCGATCCACTGGCCGGGGCTAGGCGCGTACACTGTGCACGGTTTGAACTTTCAAGTCTTGTTCTGCTTTGTTTGAAGTCAGAATGTGCGTGTTCTTGGTGTTACGTACGTGCTTACGTACTATGCTTCACCTTTATGCCTAGCTTGTTTCTGATGCGTGCATCATGCTTCAAAAGTTGGAACAAATTAACAAGGAACAATCCATCCAATCCAAGATCGACTCGATCCAGCTCCTGATCGCTTCGACGGCGCTTTTTGTCTCCCGAACGGGGGTTTCAGCCTGACGAATTCTCAGTCTACGAGCTGTACGTACATGTACATCCGTGCTCCGCAAGTAGCCGCTGTTTTGTCGTTTTCATCAGGAAGACCGAGTCCCTCGAACTCGCGTTGATTAATTAGCATTGCGAAATGCGTGCGTGCTCATGCTAGTTTTCGCATGCCATGCAGGTCAAAGAAAGGAGGATATTTCGTCGCAAAAAAAAAAAAGAGGAACAAAGAAAGATCTGTCCTTGTTCAGCAAGAATGTGTGAAACAGGATGGGTCGACCATAGATCTGTTTAGTTTAATTGGTCAATGGAAAAAGGTTGTTGTGTAATAGATCTGGGAATTAGGCTTTTTCGGCATGACCTGGTTCTACCGTGCTAATGAAACCACCTAGCTCACGGCCGCGCGTGCACCACAACGCGCGCCCATGCTAGCCACGCCGGCCTCCACGTCGTGCGCGCCGTCAAAACTCAACGTCCTTGTGATTTGTGTATACATGGTCATGGTGTTTATGAGTTGTTTGAGCTAACCATGCATGATATCATATTTGTAATGACAGAGTCGAGGTAATCTATCCTGTGCTCACCACTGGTGTTTATTTTACGATGTTGGTTATCTGTTGTGGACTGTGCTACGTCATTTTGGTTGTAGGACGGATACCCGCATTTCACATTTTTTTTTGTTTGACCTGAAAGCATTCAGAGTTCAGAGGCGTGCATTTCCTTACGTTAACGCAAGTTCTAAAACTCTTCCTACGTTGACGTTACACTACTATAAAAAAAATTTATATTAGATGTCTTGTGACAGTTGATTGATCAAAACCATCAATATTAAATGTAATTACAGACGATTTAGATTTGAAAACTATTTGTATTGCTGTCAGTGCTAAAAACCGTCTGGAAAGAGATAATATTATAGATGGTTTATAGTGAGAACCATACGGTTCTTACCAAGAACCGTCTTGGATATTGCGAAATATCAGAGATGGTTTTTAATTTAAACCATCTATGATACTTCACAGACGGTTTATATTACAAATAATCTATAATAATGAAGTTATCACAAATGGTTTTTATTAAAAGTTATCTGTGATATGTTTTCCGCATCGCAAACCCCCTAAAATTTCATAATTCCCGCTTGAGCCCGAATAGGATTCCGTTCCGAGACACTTTTAGTAAAATGAGCATAACTTTTGCATACGGTGTTCACTTTCAACGTTTTTGTTCTCATTGGAAAGCTAACGACTAGCCCGATCCAAAAAAACCTGACCATCTTGCGTTAGTCACCATCTTATACCCCCAAAATCAGCAATTTTTAGCCTCAAATTTGCGTCGCAAGTTTTTGGATTATGTTTTTGCCAAAATTTTCGATCTTCCGTTTGGAATATGGGATTCGCCTCAACTGCAAAGTTGTAGATCTCACCAAACCTAATCGTTGGGCCCATCGATCCTCGCCAACCCAATCCTAGCCAATAGCAACACACCAATCCCCACCTCACAAATTTTAGCATCCATTCCACTAAAAAATTTTCCACTCCCGCCTCTCTCTCCCCTATACATATTCACCCATGGCCTCGCTGCTCCCTCACCTTCCTTCTCTTCACGTCTCTTGGTACCACAACTACCACCTTCCTAAAGTGCAGTGGATCTCATCAAAACCTTTCAAACAAGCATATATAAGCCATATATAACTTTGCTATTTTATCTTTGGAGACTAACTATTTACATTGCACTGGTATATACATATATTGTCTTTGATAATTACATATCACAGATGATTTGTGGTTTAAACCGTCTGTGATAATTATGTATCGCAGACAGTTTATGGTTCAAACTGTCTGTGATATTTATGTATCTTAGACAGTTTGTGGTTCAAACCTTCTGTGATAATTACGTATCGCATACGGTTTGTGGTTCAAAACATCTGTGATAATTATGTGCCCTAATCGTTGGGCCCATCGATCCTCCCTAACCCAATCCTAGCCAATAGAAACACACCAATCCCCACTCCACAATTTTAGCACCCATTTCGCCAAAAAATTTTCCACTCCTGCCTCTCTCTCCCCTATACATACTCACCCATGGCCTCGCTACTCCCTCACCTTCCTCTGCTTCACGTTTCCTGGTCCCACAACTACCACCTTCCGAAAGTGCAGTAGATTGGTGAGATCATTGTCTCACTCTCACTGCCACCACCACTTTTTGTCGAGGTCTTTGAATTTGGATGAGATTGTGGTGGATCAGCGTTCAAAATTTCAATGAAATCTCTCGACACCATCCTCCTCACCGACCCCGACCCTAGTGGCCCTTATGAAGTAAACAGTACGCAAGTCTACAGGTAGTAAGGCATCGTGGAAGTAGCTAACTACCAAGATGACACTCAAGGCAGCACTCGCTCAAGTTGGCGCTGGTGACGACGGGTGTCAAATACAGCTTGCGCGTTGTTTCTTCTATTTTCTTGCATGCAATGTTTAAAAGTTAGGTTCATAAAATTAGGAGATGTATTCTTGCTGTATTAGATAGGTAACCTACTCGTTATCTCGTTATGCTGTATGGTGGATTCTAATCTTAATAGAAATAGAATGTGTTGTTGTGTTTGCTGCTGTATTTACTTGTTTTCAAATAGCGTAGCAAACATTTCTTGAGGCTAACAAAAAATAGAAAAAATTTAGGTATAGAATGAACCATCACAGACTGTTTTATGGTATAAACCGTCTATGAAGGACTATCACAGATGGCTCAAACCAAAAACCGTCTGTAATACTCGCACATCATAGATAGTTCTATCTACGAACCATCTGTGATGGGAAATTATCACAGACGATTTTATATACCAACTGTCTATGATACTCGCCCATCACAGATGATTGGTAGTTAGAACCATCTGTGATGTATGACTATCACAGATGGTTTTTGGTTCGAACTATCTGTGATAGTGTTCTTCGCAGACGATTCTAGTTACAAACCATTCGTGTTGTATTTATCACAGACGGCTTATAACCTCCGATTATCACTGACACATAAATTTAGACGGTTCAGAAAACCGTCTGTGATAACAGTTCCGAATCGTTTGTATTGACCCTTTTTGTAGTAATGTCTACTGCCTACTAGTCGAACAAGCAAAAATATTGATTCAAGAATTGAAGTGTATCATCGGACAATCGATTCAGACCAACGACCCCGCGTGGGAGACGAAATGTTTGCAAGTAGAAATTTAACGATCACGAACTTGAACAAGTCTAGCAAGAATTCTTCGTTCTTGCGTTTGAATCATGCAGCAGAACAGACCAAATACTTGACGCGAAGGTAATACTATTCCAAGAACAAAAGACTGCGAACCCTGCGCACCGTACCGAATGACTGAATCCCGATCGATCATCTATATAAACGAGCTCGCCAGGACAAACTTTCTCCAAAGCTCAGGCCAAGCACCATCGACAACCAAACTTCAAATCGAAAGCGATCTCTGATCGCTCTCTCTCTCTCTCTCTCTCTCTCTCTCTCTCTCTCTCTCTCTCTCTCTCGATCTCTATCTCGTAGTCTCGTCTGTACGACAACAAAACAATGGCGATGACAGCGAAGATGATGTTGCTGCTCCTGTTCTTGGTGCAAATCTTCGGCGCCCTCGCCGCCGCGACGAGGCCGTTATTGGAGAGGGACGGCTTGCTGGAGAACGGGATCGGGATGGTGACGCAGATGCTCGGTGACGCGAAATCAGGGCCCAACCCCCCTACGAACTGCTGCTAATTCTTCTTCCTTCTCTTCCTCCTCCTCCTCCTTATTTTGTTAGGGGTATGTTATACTCGTGTTTTTTTTCTCTCTCTTTGAGAGATCGATGATGTGTAACTATGACACGGTGTACATGATTCTGTCACGTAGATGTAGAATTCGTTCATTCCCTTAAATTAACTAGTTTCGGTGACTAGCATGTGTCTTTCTGCATTTTAGGTTTTGTTCATTCGCGACTTTCTAAGTGTTAGACTTTATAATCTTATTCTCAGAAATCGCAGTCATGTACGATTTGGTGGTCATATATGAATACGCTTCTATCGGAGTCAGAGTTCAAGATCGTGCACAAGTATGACTTTGTCGTAGCCGAGTTGGAGTCATAGTCGAATACGACTTTGTGTCGAAGTCGTAGACGAGTCCGCTTCATGCTCGAAGAGCAGGGTATAAAAGGGCAGGCCATTGTACTGAGAGGAGCAAGGTGAAGAGCACCAGATTGAGGCGATATAGTCGCAGAGGAGGTGCTGAGAAGAGGGTGACTGGTGTGGTCGCAGAAGCACCGAGTGGAGGCGATGTAGTCGCAGAGGAGGTGCAGAGTTTGGAGTGACCGACGTGGTCATAGGCGGTTAGCGTGACCGCAAAGTATGAAGTGACCAGCATGGTCGTGGGCGATCAGCGTGATCGCAGAGGAGAGAGGCGACCAGTGTGGTCGGAGGAGGTGATCGGCGTGGTCGTAGGCGATCGACCTGGGTGACTGGTGTGGTCGTAGCTGATCGGTGTGGGCAACCAGTGTGGTCAGAGGCGGTCAGTGTGATCGCAGTGGAGGCAACCGGTGTGGTCGGAAACAGTCGGTAAGATCGCAGGGGTTCGCAGATGTGGTTATAAAGAAGCTATGACCATGGCAAACAGAGGCTCGCAGACGTGATCGTAAAGGAGTTATGACCATGGTGAGCAGACGATCGTAGACGCGGTCATAAAGGAGTTACGACTACGGTGATCAAGCGGAGGGTGTCCGCAGGAGTAGCAAACCTGATCATAAAGGAGTTACGACCAGGGTGACGAGCGGAGATATCCATGGAGTAGAAGCTGTGGTCATAAGGAGTTATGACCACAGTTATAGAGCCTAGGACGGCGACGAGAATTTGATGAAAATATGTTGGTGCCATTTGATGAATATTTTCCTTTTTTATTTTGGTTCATGGCGAGGAAAAAACTTAGAAAAATGTTGATTTTGAAGAATAAAAGTAATTATAATGCAAATTGAGTTTCAATTATATTTGTTTCCGATCAACTTAGGTAAAAAGTATTATTTGGAACGCAGTCAATTTCTAGTACCAAGGTTCATTGAAATTGACGAAATCCTAGGAGTCTCTCTATTTGGCTTTACCATTGTACCGTAGGATAGCGTAACTTTGGTTCCATTTGCTGTGTAATGACTTTTTTTTTCGAGGGTGGTCTTTAATGAGTCTGTTTCACCCAATAGAGATCTAAGCTATGTGCATGTTTGTGCGTATGTCGCAAATGACGGATGATTGCGACATTTGTAGAACCAACCAAACAACTTGATCTGAACCGACCCACGAGTCCATTTATTTATTGCAAAAAGAATGAATAACTGTTGTAATATTATTTACAAGAATCATTAAGCATGCAATTGAAGTACACCAATCATCATCGTCATCATCTGCAACACGTAAGTCCAGCTGCACAATTCGTGCATCTCTCCGCCGGGCCCGGAGTGGAAAAAATATGATCCTACGAGCATACAAAGGCTCTGAAAAACAGATGAAGAATTCAGAGGAATCTATGTGCAGCGTGGGCTTGGTGTGATCTTCCACGGTCAGCAGCAGTGTGTGCCCCCGCCTCCCCCCGATTTGGAGCCACCGAGTATCTGCATCACCATCCCGATGCCGTCCTCCAGCCAGTCGTCTCCCCGCAACGTCCTCGCCGCGGCCGCCAGGACGCCGCAGATTTGCATCAACACCACGAGCAGGAGCAACACCTTCACCGTCGCCGCCACGGCCATTGTCGCCGTCGTAATTTGTACGTTTAAACGGGGGGCACAAACTATGGGAGAGATCTCAGAGAGCTTGAAGCCGTGTAGATCGAGTGTAAAGCTTGCAGTGGTTCTTGAGCTCGATCGTCAGGTCGATGTTGATTTGGTGAGGAGAGATTTGCATGGCAAGCTCGTTTATATAGCCGGCCGATCCACTGGCCGGGGTTAGGCGTGTGCACTGTGCACGGTTTGAACTTTCAAGTCTTGTTCTGCTTTGTTTGAAGTCAGCATGTGCGTGTTCTTGGTGTTACGTACGTGCTTACGTACTATGCTTCACCTTTATGCCTAGCTAGTTTCTGATGCGTGCATCATGCTTCAAAAGTTGGAACAAATTAACAAGGAACAATCCATCCAATCCAAGATCTACTCGGTCCAGCTCCTGATCGCTTTGACGGCGCTTTCTGTCTCCCGAACGGGGTTTTCAGCCTGACGGATTCTCTGTCTACGAACTGTACGTACATCTACATCCGTGCTCCACAAGTAGCCACTGCTTTGTCGTTTTGATCAGGAAGACCGAGTCCCTCGAACTCGCGTTGATTAATTAGCATTGCGAAATGCGTGCGCGCTCATGCTAGTTTTCGCATGCCATGCAGGTCAAAGAAAGGACGATATTTTGTCGCAAAAAAAGAGATAAAGAAAGATCTGTCCTTGTTCAGCAAGAATGTGTGAAACAGGATGGGTCGACCATAGATCTGTATAGTTTAATAGGTCAATGGAAAAAAAGTTGCTGTGCAATAGATCTGGGAATTAGGCTTTTTCGGCATGACCAGGATCTACCGTGCTAATGAAACCACCTAGCTCACGGCCGCGCGTGTACCACAACGCGCGCCCATGCTAGCCACGCCGGCCTCCACGTCGTGCGCGCCGTCAAAACTCAACGGCCTTGTGATTTGTGTATACATGGTCGCGGTGTTTATGAGTTGTTTGAGCTAACCATGCATGATATAATATTTGTAATGAGGTAATCTATCCTGTGCTCACCACTGGTGTTTATTTTACGATGTTGGTTATCTGTTGTGGACTGTGCTACGTCATTTTGGTTGTAGGACGGATACCCGCATTTCACATTTTTTTTGTTTGACCTGAAAGCATTCAGAGTTCAGAGGCGTGCATTTCCTTACGTTAACGCAAGTTCTAAGACTCTTCCTACGTTGACGCTATCACTACTATAAAAAATTTTATATTAGATGTCTTGTCACAGTTGATTGATCAAAATCATCAATATTAAATGTAATCACAGATGGTTTAAATTTAGAGACCGTTTGTATTGCTGCCAATGCTAAAAACCATTTGTAAAGAGATAATATTACAAATGATTTATAGTGAGAACCGTCTGTGAAGTATCACAGACGGTTCTTACCAAGAAACGTCTTTGATATTGCGAAATATCAGAGATGGTTTTTTATTTAAACCATCTGTGATACTTCACATACGGTTTATATTACAAATCATCTATGATAATGAAGTTATCACAGATGGTTTTTACTAAAAGTTGTCTGTGATATGTTTTCCACCTCGCAACCCCCTAAAATTTCATAATTCCTGCCTGAGTCCAAGTAAGATTCCATTCCGAGACACTTTTAGTAAAATAGACATAACTTTCGTATACGGTGTTCACTTTCAACGTTCTTATTCTCATTGGAAAGCTAACGACGAGCTCAATCCGAAAAAAACTGACTATCTTGCGTTAGTCACCATCTTATACCCCCACAATCGGCCATTTTTAGCCTCAAATTTGCGTCGCAAGTTTTTGGTTTATGTTTTTGTCAAAATTTTCAATCTTCCATTCGGAATTTGGGATTTGCCTCAATTGCAAAGTTGTAGATGTCATCAAAACCTAATCGTTGGACCCATCGATCCTCCCTAACCCAATCCTAGCCAATAGCAACACACCAATCCCCACCTCACAAATTTTAGCACCCATTCCGCAAAAAAATTTTCCACTCCCGCCTCTCTCTCCCCTATACATACTCACCCATGGCCTCGCTGCACCCTTACCTTCCTCCTCTTCACGTCTCCTGGTGCCACAACTACCACCTTTCTAAAGTACAGTGGATCTCATCAAAACCTTTCAAACAAGCATATATAAGCCATATATAACTTTGCTATTTTATCTTTTGAAACTAACTATTTACATTGCACTAGTATATACATATATTGTCTCCGATAATTACATATCACAGACGGTTTATTGTTCAAACCGTCTGTGATAATTATGTATCGCAGACAGTTTGTGGTTCAGATAGTTTGTGGTTTAAACCGTTTGTGATAATTACGTATCGCAGACAGTTTGTGGTTCAAACCTTCTGTGATAATTATGTATCACAGACGGTTTGTGGTTCGAAGTATCTGTGATAATTATATGCCCCTAATCATTGGGCCCGTCGATCCTCCCCAACCCAATCCTAGCCAGTAGAAATGCACCAATCCCCACCTCACAAATTTTAGCACCCATTCCGCTAAAAAAAATTTCACTCCCGCCTCTCTCTCCCCTATACATACTCACCCATGGCCTCGCTGCTCCCTCACCTTCCTCCTCTTCACGTCTCCTGGTGCCACAACTACCACCTTCCAAAAGTGCAGTGGATTGGTGAGCTCATTGTCTCACTCTCACTGCCACCACCACTTTTCGTCAAGGTCTTCAAATTTGGATGAGATTGTGGTGGTTCAGTGTTCAAAATTTCAATGAAATCTCTCCACACCGTCCTCCTCACCTACCCCGACCCTAGTGGCCCTTATGAAGTAAACAGCACGCAAGTCTACGGGTAGCAAGGCATCGCAGAAGTAGCTAACTACCAAGACGGCACTCAAGATAGCGCTCGCTCAAGTTGGCGCTGGTGATGACGGGTGTCAAATACAGTTTGTGCGCTGTTTCTTCTATGTTCTTGCATGCCATGTTTAAGAGTTAGGTTCATAGAATTAGGAGATGTATACTTACTATGTTAGATGGGTAACCTACTCGTTATCTTGTTATATTGTAATGGTGAATTCTAATCTTAATAGAAATAGAATGTGTTGTTGCGTTTGCTGCTGTATTTACTTGTTTCCAAAGGGCGTAACTAACATTTCTTGAGGCTAACAAAAAACCAGAAACAATTTAGGTATAGAATGAACCATCACAGATGATTTTGTGGTATAAACCGTCTATGAAGGACTATCGCAGATGATTCAAACCAAAAACCGTCTGTAATATTCGCACATCATAGACGGTTCTATATATGAACCATCTATGATGGGAGATTATCACAGATGGTTCTATATACTAACCATCTATGATACTCACCCATCACAGATAGTTGGTAGTTAAAACTATTTGTGATGTGTGATTATCATAGACGGTTTTTTGGTTCGAGCCGTCTGTAATAGTGTTCTTCGCAAACGGTTCTAGTTACAAACCATTCGTGTTGTATTTATCACAGACGGCTTATAACCTTTGATTATCACTGACACATAAATTTAGACTGTTCAAAAAACCGTCTGTGATGACAATTCCGAACCATCTGTGTTGACTTTTTTTTGTAGTAATGTCTACTAGCCTACTAGTCGAACAAGCAAGAATATTGATTCAAGAACTGAAGTGTATCATCAGACAATCGATTCAGACCAACGACCCCGCGTGGGAGACGAAATGTTTGCCAGTAGAAATTTAACGATCACGAACTTGAACAAGTCTAGCAAGAATTCTTCGTTCTTGCGTTTGAATCATGCAGCAGAACAGACCAAAGACTTGACGCGAAGGTAATACTATTCCAAGAACAAAAGACTGCGAACCCTGCGCACCGTACCGAATGACTGAATCCCGATCGATCATCTATATAAACGAGCTCGCCAGGACAAACTTTCTCTAAAGTTCAGGCTAAGCACCATCGACAACCAAACTTCAAATCGAAAGCGATCTCTTATCGCGCGCTCGCTCTCTGTCTCTCCCTCTCTCTCGATCTCTATCTCGTAGTCTCGTCTGTACGACAACAAAACAATGGCGATGACAGCGAAGACGATGTTGCTGCTCCTGTTCTTGGTGCAAATCTTCGGCGTCCTCGCCGCCGCAGCGAGGCCGTTATTGGAGGGGGACGGCTTGCTGGAGAACGGGATCGGGATGTTGACGCAGATGCTCGGTGACGCGAAATCAGGGCCCAACCCCCCCACGAACTGCTGCTAATTCTTCTTCCTCCTCTTCCTCCTCCTCCTCTCCTCCTCCTTATTTTGTTAGGGGCATGTTGTACTCGTGTTTTTTCTCTCTCTTTGAGAGATCGATGATGTGTAACTATGATACGGTGTACATGATTCTGTCACGTAGATGTAGAATTTGTTCATTCCCTTAAATTAACTAGTTTCGGTGACTAGCATGTGTCTTTCTGCATTTTAGGTTTCGTTCATTCGCGACTTTCTAAGTGTTAGAGTTTATAATCTTATTCTCAAAAATCGTAGTTGTGTATGACTTGGTGGTCATATATGAGTACGCCTCTATCGGAGTCAGAGTTCAATGTCGTGTACAAGTATGACTTTGTCATAGCCGAGTTGGAGTCATAGTCATAGTCGAATATGACTTTGTGTCGAAGTTGTAGACGAGTCCGCGTCATGCTCTAAGAGCAGGGTATAAAAGGGCAAGCCATTGTACCGAGAGGAGCAAGGTGAGGAGCACCAGATTGAGGCGATGTAGTCGCAGAGGAGGTGCCGAGAAGAGGGTGACCGGTGTGGTCGCAGGAGCACCGAGTGGAGCCGATGTAGTTGCAGAGGAGGTGTAGAGCTTGGAGCGACCGGCGTGGTCATAGGCGGTCAGCGTGACCGCAGAGCATGAAGTGACCAGCATGGTCGTGGGCGATTAGTGTGATCGCAGAGGAGAGATGTGACCAGTGTGGTCAGAGGAGGCGACCGGCGTGGTCTTAGGCGATCGGCCTGGGCGACCGGTGTGGTCATAGGCGATTGGTGTGGGCGACCAGTGTGGTCAGAGGCGGTCGGTGTGATCGCAGTGGAGGCAACCGGTGTGGTCGTAGGCAGTCGGTGAGATCGCAGACGTGGTCGTAAAGAAGTTACGACCATGGCGAACAGAGGCTCGCAGACGTGGTAGTAAAGAAGTTATGACCACGACGAGCAGACGATCGTAGACGCAGTCGTAAAGGAGTTACGACCACGGCGATCAGGCGGAGGGCGTCCGTAGGAGTAGCAAACATGGTAATAAAGGAGTTACGATCAGGGTGACAAGCGGAGGTATCCGCTGGAGCAGAAGCTGTGGTCGTAAGGAGTTATGACCACAGTCACAGCCTATGACAGCGATGAGAGCGGAGGTGTCCGTAGGTGCTAAAGACGTGGCTGTAAAGGAGTTACGACCACGATCTCGCGGGAAGACATGGTCGTAAGGGTATGAGCACAGCGAGCAGTCGACAGAATCACTATGTGGTCGTAAGGCGTTACGACTACGGTGATCGACCGTTGTCAAAGGAAGTGTAGCAAGAAGCAGTGAGCGTGGTCATAACTACAGCTGAAGTTTACGACCATATGGCCGAAGTAGCGAGGAGTGATCGGAGGGGTCACAGTGTGGTCGTAACGACTATCAGATGTGGTCGGAGATCCAACTGAGCAGTCGTAGTGACACAGGAGGTGATTATAGCCTCAACAACGTGGTTGTACGGCAAAAAGAGGTGGCCGTAGCGCTAGGTAATGATTGTAGAGATCCTAGGGAGCAGTCGTTAAGGCTGTAACACTAAGAGTGGAAACTCTTTTACCATACCATTGCAAAAGTGGGAAACCCAGGTAGTATCAAGTCTAACACTAACTAGGGGAAAATGATTTGAGCATTTGACCATTCTACTCTTCTAAGAAAATTAGAAATGCAAGTCTAATCCATATCGGCGTGAAGTTTTGTACTATGGGCATGTTCTATTTGGAGAAGTTAAAAGTCAATATAAACACGCGGCTTCTCTATTCCTCTCACTCTCATCTTGTATACGTATCTCTTCCTTATTTTTGCCACCGCTCATTCTTCCTTTTTAAAAATCACTTCTTCCAATAACTACTATTCATTTTTAACCAAAAACTGCTTTAATGCCTTAACTGGTCAGGCCTGGGCAATGTACCTAGTCTGAAAGAATTTCTAAGCCCAACTCGCAAAACGCTCTGGTCTACTGTGGGATGCGTGTAGGCAAACAATATTTGTTTTGAATAAAGATACAGCTATAAATATCTGGATTGGACATATAAGATGATGCAGGTAAACTTGGCGTAAAAATATTTTCACAATATTAGTACATTTGTAGGTTTTTTCACATATATGGTGGTAATAAATAAAATTGTCAAAGTTGTATCTTACTGACTTTGAAAAGTCACACGCGACACTTTTTCATAACCAGCGGTAGTATTATGCATGTGTATGGACGTAAAGTACGTTAGCAGCGTAGAGCAGTGAAGATAACTTGCCCTTCCCAACAAAAAAGGTTAATATACCTCATGTAGAAGTATTCACCTTTCTCGTTGGTTTACATAATTTAAATTTAGAGAGCATTTCCGAGTCCACTCTTACGCCAGCACGTACCAACAATTTGACAACAGTATTTTTTAAGAATAAATAATGGTCGACGGTTTGATTAACCCCTAATTAATCAACAAAAATAGGTATCAAACTTTGTGGTCGATCAGTTACCATTTTTATTTGGAAAATTTATATCCATACCACCGGGAGCTGCTTGTACCATAGACTTTTCATGGTGCGTACCAATAAGGTTGCAAATGGATTGAATACGGATAGATATGCCTTTATCGTATTTATTTTCATTTTTTTTTCTCGGATGCGGATACGAATACGGATCCCTCGGATACGAATACAAATACGAATAATATCAAATACTGATACGGAGCGAATACGAATCGAAACGAATACGGTCACGAATATTTATCGGAACATCAAACCCCTTAAACTATACATCCAAAATCAATGAAAATATATAAATAGTTTACCTTGTGAAAATATTTATAAAATCTAAACAAGCATAATCATTTTTATCCACAATAGTCATACCATTGTATAGATTTTAAATCTTCAAATGGCAGTTAATTTTTTCTAAAGTCCTAAATAATTCTTAGGGACATCTCCAATGGTTATAGCTAGCAACTAACTATAAGACTTCCACATCATTTATATAGTACACACTAAAGCTAGCATTCTAAAGAACTATCTATAAGGATAGTTATTTGATACTTACATGCACACACAGAATTTATAGAGCCTGCCTCGTTTGGCGTTATAAACTAGTGCTTAAGGAAGAGCTGGCTCGATTTTTTTGCATACTCTCTTTCCTCCACATAGGATATATGCTGATGTGTACATGCATATAGCTAACTGACTCAGACCATTGGAGATAATGGATTTCTACCATTACATGTGACTAACAAATTAATTAAGTATTTAAATTTGCATTAAAATGATTTAAATGGTAGTACATTAATTTAATCGGTATAAATTTTAATCTACCAACAATACTAAATTTATTTTTTTAACAAACATAAATATTTTATAGTGGTGTTTGTAATTTAATATGACTAGGGAACCTAATGTCTAATGGTAATGGAGGTTTATGGCTTAGTTGGGCCAGTGGGCTGGTGGCAGGGCAGATGAGAGAGTCTAGCTTGGGTTGGACAATGTTGGGCTGAAATCCCGGATATCCGATTCTGTATTATCCGGATAATCCGTATTCATATCCGTATTCGCTGGATATCAGGCTGTATTCGTATTCGTTTCCGACAAAAAAATTTATATTTGTTTCCGATCCGAGAATTATCCGAAAAAAATTCGATCCGACATAATTCATATTCGTTTTCATTCAAATAGATCGAAAACTATCTGATTCTTTCAGCCTGACGAATTCTCAGTCTACGAACTGTAGGTACATGTACATCCGTGCTCCACAAGTAGCCACTGCTTTGTCGTTTTGATCAGGAAGACCGAGTCCCTCGAACTCGCGTTGATTAATTAGCATTGCGAAACGCGTGCGCGCTCATGCTAGTTTTCGCATGCCATGCAGGTCAAAGAAAGAAGGATATTTCGTCGCAAAAAAAGGGAAATAAAGAAAGATCTATCCTTGTTCAGCAAGAATGTGTGAAACAGGATGGGTCGACGATAGATCTGTATAGTTTAATTGGTCAATGGGAAAAAAAAGTTGCTGTGTAATAGATCTGGGAGTTACGCCGTGCTGTGTCAGCGCGGCTTGGACCCATCATGCTTTGGGCCACTTCGTGCCATACCGGCTCGGCCCAATCACTCCACTATGCCGTATTGTGCTATGCCGGCCCGCCTCACCTCTGGTCAAATCCAAGCACGGCCCAAAGTCTATCGTGCCGGTGTTTGTATCGTGCCGGTCCAAGCCCAACCCGCAATAACTATACACGACGAAGGCGGCAGCGACGATTGTGGTGGCGACCACCATCTTACTTTCTCTCGTACCCACCTCGTTAAAAACTACCTAAAATTGAATTAGTTGCATAAAAACATGGACACGTTATGACGTAAATATTTTGAAAAAAGTGGATTTTTCTTGATATTTTAAAAATACAATATTACTGTCTCGTTAAAAACCTTACACCCCAGAGTGGGGTTCCTCGAGTAAGGAAAAGAGTACAGTAACAATATATGTATATACTAACTATAACAACATACATACATAGTATCTACTCATCAATATCTAGGTCGTTCATGCGTTTGAGGTCAGCGTACGCTTGCACGATTTCGGGATCCTCCAGTTGGTGCTATTATCGCTTTTTAGCTAATTCCTAGTCATTGACGCATGTGATTGTCTCCACCTTCCTGAGCGAGAGGGATGATCACTTTTTTCGATTTTTCTCTCTATCGTACTGAACATCGCTTCTGAAGAGACGATTATCTCTCCACTCTCCTCTCTCTTGCTCTCAGAATCTCTCCTCTCATCTCTCCACTCTCCACTCTCCTGTCTCCCGATCTCCTCCCTCTTCCAATCCCCGCCGCTACCCTCCCCTCCCGGCCTCTCCCGACCGGCTGCCTCCTTTCCTTCCCTCCCTCTCCTCCCTTCCCCGGTCGCCTCCCTCCCCTCCCCCCACAGGCCACCACCCTCTCCCCCACTGGTTGCCTTCCTCCCCTCCTCTCGCCGTCTCCTTCCCCACCCCGGGCACCACCCTCCCCCTCCCCCACCGACCGCCTCCCTCTCCTCCCCCACCGGCCGCCTCCCTCCCCACCCCTCCCCCTACCGTCCGCCTCCCCCGACCCCGGCCGCCTCCTCGACCCCCACGGCTGCCTCCCTCTCCTCCCCTGTCGCCTCCTCCTCTCCCGGTCGCCCCCAGCGACCCCTCCTCCCCCGGCTAGGTGGCTCCTCCGCGTTAGTGGCTGCGACAACTCCAAGCACAAGTAGCACCCCGTGCCCTGCGGTCGTGAGTCCTTCACCTCAATGCGGCACGGGAGGCAAGGCGTCGAGGTGGGCACGTGCGCAGGATGTGGCGAGGCCGAGGCGGGTGGGCGTGTAGGAGGCGGCGAGGCCAAGGCAGGCGCGTGTGCGGGAGCCAACGAGGTGGCCACGAGAGGCAATGACATGCTTGCCTTCCTCGCCGAGGCCAAGCCAGCAGCCAGCAGCCAGCGGGAAAGCCACCGACGGCAGTGGGGACGACCTGCAGAACACCACTGCCTTACCCGCCATCTGGTATACTCTTTCCCCTATCCCCTTTACTCCCCCTCTCTATGCTTAGTGATAGCTTATGGTTGTGGGGAATCCATGGGATGGCGACGGGAGGTAAAGTTGAGGCTGAGGCGGTTGCAGGCGCTGGCGTGCCAGCCGTGCCCCCATGTCGGCAGTTCCCCCTGTGCTTGCCGGGCCAGGTCGGCCCGAGCACGGCACATGTCGTGCTGTGCCGCCCGATGGATCGGATTTTTAGGCCTGGCCCAGCCCACCATTTGGGCTGTGCCGACACAGCCCGCCACGTGGTATGCCCGTGTTGTACTTGGGCCGTGCCAAGCTAGCCGGGCCTCAGGCTGGCACACATAAGCCCGGTCTAACTCCCAGCTCTACTTGGAAATGTACATGTCATCCATGACCTTCCTCAGCATCACACAATTGAGTGATTGATAGATGGCCAGGATCACTAACATAGAAAGGCTACTACGTGCTTTCAGTGGACCAATCTAGTACTAAACCGTGTGCAAATCTTTAAAAAAGTACAGCTAACTCTAATAAATAGAGTACTAGAAGTAGTATAGTTACTTAATCAGACATGCAATCAACTTCCACTGAAAGTTGTCTCTTTCAGTTGTAGTTTTTATGAGGGATTTTCATTGCAGAGTAGAAGCACTTTGTCACTTCATCGGAGATATGACATGATCTCAGCATCAAAATTCGTTAAATCTAGCCTAGCCCGTGCTTAATAAAGATGATCTTTTTTTGTAACCCAAGGGGAGGAGCTCTGCCAATTCACTAAAGAAATAAAGGGAGACACCAGCACCAACAACGCCTACAAATGGGGGAATACCAGTATCAGGGACGGAGACCCACACTTGGAACTCCTACCAAAGCAACACCAACTCCATCCAAGCAAGAACCCAACGGGACAATACCAAAACACAAAACCTCACCCACAACTCACAAGCAAAGACTTGAACTAGTTGAGTCCGAAGCAAAGCACAAAGCTGAAGAAACATGTGTCTTGTGATGGCTTAAAGTGCAACTGTCCACACCAGAGTGCACACCACGGCAGCAACCCCACCTTGGTTCACCAGTGCGAACCCACCCAACAACAATAGACTACGGTAACACCAACACGACACCATGAATAACAACACCAGCACTACGAGCCATAATAAGCACGAGGAACAGCAGCAAGCACGACACTCCGAAAGCAACCGGCAAACTAAGATTGAAAGATGTGGGTGAGGAAGCAGCCCCTCTGCTCTAACTATGACAAAGACAAAGGACAACACACAGGAGAAGCAGAGAACATGGACCGATGACGAGCAGCTCATGCACAAGCCAAAACCATGTTGAGCACCACCATATGTTGCCAATGCTTGCCACCCACCGATGTTGCATGTCACGAGTTATTGTCGCCGCCAGCTGTGCGCCACCATGATGCAGTAGCTCTGACTCCGTCGTGACCTGCCTCGCTGGTATGCAGAAATGTGTCACCTAATGCACCAACTGTGCTTGGCCTGAGCTTGCCTTGACCGACGAAGCCGCCGCCACCTGTGCACCCTGATGCTCCACCATGACGCCCATCACATGTCATCGTCACCGCCCATCACACACCCACGATGCGGCAACTTTGACTTCACTGTGATAGGCATCATCGAAGTGTCCAAAGTGATGCTTGTTGTGTCACCCTAGCTGACGCCCAAAGCCTACATCGGGCCTAAGCTCGCCCCTTCCACTAAAACCACAACCACCTTGGTGCCTTGACACCCCACCACAACGCCCTGTGCATGTCATCATCGCTGCCTATCACACATCCATGACATAGTAGCTCCGACTTTGCCACGATAGGCATCATCGAAGCATCTAGGCATATGCAGTGCATACTGCAGGATGAGGCCATTCTTTATCCTCACAGGTTACTTGATGGTAGTTTGTACCACACGGACATGTACCATAGGGGCACGGTGGACCGGCCGACCACAGGTTCTTTTTGGTGCCATAGACGGGTATGTACTCTCCTACACCATTACCATACGTGTATTACGAGTCATCCTTTGTAACCACTATTCTGGCTACAGGCACAGTTTGCATACTTGCAGGTCACCCATGTGCACGAGCACTTCATCGAGCAGCTCGATCGCCTTACCGTTGATGACGTTCACTGGGAGCCGTACTTTGCTCGGGAGAAGGACCGTGCTTCCTCTGGGCTGTCCTCATTGTTCTGGTGTGACCAGCATACTGGTTTACGCGGAAGAAACTTGTCTTTGACGTGTTTGTTGATGATCACGAGGTGCATAGGGTGATGCACCAGTTGGCTTCTGCCAGGTTGTTCCAGTCCCCATCGAGCTTTGGGTGCCTGACTCGGCTCACGCGTGATTAACACACAATAGATGTCCCTATGTATTTTTCGAGTTCTGTTACATGCTTTCTAATTACAGTGGCACGTTTTGCAGGTATAGTAGGAGGGGTGGTAGCAGGATAAGCTGGGTGGGGAGGATGGCACAGTGGTTGGAGGAGTGAGCAGACGCCCTTGAGGACTACTTGCAGGAGGGCACACTGTACGACCCCAGCATGTACAATTAGTACCTACGCTGGTATACTCTGCAGACATGCACCAGGCTGGTGCATGTTGTTGACCCTTCCCCGCTCACGTACCAACACGGACCGATGTGTACCCTCTACACCTCACATGGAACTTGCACATCATGGTAGATACTCTCATGTTTTGAAATGTTTGAGTACGATTACTACAATTACGAGTTTGACACTTTCATGCACTCCTTGCAGATGGACATCACCGCCAAGATTGCAAGGGATGCGGGGTCGATGCTAGATAAGGTTGGCCATGGTTTGCAGGTGACACGCAATGAGTTGTTGTAGGCTCTCTGTCAGGCCTACAGTGGGACAAGGCGTGCCATGACCCTAACATCGTGCAGGATGCTCTCGGAGGTGGCCACGTCGATGCATACGTTGAGGCTAGCATGTCCTACAGCTCAGCTAGGAGGCTCCGAAGGGCCACATGCATGTGCTGCGCCAGTGCCTGGCCAGCCTAGAGGGTCAAGGTGGGCACATGCTGCACCAGTGCTTGATAGCCTAGAGGGTCAGGGTGGGCACATGCCTGCTACCCGTGACCGCTACCGACGTCAATCCTGGACCCCTACCCGCTAGCACTAAGGTAGTATTCGTTGTTCCACGAGCTATTCGAGTAGGGTGGGTACGGTCGGTATAACACTTGGGCATGCGCCATGGCCCACGTCGAACGTATGTTTTGTGTCTTGAGGTTTGTTTGCATCAATATATTGCACGAATAAAGAATATTTGTTCTGTAGGTTTCGTGCCCCAGTGGGGAGTTGAGCTATCCCTGCACGAGAACCCCCTAGAGGACATGTTTGACTTCTTTGCGAACGACCCAAGATAGGTCAGGGGAGCACCTCAGCACGCACCTGTCTATGTTCTTTTCGAGTCGCAGTTTAATAGTGCCCAGTAGCCACGTAGGCACCGGTGGAGTTGACCCGAGGCCTTAAGAGCACAGGTCAGTAGGGCTCCTGAGTGCTACACCCTATCGGGGTGCCGACACTCCATGCTGAGAAATGCTAAGCAGGGTCGTACGGGCGGGCATCGATTGGGGGGTAGGACATGCTGACGACGGAGAAGGTGCTACGGGTGGTGTAGCGGACGGCGAGTAGGGGGTCTTCGTTGTGCTTTTTGTACTTGTATTCATTGTGTATGAATTTCCTAGTGCATTTTAATATAACTTATCTTCCTACTTATGAAACTTTGCTATCTCAATCATCCTAATAAAATTCCTCAAAACTTTATCACACCACAACAACATACGAGGATCACAAAATATTATTGCAAGTTTAACAGATTTCGTATCCTTAATAATGTATGAAAATCACAAACAAATCAACCTAGCTTGTCTGCCCTTTTTATTTTTTAAAAAATAAAACTACCTGAAAACAATATTTGCTAATTGTATTACCTACAAAAATTACCATTTATTCCTCATAATTATTTCTATCGGATTAATAAAATAATAATATTATTATTTTTGAATCATCCAATCGTTGCGCGACTTACCTTCCTGTTGTCCCACCATTGACCAACTAGAACTAGTTGCTTAATAGTTGGGCGACTTAGACTAGTCGATTAACTGGTGGACGACTTGGTACCTAATGGTTGGGTAACTAGCCCAAATCACTCAATGGTAGAGTGATAGAGGGTTATTAGTGTAAAATAAAAAAAAGGTATATTACTGTAATTCGTAATAAAAAAATAGATTATTTACATAAATTCATAAAATAAATCAGCGACAAATATTGCTGTAAAAGTGATACCCGACAAGGTAATGGCCAATGTGCACTTGAAAAATTGTTACAAGGGGTACTACCGTCGGCTATCTACCCTACTCTATAATACACCAAAATTTTCTTTACTAAATCCACCCCCACAGTCATGCCTAATCTAAGTCCACCCAGATTTGTGTACCAAGTAATCCAACTTCATACAAATGAATGGTCTGGATCTCTCCTCAAACCTTCTTCTCTTACTCATTGAAGATCCCAAGGCCAAAATCATCCGGATCATGCACACCATTCAGGCGCGTGGCCCACCCGCTCTCTCTGATCCCCCACCTCGCGAAAATCTGCCCCCCACACCGCGTCGCCGCCTCCCACCTCCCACTCCTCCGCTGCACTCCGCCCTCGCTCCTCCTCCCCCGCTCCGCCGCCGTCTCCTCCTCCCCCCACCCGTCCGGTCCGCCGCCGCCTCCTCCTCCCCACCCCGCGCCACTGCCGCCTCCTCCTCCCCGGTCCGCCTCCCCCCGAAACCCTAGCCAACCGTCGCCATGGCCACAGCCGCCCTCCTCCGCCGCCTCCCCGCCGCGCGCGCCCCGGCCACGGCGCTCATCGCAGCGCGCCCGATCTCCGACTCCACGGCCGCGCTCACCATCGAGACCTCCGTGGAGGGCGGCAAAGAGCAACACGGTAGGTTGGCAGATTGCACCAAAAAAAACCAAAAAACCCACCGCACCAGGCCACCAGCAGAGCCGGGAATCCCTTCCGCCCGCTTCGCGCTCCACTCGCCTCCTCTCCCTCCCAGATCTCAACCCGCGCGGCGCCGGACACGTCCGCAGGTGGCGAGTAGCTGCGCCTAGAGGCAAGGGGGAGAGGACATCGCGGCTCGCGTCCCGGTGGTCGGCGGCGCGCGCGCAGCGTAGCTGCCGCTCGGCGGATCGGGCGATGGACGGCGGCGGCGTAGCGGGCTCCGGTGGATCGCGGAGGAGGCGTCGACGATCGGGGCATCGCGACGGTGTCGCCGCTGCACTCCTTCATCCCCACACACCGCTCCCTTTCTCCATCGTCGCGCGCCAGCGATGGCCGCTCTCCCGCACCCTCCTCGTCGATCGGACCGCCTCACTACCGCCTATCCATCCCACCATCATTTTCCTTTCGTTTCGCGTTGCTATTTTGCTCTGCCCACCGCTCCCGGATCTGGAGCCTAGGGCGATGCCCGCTAGGGTTTATTCGGAAGGGTGTGGGGTTAGTTGATAATTGAATTGGATCGATGTGGCATAAAGAAATGGTGGTGGCAAGTTGTGCCATGGTAGTGTTCCCGAGTACCGCATACAACATGGAGGCACGGGCACCTCGACGGCCTTGTCCGGCAATGCCGCATCTTCAGCCCGTGGTGGTGGAGTGCAAACCGAAGAGGAGGGCGGCGAGAAGAGGGAAGGTTTCTCCGCCGGAGGATTTCGTGCTTGGGGATGTCGTGTGGGTGAGGTCGGGAAGAAGTGCCGGCGTGGCTGCGCCGGTGATTGACCCATCTGCTGCATGCGCGGAGGTCGTGCTCAACTCCTGCATTCCTGGTGCCCTCTGCGTCATGTTCTTTGGGTATTCTGCTGGCGGCCATGGCAGGGTAAGTAATCACAGTTTCCTGGTTAAAGCGTTGCGGGGTGTTTTTTTTTGGTTGACTGTTTGGTTCATGAAACCCGCAACTTAAACATGAAAATGTAGAACTCCTATAAATACTTGCTCAGTTTCACACTTGCACGAGATGCAATTGAAACAGGGTAATACATGCAAGGACATGAACCAAACAGTTTCTTTCTATTTTTTTTCGTGTGGTCTCACATTGCCACATTTTTTTGCAGGACTATGGTTGGGTTAAGCAAGGGATGATCTTTCCTTTGTGGACTACCTAGACAGGTAAACTTCGCATATGGAGGTGAACAGGCTTTCCTTACTTGGGCTGTATCTGAAGTTCCCCTCTTTTGCGGGTTTGGGACAGCCTCAGTATAAGCTCAAGCCAAGAAAATTCCGTGCAGCAATTGAGGAGGCTTTCCTTGCTGAGCGTGGCTTTTTGAGCTCCAAATGGATGGGGTGCTCATTGGAGAAGTCTATCAATGACCATTCTGCGCGATGGCATACGGAGGGGACGGTTCGAATAATGAGCAAGAGTGTCAACTGAGGCTCGTAATAATCGGATGCGGTGAAATTGTAAAATTTGAGCTTGTAGCTGTATCATTTATTACTTCTCGCTTAGGCTGCAATATAATATACTTGTATTGCAGGTTATTGGTAAATCAGCGACATGTCTGTGATAGTTGTGGTAATCGCCTTCCATTGAAGATTTCAAAGAAAAGAAGCAAGATGGAGAACAGTTACTTTGTAGGCATTGTGAAAAGGTATGTGGCTGGCTTGTGACTTGTGAGATAAGTGCTTTTGTGTGTTCCGTTAACTTGTTTCTTTTCTTTTGGTGCCTTATGTGTGTAAACATTATTATGCTGCTGATTATGGCGATCAAAGCAATACTATGGCATATGCAAGAAAATTTGGCACCACGCAGATGGTGGAAATTGGGTAAGGGCCTGGAACGATATTTGCTTTGGTGATGTTATATTTGTATATTCTATGTTCTCTTAATTGTTCTAGGCACTGACCAGCGATGCACATCTTGGCAGGTTTGCTGTGATGAGTGTCAGATTTGGGTTCACGTAGAATGTGACCGGACATGCAATAACATGGAGGTTATTTGTTCATTTTGTTTTGGTGTTGATATCTTGAAGTCCTATTGCTTGATATCTATATGTAATGCTTCTATGAATAGGCTTTACCGATTGAGCATTACTTTTGTAGGATTTAGAAATTACTGATTATTTCTGTCCGGATTGCAAATCAAAACACAAGAGAGTATCAACGGTTGAACAAATGAACACGTCCAAAAGTTCAGAGTGAGTTCTTTATTTTTCCTCCAACATGTGGACGTTTGTTGACTACTAGAATAAATAAGCATGTCAGTTTCTAACGTGTCTTTGCACAGATGTGCTAGCACTTCAAAGGAAAAATTGCCTGAAATGGTACCTGTGTGCTGCTTTGGGATGGAGGCATTGTATTTACCCGAGAAACACATGTAAGCATTTGGCATATCTTACAGTGTATTTATCTGAGAAACACATTTAAGTTTGCTTAATTACCAATACTCTGATTTTAGTGTGTCTTATTTTGCTCAAACCTACCATTGCATAAAGTCAGCTGCTCAGAAAGAAAGAGAAAAGCTATGTACTGTGTGTATTTGTGGTTATTTTTTCTTGGAGCAGTACCTTTCTCTTTTGATTCACTTATTTGGCATGAAAATTGACCTGTGGGCTGGAGTAGCATTGAATGCTATGGAATTTGACTGGCCACTATATATTTGCAATTGGTCCTTTAATCTATGGTTGGTGCATAAACAAGTGACTTTTAGGCTGTTTTTACTGTAGCAGCCACATAAGGATTGTTTGGTGGGTCACTTGTTATGGAATTTGATACGTTGTGTAGAACCAGAAGCATTGAAAATGAATTCACAGTTGCTAGCAGTCTTTATGTTACATTGATTTTATTATATGTATCCAGCACCATTATTGGTATTTGAGTTATTGTTGTTGCTTGCAGGATACTATGTCAATGTAAGTCTTGCAAGGAAAGAATAATGAGTCTGAGTGAGTGGGAGAGACATACTGGCTCAAGGAAAAAGAATTGGAAAATGAGTGTTAAACTCAAGAGCACTGGGGAGCCACTAATTACCTTGGTAAGCCCTCAATGATCTTCATCAACTTGAAAGTTCACTACCAAACATGAGCTGTGGGTGTTTATGTACACCTACTTTTTTTCATCAAAAAACATGAAAAAAAACTGACACATGGTTCGTTCTTTGTCATTATCTGCAGCTGGATGATATTCCTGGTGGAAATTTCAAGTCTTCTACACCAAGTATTAAGAAAGAAGAGCTGCTAAAATTGCTAGGTACCTTGGCTCTTGAGTTTGTGTTGGGCTGTGTAGTTGTTGCAACATGACCTCATGTGATTGATTGTTTCGTTGTCTGCAGCAAACTCTTACAGTCCAGTCTACGCTAAATGGACAACTGAGCGTTGTGCTGTTTGTAGATGGGTTGAAGATTGGGACTACAATAAAATTCCAGTAGCAAAGGTAAGTTTCTAAATGAGTAGCAGTGTACTTTAAAGTTCTAATGCCCTTTAAATATTTTTTATCAATGCCATCCATTCCGTTGTTTCATCCTAAATTGATATGTTGAAGTTTTTTTTTGTTTGTGAAGGTACAATAAGTTCAAAAGTCGATACCTCACTGAACGCAAGAAGTTAGGGATTGGTTGCAGTGAGGTGCAGCTTCCTCTCATATTTCTCTTGCAGTGGCAACTTTATAACTAGACAGATATATAAAGCTGATCAAGTTCACTTTTTTATGTTCACTAAATACATTTTTCTTGTCATGGGAATTGCTCGTCTCATTAATGTTTTGGTCATTGCTGATTATATTTCGCGTCGAGAACTTATGTTTGGTTTGATAAATTGTACTCATGCCCTTGTTCTATTCTCAATAGCTACATCACAGTATTGTATGCATCCAATGGCGTGCAGGAAATGAATTTGCTCTATCGTTTTTGGTCATACTATCTGAGAGATAATTTTAACGAAGATATGTACAAGCATTTTAAGAACTTTGCACTAGATGATGCAGCAGCAAACTACAAGTATGGACTTGAGTGTCTCTTCAGATTTTATAGGTACGGAACATGATAGTTCTAAATAAGCTTCCAATTATCTTTTTACATTTTCTACAGAGCAGCATTGATTACATCCTTTTTTTTTGCAGTTATGGTTTGGAGAAAAACTTCCAACGAAATGTATATGAAGATTTCAAGCGGCTGACACTCGAATTCTACCATAAGGGCAATCTTTATGGACTTGAAAAATACTGGTATTTGGTGGTTTTATTATTAGTTTGCATTCCTCTGTTACTGGCTGCCTTCAGTAATGAAACTGCAATGCCCCCCACACTTTGGTGAAATTGTTGGCATGTATTTATTTTTACCTTTAGTGAAGGAGCAAACAGTTGCCGCAATTCAGTGGTGTGTTGGCAAGTGCTCTTTTAGTTTATGCAAGTTGGCAGATTTCAAGATCGATGGCATTGAGATGATCGTCCATAACATATCGTCATAGAAATTACTTATTTCCAGGTTAGAAAGGCAAAAGTCATATGAGGTGCCTCTGATGATATTGTTGTCTCCTCAAAGGATCAGTCGTTATGTGACATTCATTATGTGACAAAAATATTTGGTTATACAATATATGAGACGTAAATCTTAATGAATCTGATTGTTTGTTTTATTTTTTACAAATTTTATCTTGTTTTGTATTTTATCGTAGCGTTAGCACGGGCACACTACTAGTATATTAAATAACCGTTAAGAAATATTAGAAATATAGTACTCCCTCTGTTTAACAATATTTGTCCACGTATCACCATACCATACGTGAAGCAAGAAAATACTACAATTATTTAATCTCTTTCAAAGTATTAAGTGAAGGTAGAGAATAGAAATATTGCAATAACTATTTCTTTTTCTCAGTGGACAAATTAATATTTTGAAAAGAATACTTCCGAAGCCATAGACAAACGTACACCGTGAAATGGATGGAGTAGTTTGAAACAACGACGGAGTGGCACAAACAAAATAAGCATCCTTTGAATGGCAGAACAACGCCTAAATTGGACACCATTTGAGTGCACAAAATAACTTCAGTATCAATAATTATGTAGGTGATTCGTTTTGTTTGTACGCACAACACAAGGTACCACACAAATTTGACCATTGTGATTGTTAAAAAAATGAATAAATGTTGCATAATCATGTACATGACCTAACTATGCACAGATATATGGGCTTGTTCTTTGCGGTTTTTAAAAGCGGCTTTTGGCATTTGTTACAGTACCTAACTTTCAAACAGAGTATTTTCATAAGACGGGGTCTACAAGTTAATTGTAGTACATGTTAAAAGCCCAATATCTGTACTAGCCAAAATCACATGCATCAATATCTCGTAGAGAGAGAGAATTGATCATGCAAGAATGCATAGGAATTTATACTACTCTCTCTGTTAGAAATAATCTTGACTTAGAGTTCAAGATGTAGTAAAGTTCGTCTCCATATGTAACTTAAGTTGAAGTTGTCTCCAATTTGAAGTCCGAATACGTGTGCTAGTAGGAGAGTATTAGCCTATATATTGAGAAAGCTTGTAACCAGTTTTGTACGAGAAAAATGGGGAGCAAGTAAGAGAATAGAGAAATTCAGAAATTTTCCTATGTTCTCTCAGTTTATTTGCGATGTGTGCATTTTCTCCTAGAACTCAGAGCCTATGCGAATAGCTGAAAAAATCGTATCGATGATTCTGTTGAGCGCGGAGCGCCCATCTTCATGCAGCTCTCTCGATGCAAAGACCTAGTGCACAGCATGAGAAAGCGAGCAGGTCAGAGCAGGTGTCAGAGAGATAGCAAAGCACAATTCATGATGACGTCATGATGCAGCCTCGCATGAGGTGGCTTCCAGCCATGCAAATGCCATTGTGTAGTCCGTTTTTTTAACGATGACCACACGAAAAGCTCAATTGTGGTAGATTGTGACCGAGTTGGCTGCAGTGTCATCTCTGTTACAATCAAAAGCAAGGGATGCCCAATGTACAGATGTCTTCCCAAACAGACACCTTCCCATGCCAACTTCTCATCATCTATATATTACAATGTACAGAGTCTGAACTAATCATGAATGAATCAATCTTTCTCTCAAACACTTGTCTCAATCTACTTTAACACGTTATCAGCACGAACGCTCATTCACACGAGAAACAGACAGGTATGATACTATCTGAAAAACGACCGAACATCTGGATGTTCTTGCGGTCCACCCCCTCTTGCGCCGCTTGAAGCACTGCATGTTTCACCGCATGCGGCTGCATCCGACTTGGCTCCTGTGCACGCGCGCGCTCGGCTGCAGCCACGGCCAGCGCCGGTGGCGCCGCGCGCCTGATCGGCCGGCGGCGGTACGCGCGCCGCTCCGGCAAAGACGGCGGCACGGGCGCGCGGCTTAGCGAGGCCGGCGGCGCGCGGCTCGCGACGCGCCCACGGCCGGCTCGGTGACGCCGGCGGCCAGGCGGAGCGCGCAGCTGGTACAAGGCGCAGCCCACGCGGCGCGGGCGGCGTGACCACCGACGGTGGCGCGCGCCGCTCGGCGGCTTCACGCACGGCGGCGCCCAAGGCGTGCGCGCCGACGCGGGCGGCGCGCGGCGTGGCGGCGTGGCGGCTCGCGGCCGATCGCGGCGGCCACGCGGGCGGTGGCTCACGGCCGGCGGTCCTAACATGCCAAGCGAGGCGCTCCACGGCGGTCCATGGCGGCGCGGGCGACAAAGGGGCAGCCAGCCGCGCGGTGCGTGGGTTTCAGCGGCGTGTTCGTGGATAATGCAGGCAATAAATTCTTATTGTAAATAAATTTTATAATTGTACGCGCTCGAGGCGGCGGAATTTTTGCGGCGCAGCACGTAACCCTCATGGCGCAATAGCGCCACATATTTTGCATGGCCATGTAAGTTTTAAATAGCTTACCATGGCGGCGCTTAATTTTGATATTGCGCCATAGCGCCGGCCGAGTTTTGAAATAATTTGACGTTGGCTCGGCGTGGCGGGCGCCAAAGCGGCACGCGCGGTGGAAGGCGGCGGGCGTGGAGGCGGCGGCGGTGGAGATAGCTGCGCATTTCGCGCGTCGGGCTGCTCGGTGGCGTCGGCGGCACCCTCCTTTGGTGAGCCTCTCAAGTACAATGCCTTATTTATCATAAGGAACAGATCTCAAGGCGCGGCGCGCTAAGCAGAGGCGGCTAGGGTTTGGGTTAGGTTCAAACCCTAACCCCATTTCTTTATATATGCCCTCCCAAAATGGGCTTTAGCCCAATAGCCCGCTCCATCCCACATGGGCCCAAAGGCCGAATGGGTTTCAACCAAAAACAACGCCAAGTTTTCAACATTTTGCACAATCCCCTATAGTTCGTGGATAATGCAGCAATAAATTCTTATTGTAAATAAATTTTATAATTGTACCGCTCGGATATTTCATGGTTCTCATTGATGTACTTTTATAAATTAGCATTTCAGTCCTGGCGGGATCTGCCTTCAATTATGTAATTGTTCAAATAAATCTCTTATCAAGAGAATCGCATGCACATTTCTATAACTTTTACATATTTAGGATTATTTTATTGCAATTTATTTACAATATGAATTGGACGCTATCTTTATTCAATGCAAATTTAAAATTTAAAATTCCCTTTAGTGAGTACCATTGTACTTAATAAATTGGAATTTTTGCAAAATATTATACCTACAATAAATACCATACAATCACAATTTATGGCACTTTGATACATTTTATGTACAATATGCCATACAATAAATTGGTGTTCGCCACCAATATTATGTTCAACGGTATTATAAATATAACCTCATGTTATATTTAATTTGGGTATATATATTCATTTGGATTACAATACTCATATTGTTTTCCACATATTTTGCATTTTATTACAATATTACCATACACATTAATTTACCCCATGTAAATTAATCATTTATGGTGTACTTTTCATGTAAGTTTTAAATAGCTTACCATACCAATGTACCTTAATATTTTTTTATGCAAATGCCTTAGGTTGATTTTCTCGTTTTGGAATAACACAAAGTTTCTTAATTTTGATATTGGCCATACACAAGGTAGTACCATAGTACTATCATCACCTACCATTATCTACGAAGATTTATTCCTCAACGTGTACCCAATATCAAGTTTTGAAATAATTTGGTCTACACTTTTGTGACTACGAGTTGGCTGCAGTGTCATCTCCAAGGTGGAGTCACGTGCGTGCCCAATTTGATTATAAATTATACAAGGTCCTTGGCCATACACAAGGTAGTATCAAAGTACTACTGTGGGATTTCATCCTCAACGGCGTGATTACCATGGTTCTTCTTCACATTGGCCATACACAAGGTAGTATCAAAGTACTCTGTGGGATTATCAGCAATTTAACATTGCCAAAGATTTTAACAAATCTGTGGCCCTACATATGTAGGCACAATGGCTGCTAAAGAGTTTGAGGCTCTCGCTCTTGACGGCCACAACTTCCCCACATGGGCGATGGATCTCAAAGTGAGTCTATCGTTGCGCGGAATGTACCGAGCAATTGCAGCTCCCCAGAGGGTGTAGCTAATCTCAAGGTGAGTATCGATGGAAGAAGACCCACGCTGCTCGTGGCTTGCTCTTCAAACACGGTATGAACAATGACAGCAACATCCTACCGGAGGTGTCAATGAGTGGAACCACCTCCGCACACAGATTTTAAATCAGGAGAGTTCAACCATGCTGTTCATATCGAACATATTTGGTATTGAAAATGAAATTTGTATGTATTCTATATACTCCTATAAGAATTTCATTAAATTCTTCTTTGTGTATATAGATTTTGGAGTCAATCCAATAGAGGAGGAATTATGCCTTGTGGATAGTGGTACCACAAACTCTATACTTAGGGACACAAAATATTTCCTAACTCTTACTAGGAGGAAAGGAAATGTTTTAACCATCGCTAGACGCGATGCAACAATAGGAGGCTCTGGTCGCGCCTCTATTGCTCTCCCTATGGGTACACAATTGGAAATTGAGGATGCACTCTTGTATCCCGATTCAACACGTACTCTACTCAGGTATAGAGATATCCGTCACAATGGTTTCCATGTTGAAATCCAAAATGACAACAACGAGGATAACTCCTCTTAACCAAAAACAACGGATATGGCAAACAAGTACTAAAAAAAAATTCCATCTTTAAACTCCGGATTGTACTATACATACATCAAACCCGTTCAACATATTGCGTACAAAGTAATTTTCCAAAACACTAACACATTCCAAATATGGCATGATCGCGCTTAGCCATCCGGGCATTGGAATGATGAGGAAAATTATTAGCAATTCAATTGGTCAAATCCTCAGATTTTGCGTGCACTTCATGTGCCACGGAAAATTGATTTTAAGACCTCTTATCTTAAAATCCAGCTGAACCACTTACATTCCTTGAACGCATTCAAGGAGATATATGTGGTCCTATACAACCATTGTGTGAACCGTTCAGATATTTCATGGTTCTCATTGACGCATCTACTAGATGGTCACACGTGTGTCTTTTATCCACACGTAACCATGCATTTGCTAAATTAATTGGTCAAATTATCCAATTACGAGCACATTATCCTGAGTATCGAATTCAATCAATTCGAATGGACAATGTTGCTGAATTTACATCCCAGGCCTTCAATGACGATTGTATGGCTCTTGGGATACAAGTTCAACACTCTGTTCCATATGTTCATACACAAAATGGTTTAGCACAATCTCTTATCAAGAGAATCAAGCTCATTGCAAGACCATTATTACAGAATTGCAACTTCCAATATCATGTTGGGGTTATGCAGTTTTACACGCTGCTGACTTAATACAATTGCGTCCAACTGCTTATCATAGCACTTCCCCGCTACAATTAGTACGTGGAAATCCACCAGATATTTCCCATCTGCGAAAGTTCGGTTGCGCTACATACGTACCGATCTCACCACCGCAGCGTACCTCAATGGGACCTCACAGGAAACTTGGGATCTATGTTGGGTATAAATCTCCGTCAATCCTAAAATACCTCGAGCCCCTAACAGGGGACTTGTTTACGGCCCGGTACGCTGATTGCATATTCAATGAGGAACATTTCCCGGCATTAGGGGGAGACAACAAGTACCAAACTGAAAGCCACGTGGAGAGTTTGGTCCAAGCTGCTTCAGTTTCTTTTCTTCCGTCCATGTGAAGAAAAAAATCCAGGACAACAGCAGCTGTAGGTTGCACTTGGAAGATTCGAAGGAAAAGAAAAAATTGTTTCTTCGGCTCTTCGATCTCTGATCCAAGACAGTAAGAAAGTCACCAAGAGAAAAAACAGCGCAATTTTTTTCTCTGTTCCCTCAGTCTAAGAGCTGCTTCAAAGTAGCCCAAGATTTTGATCTGTGCTCAAGATCATACCGCGTTTTCCAGGAAGTGGTGTCATCGGTGACAAAATATCATCCAGTATGATGGCGAATGAGAGTTCCGCTATCTCGCTGCATTATCCGATGCTCACGACAAGTAATTATGCAGCCTGAGCAATCAAGATAAAGGTGTACATGAAGGCTCAAGGAGTGCGTAAGGATCAGATGGCATTGGTGGCCATCTATCAGGGCATCCTAGAGGAGACGCTCTTCCTACTGGCCGAAAAGAAGATAGCCAAAGCCGCGTGGGAGGCGTTAAAGACGATGCATCTTGGCGCTGGTTGTGTGAAGGAAGTAAAGATACAAACTCTCAAGACCGAGTTCGAGGTGCTGCATATGTAGGAAACGGAGTCGATCAATGACTTCGCCGTCTGATTGATGATCATCGTCAACAAGATTCGGGCCCTTGGTGAGAAGGTGAAAGAGTTGTACGTAGTGAAAAATTCCTTTGCATTGTCCCCTCATAATTTCTCTTGATTGCTTCGGTCATAGAGCAATTTGGAGACTAAAGACAATGACCATGAAGGACATCATCGGTCGTCTTAAGGCGTATGAGGAATGCATCCGCGACAATAGTAACAACGACGACGGACAGGTCTTGTTGACCCATGCTGAGTGGGAGATCTAATCATCGAAGCGTGAAAGGCAAGAACACTTCCAGCGGTGGTGGCCAAGGCCGACATAATCGGAAGTTTGATAAGGTAAAAGTGAGGTATTATATGTCAGACCCAGATTTTACAATCCGGAATCTACTGTGATTACTGCACTATTCCCTGGATCAGTAGATAGTGCACACAGTTACAGTTCTGAATATCAAAGTACATATCATGCAGAAACATAATTAAAATAATAAACTTACTCATGAGCCGATTAGGCCGAAATCAATAAATTGCAGCAGCGGAAGAACGAAGCACACAGGTGGGACCTTCAGGACATGCCCACAGGCAGCCGACTGGAGGTTCGCGACCTAATTTCTTGCCATCTCCATCTTCTTCACCATCTTGCCGGTCGTAATGCTGAGGCGTAGTAATTTGAATCCCGATTCTGGATTTTGTCGCAAAAGCGAGCGTGAGCACTCCGACCCCGTGCTCAGCAAGCCAATACACAGAATGCAGTATATAACATGTATGGCTAACCAAAGGATGGCTTAGGTTTATTTTATTTTTGCGAAGAGTGCTTTTGAATACAAATATATAAAAATTCCTAAGACCTAGCAATTTGAACACAGGTATATGTTGTGAATGAATGCAATAATAATAGTGATTCAGATTCCATCCACCGTTACATGGCATCTGCACCATATAGCAATTCTTCAGCGTTATAGCCGCTTAACTTACCACTGGGACGACACCCAGGACAATTCCAAACCAGGGCAGTCCATCGCCCTTCCACTTTTCCATTCCCGGTTTTCAATATTTTGTAAACAGAACTATATCTAGTTAAGTTCCCATGTCCGCCCTTGACCGTGGGCACGGCTATTCGAATAGTTTTGACTCTGCAGAGCTTGTACACTTTCACCACAAGAGATAATCAACTCATTGCCCCACACGATACCTTAGACATGTGGTTGAGCAGACAATCACAGTGACTTTTCAAAGTATCTAGGCCCTTTTCTCATCTCACACTTATGGGAAACTGCCCACTTGCGGTGGGTCCCATCTGTGCGCGGGATATTTCCCCCAGACACTAATGCAGCCGGGCTTCCACATCCCGCAACATTAGGAAAGCTGGAAAACTTCACCCTACCTGGTGTCCCTTCAGGCCCCCTTGCCATAGCGTAACCCCATCAATCCACTACCAGTGAGATGAGCCCGGGGTTTTCGATAAATTTACTTAGCCAAGTCGTATTTTACGGACTTGTGGTTGTACTGTTTTACCTGGGAGGTCATGACAAGATTCAGTCCTTAGTGGTATCTGGGCGGTCTATCACTAACTCAAATTTTGTGCTTCCACTGCACCACACATACACACCCTCGAACCAATCCGCCCAGATATTAAAGCAAGTTGGGGATTTTGGGATTGTAAAATAATCATATCAGGTATACCAGTCACTATCCCCATGACTGCCCAAACCAATTTTCATGATTAAACATGTTGATAACGTTTTGGAGCATTTTCAGTGCCCCATGGATATCAATGCAGTACTAAGCGTAGCATATTATTAGAGACTTATTTTCGAAATATTATAATTATAATTTTTGCTAGGGCGACAAGGCTCACACATGCAAATATTCAATAGAGGGTGTAATATTATTCAAGGTAAACAGTGGCATATAACTAGAATCTTAAACTTAGCATGTCTTTGCATATAATTAAACAGCATGCAATTTGCTAATTTAAAACAAAGTAATTTGTAGAAATGTAGGTTCAACATGATCAAAGTATTGACTCGCCTTGGTCACAGTGGGTTGGTTCTTGGTTGTCCGAAGCTTCTAGAGCTGCTGCCTCGGCTTCCTCCTCCTGGGCCTCGTACGCTATTTTTAACGTGCGCGAAAATTTGGATAAAACGACAAGGTAATCAGAAAACCAAATAAACATTCAACAGGAAATCCATAACTCCAATTTCAGGTTTTCGGGTTTCATTAGTTAGACATGGGATTTAGACAATTTTAGAGATTTACTTGATTTGGTTTTGACGCCTGAATAATACCCTTTCAATTAGCTAAAGTTTAATCACAGTCATTTTTATATAATATATTCTCTAATTATATTTGGGTGTCATAGCCTAGGTTATTGATAATATCTTATAGCCTATCTTGCTAATGGTTAATTTTTACACCCTTTGTTTAATGGGTCATTATTGCACAAGGTTTCTTGGGAGATTTGATACTACATGTGCCATTTTAGATTATGTTTATTCATTAATTAAATTTACCTGCTAAAGATTTGAAAGGGTTATCCATTATATATACACATATATACACACATGGATATGTGTATGTATATATGCAACATTTTATGGCACATGCTAACTATCCATGCCAAAAGAGTTAGTATATACTCCTATACACCATTTCTCACTCTCTGTACAGTCTTGTGCGCAACAAAAATAAAAACCAAAAATCACACCAGCGCTGCGGAGGCGTGGCTCGAACACGGGCGCCAAGGGTGGATTTTTATCGCAGCGTTGCTAGCCAGGAGAGCCTCTCGAGTGTTGCTTACCACTAAGGGGCGCGAATAGCCGTTATGCTAGGCGGTAGCAGAGGCCGGGGCAGAGGAGCTCGGGGCCGGGAAAGGGCGGCGGGCTCGTCGGCGGGGAGGGGCCGGGGAGGTTCGGGTGGCGGGCGAAATGGAATGCCCGCGCGTCAAGGAACCTGGTGGTGCGGTCGGCGGCGGACGGGGGTCACCGGAGTAGGGTCGGCGGCGTGCGGTGGCGGCGGTCTAAGGAGGAGATCGTCGCCGGCGCCGGAGAAGGATTGGGGAGCCCGGCGGCGGATGCGGTTGACTTCACGACGTCCCGGAGAGGGTGTATACACGAGGAATTGGGAAACGGCGGTGTGATTTGGTGGATTGGATCGGCGGCCGGACTTGGGGAAGGGAGTGGCTCCGGCGAGAAGGAGGGGGTGGGAGGCCGATTGCTCTAGGGAGGAGTCGGGTGGGCTTTATAGCCGGCGGATTTTGCTGGCGCCGAGGAGGGCAGGTGGCCGGGTATGGCGGCGACGCCAGCTTCGGCATGGCTACAGGAGCTCTGCTTGACCGGTCTCCCCCGTTTAATGCTTGCAGAGGGTAGTTGTGGCTGACGACCGCAGAGGACGGGGTCGCGCAGCAAGGGAGGGAGTGGCGCAGCGCCCTCGGCGGCGACCGCGCGGGGAAACGGGGATTTGGACGGGAGCGGCGTGGGCGGGCAGTGGCGACGCGATGGGGCAGTGACGTGCGCGGGTCGGCGCAGAGGGAGGCAGGGGCGGCGACAAGCGCACGCCGACGCTGGCGCGCGCGCGCACAGAGAGGAAGCGTGGAGCAAGCTCGCACGGGAGAAGAACGGAGGAAGAGACAAGAGGAGGGGGCCTGGTGCACTCGGGAAGGAGAGAAGGAGGCCGGCAGGAGCAGGGCCCAGAGCGGAGAAGGAGGAAAAGAGAGAAAGGAGAGAGAGGGAAAAGGAGGGCCCACTTGGAAGTGAGAGAGAATTAAAGGATGAGGAAATGAGGCTCATGCATTAACTTAATATTTGGATTTTTATTTTAAGTTTCTATCTCACATTTATTTATATTCTTGCATGCCAATTGAATCATCGACTTTTATTTTGCCCATTGCTATGCTTATCATAATAGTTTTATTAACATATTGCATATTTGGTTTCTTTTGTGGATATACATAATTTCACATATTGTTATTTGATGGCCTACTTAATTTTGCACATATATATTTTACTAGTACTTCTTATATTGCTATTCTCTTCCTTGCAAAATTTGTATATGCGTATATATTTATGCGTATGTTTTTTTTTCCATTCACTTTTTACTGCTATTCATGTTATTATCCCCAAAATGAGACTTTTATATTTTAACTCAAGTTTCCCTCTTTTTATACTGGATCATCTTTTCATATTCTTATTAAAATTTTTAATTCTCTATTGTTTACACATGTTGGTTTTCTTCTTGTCCCTTTCTTTTAACCTTTGAAATTATTATTATTATTATTATTATTATTATTATTATTTTAGCCATGATTGCTATTTTACTTTTGAAAATTACTCCCAGTTATTATTTGCTTAGCACAAAACTCAGAAAACCCAAATAAGATTTCGAACCAAAATTCAAATTCCATTAAAATGCAGATAAAAGCTTTAAATTTTTCAAATTTTGAAACATCCAAAATTTGGGATGTTACATTATAATTGTAACGATTATGGGCACTTTGCTTCAGAATGCCCCAAGCCGAGGATATAGAAAACATTTCTTGCTAAAGCACTCAGCGATGATGAATCAACATTGCTCCGATGATGAGTTGAGTCAGGGACATCAAGAAGATGTGTCGCCGTCCAAACTCAAGTAGGTGAAAAGGAATCGGAATGTTGAGGAGATGTGTTACCGTTTTGTGTCAAGTATGAGTTTAGTAAGTCATAGTTAAAACAGATCGCCTCAATGTTTTATAATCTTTGCATCTAGATGGACTCGTACAAGTTGAGTTGAGTTCCTACATGTAGTTTGCATATAGAACGCTTCATGTGGAGGCATGGCTGGTAATTCATAATGCATTGAGACTAAAATTGGAGTATGTCAAATCAAAATTAAGGGAGAGATTGTTAGAAATAATCTTGACTTAAAGTTCAAGACGTAGTAGAGTCCGTCTCTGTGTGTAACTTAAGTTGAAGTTGTGTCCAACTTAAAGTCCAAATACGTGTGCTAGTAGGAGAGTATTAGCATATATATTGAGAAAGTTTGTAACCAGTTTTGTAAGGGAAAAAGGGGAAGCAAGTAAGAGAATAGAGAAATTCAGAAATTCTACTGTGTTCTCTTAATTTATTTGCGATGTGTGTATTTTCTCCTGGAACAAAGTTAACACCTTCCTTTCTTTTCTATGATATTTTAAAAATTCATTTTTATGCTTAAATAGATGATATTTTGGATTTCCTAGATAGTATGTCCCCAAAGTGCCTTTATTAAAGTTGTTAGTCATGAACGTTGATGGAGTAACATGACTACTATTAACTGCAGATAAGAGTACTGAAAGGGGCAAACTTGTTACAAAAAAGGAATGAAACTTATTCTCTGGACCAAAGCCCAAAACGTCATCTAATAATGGGAGAGATAAAAAGTTGGATGAACAGAAAACAATGTGGCTATTTGCCGCGTCTTCTGCGCTGTGTATAGATGCGAGCTTTTAGGGCATCTCCAATGGTCTGAGTCAGCTAGCTATATGCATGTACACATCAGCATATATCCTATGTGGAGGAAAGAGAGTATGCAAAAAAAATCGAGCCAGCTCTTCCTTAAGGGCATCTCCAATGGTTATAGCTAGTAACTAACTATAAGACTTCCACATCATCTATATAGTACACACTAAAGTTAGCATTCTTAGAGCAAGTTTAATAGTATAGATAGCTACTACCTCCAATACATTTCCATGTCATCAAAAGGTAAGATGCAGCCAACTCATACAATAAGCTGGCTATAAGTTGTCTCTACAAGAGTTCTCAATCATTTAATACATACATGGGTATTGGTCATTTAATACATGCATGGGTATAGCAGTTAGTTCTATTGGTACATGCATGGATAACGTCTCTTTTCCTGTGCTATAGCCTGACTCTTGCATGGGAGCCGGCTTGGCTCTCTCTCTCCTTTTCTCTCCCTTCCACATAGGACTATGCTGACATGGATTCCCTTATAGCTAGCACAGTCAGCCTTATTAAACTTGCTCTAAAGAACTATCTATAAGGATAGCTATTTGATGCTTACATGCACACACAGAATTTATGGAGGCTGCCTCGTTTGTCGCTATAGACTATCTCTAGAGCTATAGAGAGCTGCGTTCTCTTTCTTCATTTAATATCTTCCACGTAGGACAGTTGATGACATGGACTCTCTTGTAGAGAGCTGCTATAGACCCATTGCAGATGCTCTAAGCACTAGTCTATAACGCCAAACGAGGCAGTCTCTATAAATTCTGTGTGTGCATGTAAGCATCATTAGAATGCTAAGTTTAGTGTGTACTATATAGGTGATGTGGAAGTCTTATAGTTAGTTGCTAGCTATAACCATTGGAGATGCCCAGCAGCAGGGACAGACTTCACGTAGTTCATGTATATTTAGTTAAATACCTAATTTTTTTAAAAAATATACTCTGTGTTTAGTTGGCATATTAGTCATATATATACTAATAAATTGGTCAAAATACTTTATGTTTATATCTCTAATATATTTTAGCCCACTCTCACATCTCCCTCCCCAATTCGTCTAAAAAAATTACAACTCAGCTGAAGGTTTAAGGAGATCAGGCTAGCTATCGAGCTTAACGAGCTATTTATCGAGTTTTGTTCAAAATTGACATAGTTTAACTTCAAATTATTTTATTTGTCTTTTAAGTGGTTGTTTTAAATTCGAGCTAATGAGCTATTATCGAGTCGAGCCCCATTAACATTTTTTCACTCAAAATGGGCTCATTAACTAACTACTGTAATCACAATAATTTTAATTCAAGCCCAAATAAACCTTTTTGTTGGCCGACTAGTTGGGGCGAATAGACGGTTTAATTTTTTTTTATCAAGACCAAGTTTTATGCAAAAAGATGGTTTATTTTTTTTTATCAAGACCAAGTTTTATGTAAAATTTAAATACAAGGTAGCGAGCGAGCGGTGACGAGCGCCAAGCTAGGCCTAGCCAGATCACCTAGGAGCCAGGGTACCGGGAGGGAGCACGCCAGATAGCAAGCAAGCAGTGCACATCAACAATTAAGACAAGTGCATCCCTATTTCCAACTCCCAAATCCTATATTTCCAATTCAATAATTTTTTTAATTATTTTGTAATTTCTCTAAATTATTTGAGATGTGTCTCTAGGAAAACAAATTGTTCTTTGATTTTGCTGCTATAGATCATATATACTTTTTTTATTAAAATAATATTTTATTAATTCCGACTTGGAGCCACCGAGTATCTGAATCACCATCCCGGCCGATTTCGCTTTCCATGCTTCAGCCAGTCGTTCCCCTGCAACGGCCTCGCCGCGACGTTGAGGATGCTCAAGATCCGAATCAAGATCACGACCATCAGCGCCACCTTCGCCGCCACCGCCATCGTCGTCGTCAAAACAGAAAAAGGCAGAGAGAGAGCTCGTTTTTCAAGTTTCAGCCTTACTGTTTGCTGATCTGTTTGAAGTCAATTAATATAGCTGTGGTTTTGTTGGGAGAACGGTTTTGCGAGGCGAGCCCGTTTATGTAGCTGTGGTTATGTTAGGTAGGGACAATGTATCATGTTTGAAGTCGTCTTCTGCATGGTTTGAATTCTCTGTGTTCTGCTTGAATTCGTGCTTGACAAAGTAGAGGATGCCGTGAAGAGTCAATTTAGGAAGAGTCACCGAACTTGCGTTAATTAGCATTCACGGGGAAATTAATGGTAGGTCTTCCTCAGCAAAAAAGGGAAATTTATGCGGCCGTGTATGGAAAACACGTCATACTACTGTGGCTACATCCTTTATCACGGCCGCCCATTTATTCCGAGATTCGTGTGCCTTCTCCTCTCATCCATTCCTCTCCCCCCTAGCTTCAGCTCGAGCCATACCGCCGCCGCACAAACCTCCCTTTTACTGCCTCCCGAAAACCTCGCGGCAGCCGCTGAACCAGGGGCATAGCCAAAGAGGGGATGGGCCTCGGGCCTAGTCTACGGATAGCCTAAGAGATCACATTTTAGTCTGTTAGCTACAGTACAGTATAGTGAGGAAATTTTGTCTGACCCTCGGGCCATTGGCCCAGCTCTGCCACTGGCAAAAGAAACATTGTGCTGCATCTAGCGGGGAAACCGCTAGGGTAGCTGAGTGACACAGAGGTCAGTGGTTTGCCTCGACGGCTTTTGATGACGCGTGGCACGAATAGACGAAGGGACGGTGCTGGCGCGCGTTCACAAGGCATTGATGCAGGCGACATCCAGGCGAACCGACAGCTGGTGAGCAACCGAGCGCGTGATGCTTCCACATGGCTAATGCGAAGATACGCATAGGCGCCGGTAGCAGACATGGACCGCAATCGATATACCCGCTCATTTCTGCTTCTGGCTTATTTTCTACTATTTATAAATTTCATCTTTTTCTGATTATTTTCGCTTTTTGAGTTTTTTTGCCGGTTCTTTTTTCCCGTATTCATTTGCGTTGTCCGAGATGAGCTAACATATTTTTTCTATTTTTAATTTTTTTAAATTTAATTACGCCAAATAAGCCACCTTCAACTACAGTGAAATTTCAATCAGCTACAGTGTATTTTCAGCTATAAGTCCTAACTTTTCAGCCTAACCGAGCAGGGTCAGGCAGGCACGAGGGAAATCTCCCAGGCAGCGACGACTGTGACCCGAGCGACACGTGGCACGCATAAGCAGGACACTGGCGTGGGTGAACAGCGATGCATCAGGTGGCTTAGCGCACGGCAGTCGGTGTGAGACACCCTCGGCTGACGTGTAAAAAGTGATGGTTTTTCTGATGATGGCAACGACGCTCGAAAAACAGTGCAGTAGGGTTTCTACTTCCTGGTTTTTGGGCTTATCTCTCCCTCACGATCTCTTTTATTATGGCCTTAGATTGACTCCAACTCCAACTTTCCCGTATGACTTGTTCCAGAAAAATTACTTCCCTCTAAAATCCACACATCCCATTTCACATATCCTCTTTCCACTATTTACGCATAGGTTCTTAAGTGGGTTATTTTTAGAATATTACATATAGTGAGTCAAGATACATATTTCACCAAGTCTTAGTGAGCTTTAACATCACTTCTACAAACTTAGCGACGTAGGTAAGCAATCCATTGCTAATTACATCACTTGTAATTTTTGTTTATTAAGTGATATCCATATATCCCAGCCTCAACACTATACTCCTACACCTAACACTATTTTGATAGCCAAATTAAACCAACACTACGCATGAAGTGTCCAACACTTAGTATATCTTATTGATATAATTAATGATACCATACTTTGGTAGGCCTACCAATTAACATTCAAAATCTTGACAGGTGCAACAATTGAAAGGACATCATATTAGAAACACCCAAGATAATACTAACATGGATAATAGTATAACAGAAACATAAAAAATATTCACAGTTAACTATATTAAATTATGAGATAGTATGGCCCTAAGCACAGCTATCTCCACCACCACGCTTCCTGTCCACTGAGCCATCAATGCTTGAGGTCACTATATTCATCTACTTAGATATTACTCCTAATAGCTAATAATAAATTACATATAAAAATAGCAAGCATCACAAGTCAACATGCTTGTCATTATACAATAATGTGTAGCCCATGACTATAAATTAGCATGACGTGTAGGCCATAAAAAACTTATATATGCATCACATACATAATAGGCCATACTATTCACACAACACCAGCAAAACACAAGTTTTGCATAGAATCCAATTGTATTACGTAGCATGAAAACATAGTACCTATAACATGTGGTACGATTACCTAGCACGGCGGTCCCATCCATGACATTGCCCTTGAAAATTTCATGAGACATGAATCGTATTCACGAAATTGCCCTTGAAAACTTCATTAGGTTAATCGCATTAACCCAATTCCGAATCAATCTGGTTGGCCCAATTTTTCATTGATTAATCACATTGATTGACGTGAGAGGTTTTTCAGAAAGTATAGCAACCCGATCTGCTAGCTCTAAACTATCATATCAGACCAGTAATAGATCCAATCTACTACTACCACATATCAACTATATGCGAACATTCCAGATCAAATACTATACAGAATGACTCTGATACCACTATTGGAATATGAGTATGCTACCCTAGTATAGATTAAAATTTTCTATCATGTAAATCAGAAAGCCAAGCGAGTAAGAGATCATAGATTGTTACTACTAGAAACATAGTGTAGCAAAAGTAGAGTTGAAGTAGCTGGTTCAACGTAGCATACGTCGGTGTAGTGAAAATAATCGATCATCATATAGCCAATCGCTTTCTCCTTGCGATCATCCTGATCAGCCCTAAAGTCACAGCAGCGCCTCTAACGAAGTCCACACATGTAGAGATGAAATGTCGTACGTCGGTGTGCTAGCACCAACGTGCACGGTAGGGGTTTTGAGAGGTGGCATCTACCCCTTTAGCCTCACATCTCTCTTAATATATAGCCTCCAATCGGATCCTTATCCAACACAAGTAGAGATTGTATTCCACTCGGAGAGCTAACAACCAGATACTTATTCAATACGAATAGAGTTTGTATTCTACTCGGAAAGTATAATTCAAACCTTTATTATTTCAACACGTTAAGTGTGTGATCTTGTAGCTTCATGTATATGCGGCTGCGGCCCAAAATCTCCTTTCAAGTCCATAAGTCAATAGCGATCCCTAATAGAACATATTGACTTCTAAGCATACATAAAGATCATATAGGATGAACCTATATAGTGCTCATGTACTGATCGAACTCAAGACGAGAAGCTTGTTATCCTATAATAGCTCAATCCTTCATTCGAACTGTAGTGGATTACTTAATTGTGATTGATTCCTCAACCGCATTCAGCATGGCCATGCGCTTATTTAATCCAACCATATCGAGGGCCTAGAGATATCTCTATGTTATATAGGAGGGGCAAATTTCATCTTGATCGCTAACATTCCCCCGTATGTTTTGTAGTAAACCCGAAAGGTACATTTATGACCACCCAGTTATGAAGTAGTGTTTGATAACCCCTAAGTAAACTATTACACATGTACAAAATTATAACGATCTCAGGTCTAAGGATTATACATACCTATTAATAAGTCCAACTGATGATACTTAAGAATGTAACAATTTTCGTATTGTCTCATGGTAGATTAATCCAACACCATGTTCTCTAACATGTGTCCATATTACTAGTTAGAGACTTGTGCGTTGTAACAGAGTCATAAAAATAATGAGATGGAACTAACTGCCTGGCCAACTTCACACATCAAACATTGGAAAGCAAGCGACAGAGAGAGAAGGGTGACCAAAATGCGCGAGGAGATAGGAAAAATGGAGGGGTGGACGGTTATATCCTGAGAGAGAGAGAGAGGAGGAGGAGAGAGACGAATGGTTCAGATCAAATCGGATGGCTGAGAAGAGAGGAGGGAGAATGGACCAACAACCAACTCACACTTTTATAATAGTAAAGATTAATTTGATGTCCCCATATCCATTATCCGTGAAATATGACTATTAGTCATACATATGCTAATATATAAATCATAATTGTCTCACATAATAATATATGATCAGGATAATTATCTCACATAATAATATAAGATCAGGAATAATTTAGAATAACATTAAAACAAGAATGAAGAGTTCCACGAAAAAGTCACATACTTGTTAATCAATATGAAAGATATTTATTTAAAGGATAAAATAATATATTATTTAAATAGATCATAGACATCGAAGTGATATAATCATCTTTATGATCGTCTCTAGGATATATCGCTAATATATTAAGTACATTTGATCTATATTTAGAAGCTTGATATCTCTCCTATGAAAGCTATGCCAGCATACAAAACTGACAATGGAAGAATGGGAGAAAAAACAACTAATCGCTCGAGCACTTACATAGATATGCAGTAGTTACAAGTCGATAGATAAACGTGCATGCATTCATGCTTTATAATTTCATCGCTGCTTAATTAGTACTCCCTCCGTCCTGAACTTAACGTATTTTTGAATGGTTTTGATTATAAATATAGGACGCATTTTATATTTAAATATAAAAGTAGTATGCTGTTTTTTATACCTCTAATAAATATATAGTTTTGTTTACTATTTTTTACGTATATATATTGAATATAGTGTTTAAAGATAATCTAGCTATTTTTATTATTTTTTGATATATATATAGCAAAAGAAAATACGTTAACTTGGATGGAGAGAGTAATTAATTAGCAGCAGTTACCAATCGGGTTAGGCACCGACGACTGCAAAACCTGTGTCAACGTCCAAACCGATCCACTCTCCGTCCGGCCATCCCCTTCCATCGGCCTCGCCGCTGCGATGACGGCGACGAGGACGCCCAAGATCAGCAGCAGCAACGCCACCTTCGCCGTCGCCGCTAACGCCATCGCCATGGCCCACGTGTGAATGATCGAAAGATAATTAAAGATCAGGAGATCACTATCGCGAGTAGTTTTTCTTCTTGAGCTAGCTAGTAGCTCTCAGTTTGCAGCACTGATCTCTTGAGGAAATATTTTCGTGGTGATGTCCTTTTTATAGATGGGGTGACGAGCTAGCTTGCTAGAGGTGAAGCTAACTTTGCATGCGCTTGAGCACGTGCTTTGAACTTTGTAGTCTATAATGCGTTACTTCTTGCTATGTGTGCATGACGTACGCTAAGTGTCTATATACGTACTGAACTTTCAGCTTCAAATGTAAGAACAAGAATTCGATGAATTCGTCGATCGATATCGCCCACGAGACACTTGAATTGTCCGGTCCCTGTGGGTGTTAAATTTCTGCAGTTTTTAGTCGCCCACGCGCGGGAGGTTTCGGCTAAATTTCCTGTGTAAAATTCGATGGGATCCGGTCAAAACGGGACGTTTTGAAAGTCGAATAGTACAAATCAATGGGTGCCCGCCATGTTCGGCTGATAGCTGGTGAGGTCAAACCATGTGCTAGCTGCCTATCTCTGCCGTGAAGTTAGAACAAAAAATAAATATGTTTATGCACGCGCATACATACATACATACTCTCTATATTTTGAGATACAACATATAGAGTATAATTATATCTAGGAGTAGAAAAGAGACTTCACATATACATACATACATACATACATACATACATACATACATACATACATACATACATACATACATACATACATACATATATATATATATATATATATATATATATATATATATATATATATATATATATATATATATATATATATATATATATATACATATGCTATTCATTCAAGCTTATGGTGCAATCACGACGATGCACTTTAACTAAAAAAGTCACGAAAAATTCTAAAAATTTTCTACATGTACTTCTAAACTTGGTCTACCTATGTATAAAATTTCAAGTTCAAATTTATTTTTATGTTAATAGTAACAAAAAAAGAGAAAAAATCTAGCAAATTTGAGCCTTCAAATTTGTCAAATTTTTCTCTTTTTAATTAGTCTTAATATAGAATGAATTTGAACTTAAAATTTTATAGATAGGTACAGTAAATCATGAAGTACATGCAGAAATATTTTCATAACTTTTCATGACTTTTTTTAGCTAGAGTGCACTGTAAATATGTAGGACCGAAATGGCAACAGAGGGGGGGTGAATGGTGCCTTCAAAACTCCCCAAGTACTCACACAGCAAATCGAGTGAAAGAACTAGTTTCTCCGATCGAACACACGTAGTCGTAAGCCAATTGATGGACGAACACCACGTGGTCGAACACTTGCTCAAGCCGACAAAAGAAATCAAACAGAGAATACTGCGCGGATAAAACAAGAACGGAGAAGGACTCGTTTGCCAGATTTCCGAGTAACTAAGACTCTCTGGTCATTTGATCCTCAAATTTGAGACACTGAATGAATCCAACCTCTGGAAAAGAAATTACCACGAAAAACCAAAGTCTTAGCTACGGTCAACAAAATCGAACTCGAAACAGAGGACTTAAGGCGCACGACCATTTAGAAACGAGAACTTCTCTGAATCGACTCCTGCTCTCGGAAATGAACTAGCCAAGAGGCCTTGAGACAGATTTCCAGTTCTGAGCAAGTCGAAACACACCAAAACGAGAAAGGACTCACGAAGAAGAGTAGAGAGAGAAAGATAACAAGAAGAGCAAGCTCTCAAAACAAATAGCAAACACAACAAACACTACATCTCATAACAACAGAAATCATCTCGAGGAAGAGAGATGAATGATTGATCATGGAGGTTTCTACAGCCACTCCATCGGAGGTTCAAGAGCAACCGTGCTCTACCCAGAGACAACTCACGCAAATAGAGACGAAAAATTCAGAGTGACTCGGGAACAACCTCACCGAGCATCCGAGCTCTACCCTCTCTATTTATAGTCTTCTTGCTACAGGGGGAGAACCCGTTAACTCCCACCTAACACCGGGTTTTACCACTCTCTTTACCCAGCAGCGAGAACGAGCTCCAGTGCTTTACCCGTTACACCCAACGGCTCCACTGCTTTACCCGTTAGCGCCAACAACTCTCGTGCTTTTGCAGGGACACAGCTTCCCTTTGCAGCTTTTCGCATTTCTCCAAAATGCCACTCTGCTGCCTTCGCGGAAGCTTCCTCCTGCCTTGCCGTCCAAGCTTGCAACCACCTCGCAAGACTAGGTCTTCTTGCTTCCTTGGTCGTTCTCGGACCCCGACACCGTCCGCGTTTCGTCCCGACCATCCCACCTCGCTGCACTGTCACCAAGATCCTCTGCAGCTCCAGGCTCGGTTCCTCATCTCCTTGGCTTGCAACCACCTTGAGCCTCAAGTCTTCTTGGCTTCACTTAGTCGTTCGGACCTCAACATCTCCCATGTCTAGTCCCGACCACTCCAAGCCTCACCAAGACTTGTCTCAAAGTCCTGCAAACCATCACAGACAAGCAAACCATTACATAGCACGGCTCACAATAGTATCCAATCACTTGAGCCAGAAAACAGAACTCAAATCATACTCTTACCAAGTCGTATACCACCTACGACCAGTCGGAAAAAGAGAATAATGAATGCACACGTCATACGACCACAAAATTAAGCCATACGACCAGATACGATGAGTCTACGATCATCGCTAACTTGCTACGACCACCCACAACTCGCTACGGCTTTAACGCTCAAAGTCTACGACTTCAACCAAAGTCGTTACGACCAATCGAAAAGATAAACCAACAAATGCACAAGGTCCCTGACTTCATCACAAAGCCCTACGACCAATTTCCAGCTCAAATGGTCAAGTCTGCAGGTCATACGACCGATTCCAACTGCGTGCAAGCACGTCCGACCACGCCAGACTGCTCTCAATAACGTAGTCGTAGAGTGCCGACTACTCACGTGGTCGTAGATTTGAGTGCCGACTTCGACTGCAGCCCACTACAACGTGGTCGAAGCTGCATTCGACTACGGCCAACGTGATCGTAAACGCGACCGAATGACCTTCACCAAGCCCAAAATGGTCGATATCGCTACAACGTGGTCGTAAACATCTCGGCTAGGTTCCAACTGCTGGCAACATGGTCGTACGAGTCATTTCGACCATGACCAAGATACGACTAAGGCAAAACCAGTCTTAAACTTCCCTGGAGACCTACGATCACGGCCAAACGTGGTCGTAACCTATTTCGACCACGACCAACGTGGTCGTGATAGCTGCAGAACACTTCGCCAGGGCTACGACAATGCAGAACTAGCACAAACCTCAAAAACTAAACTCAATCTTCCTAGAACAAGAGTCAATTACTCATCACAACCATGGGGTGCCCTTCACATGGTCTCTCAATCTCCCCCTTGATGAGTATATTGACAAAACCAGAAAAAGCAAGAAGTTGAGTTTGAGTTTGAAGAATCCAACATGGTCCAAAGAAGGGAATGAAACTTATGACCATGTCGACAGAGCAAATTGAACCCAACATACTTTTTCTTCTCTATTCTCCCCCTTTTGGCAATAAACACATCAAGATGCAATAGAGAGAATATGACATGTCAATGGATGAAATGGCTGAAGTTGGATTATTCTAAGCAGTTAGAGCCATGAGAATTATCCATAATGACCAACAAGTACTACACAAGCCATAACTCAATAAAACGCTATCTAGATCATGACAACATATATATAAGCCAGCGAGAACACATGGATGACAATCTGAAATAGTGCTGTTTGTGATCAAGTCAAGTCATCAATGAGCAAAGTCCAGCTAGAGATATCCAAGGATGATGCAGGCCATGTCAATAAGCTAAGCGTAACTAAGAAGCTCAAATTGAGGCCAAAAAGAGTGCTACAAGTCCGAGAATGAAGCATTTGTTGAAGTACTTGATTCTTGTTGTGGCTTAAGCAAATTGAGCACAAATGACATATTTTCTTTTAAAATCAAGGTTGTTGACAACCAGATTTTGTTTTGTCATGTGCTAGACCTCAAGCCTTATGCAACTACTCCAAGCGATAAGCTTAAGAAGATAGTCTAGGTCATCCAAAACTCCCCTAAGTTCATGCCAAGTGCAATGGCAAGCCGTCTCATAGGAGAAAATTGGTGAGATCAGTTTTTCGCACAAAGAGATCTTTTGCATTGTTAACATGTAGTACTAACTTATGCATCATCCAAAAGACTACAATAGCTCAATCTAAGGCTCGATAGAGATTCAACGCTCAACTTAGCCTATTTGACATGGCATGAATCATAAAAGGATAGCTAAAGCAAGACTAGACTCAAATGCGAGCATGACAAGTTTTAATTCAAGTTGAGCAATTTTAATTAACTTATCATGGCAAAAGCAAGTCTACACATATGAAGTCATGATAAATCTAGCAACTGAAGCATAAATCATGGCAAGGTGTAAAGCATTAAAGCATGTCATAACAGGATAATAATCAAGGCTCAATGCAGATTGATTATAATGCGAAATGCTGAAAATGCATGAAATCCAGCTCCCCCTCAACATGAGATGCAACTTTTAGTTCAAGTTAAGTTAGGTCAATATTAAGCTCCAGAAGCTCCCAAATGAACTCCCCCTGAACTAAAGCAATAAAAAAGAGAAGTTGGCAAAGAAAATCCAAACGGGCAGTCCTTAAAGCATAGATAAGATATAGAGACAATTATGGCTCAGACTGACTCTCATCTACCCCATATGACTCCAGGACAAACGGCTAACAGTAAATCACACACTAGAGAGCAAACACGCACTGCCTACCCGAGGGTGGCCCAACCCTCGCTAGAACCTACAAGAAGTGAGTGAGCTCGACCTAGTGAGATAAGAAGCAGCTAATCCTGGAAGCACAAGATAAGAGTTAGAAGTCTAAGCATCTCGGCAAGAGAAGCACTCTAACCTATGCTGGAAGGACTAAACCCAAATGCACCCCGAGTGCAATGCAACAGAAATGAGACAGAAGCATAAACAATAGTAAAGCAGTAAAGCCCAAAGCTCCCCCTCACTACAATCCGTAAGGACACACCACCCCAAGCTCTCCCCGCAGAGCTGAAAACCTCGAACTATCCAAAGGCTTGGTGAAGATGTCAGCCAACTGGTGGTCACTCTCCACAAACTGGAGCACTATATCGCCCTTCTCTACATGGTCTCTAAGGAAGTGAAAACGGATATCGATGTGCTTGGTCCGAGAGTGTTGCACTGGGTTCTTAGCAATGTTAATCGCAGAAGTGTTATCACAAAAGAGTGGAACACTGTCGATAACTAACCCAAAGTCCCGCAGGGTCGAAGCCATCCAGAGTACCTGACTGCAGCAGCTGGCTGCAGCAACATACTCGGCCTCTGCGGTGGACTGCGCAACACCGGATCGCTTCTCAAGACCAAGAAGCGAGAAAGTGCCAATGAATTGGCAAGTGCTGAAGTGCTCTTCCTATCTATCCTACACCGGCAAAGTCGCATCCAAAAGGCTCTCAAGGAAAGACAGAAGAGGAAGAGTACCGATACCATAGTCAATGGTAGCTCGAAGGTACCGAAGATGCGCTTCACCGCTTTGCGGTGAGATACGCGAGAGAAGCTCGAAACGAGCACACGCACACACGAGAAGTGTATATCTGGTCTCGAGGCCGTGAGGTAAAGAAGGGAGCCGATCATACTTCAACTCTTTACGATCAATCGCTCGCCGTCCTCATCTGGGTCAAGATAGGCTGTAGAAGCCATGGGAGTTGACACTGGCTTACCATCACTCATGTCGAAGCGTCTCAGGAGGTCACGAGTGTACTTTCCCTAATGAAGAAATGTACCCTCCCGAGTCTGCTTGATTTGGAAACCAAGGAAGAAGGTCAACTCGCCCATCATACTCATCTCAAACTCGGTGCTCATGACATCCGAGAACTGTGAAACCAGAGTATGAGAAGAGCCGCCAAAGATGATGTCATCGACATAGATCTGGACGAGCAGAAGGTCATTGCCATGAGGACGGATGAACAAGGTCTTGTCTACTTTACCCATTTCAAACTCATGACTCAACAAGTAGGACTTAAGCCTCTCATACCATGCTCTGGGGGCCTTCTTAAGTCAATACAACGCTTTCGAAAGCTTGAAGACATGGTGTGGGTATTTGGGGTTCTCGAAACCTGGAGGCTGTCTGACGTAAACTTCTTCCTCAATGACTCCATTAAGGAAGGCACTCTTGACGTCCATCTGGTAGAGCTTGAAACCCTTAGAAGCTGCAAAGGCAAGCAGGATTCTAATGGCCTCAAGTCGAGCTACGAGGGCAAAGGTCTCCTCGAAATCTAGACCTCAACACGGGAGAACCCCGAGCTACCGGTCTAGCCTTGTTCGAATAACCACTCCATCCTCGCTCGCTTGTTCTTGAACACCCACTTAGTCCCAATAATATTGTGACTCGCGGGGCTCGACAAGCGACCAGACCTTGTTCCTTTCGAAATTTTCTAGCTCCTCATGCATGGCATTGACCCAAGACTCGTCGGAAAGAGCATGAGAAACATCCTTGGGCTCAAAGGAGGCAATGAAAGCAGAGTGGAGACAGAATTGAGATAAGCCAGATTTTGAGCGGGTAACACGCTCGAACAGGTCTCCAATCATCTGCTCAGAAGGATGTCTTTTCTGGATATGTCTGGGAGGTCCTGGATGAGATGAAGAAGTGGCCTCTACCTCGTGAGCTGACGAGGTAGGAACAGAGCCACTAGCTCCGGAGGAAGCAGTAGGCATGGGCTGATCACCTAGAGGTGCGGTGGAAGACGGCACCTCAAGGGGTGGATAAGGGACTGGATCGGGTAGACAACCCTCATCTCCATCGTCCTCGTCATCTACGAAGATGGTCTCGGACTGTTCTAAAGAACCTGAGATATCAGACCTAGTCTCCGGACTGGCCTCGTCAAAGGTCACCTCACAGGTCTCTACCAATTTGCTAGACTCGCAGTTCCAGACCCTATAAGCCCGCGAAGAAGGCGAGTAACCTAGAAAGATCCCATCACAAGAACGTGACTCGAACTTATCTAGGTTCCCGGACTTCAGAATAAAGCACTTGCAACCAAACACACGAAAATGAGAGACGCTGGGCTTTCGCCCGTATCTCAACTCATAAGAAGTGCGGTGCAAGTGTGCCCAAGAAAACTCGATTTGAGACATGGCACGCGGTGGCTATAGCCTCACCCGTAACTTCCTAGGTGTAGAGTACTCATCGAGCATCGTCCCGGCCATCTCGACCAAGGCACGGTTCTTCCTCTCCACGACGCCATTCTCATTGTGGGGCGTGCGGAGAAGAGAATCGGTGCTCTACACTGTCTCACCACAGAAACTCTCAAAGTAGGAATTCTTGAACTCCGTGCCATTGTCACTGCGGATCGCTTGTAAGGCACCTGGGAGCTCAACAGAAAGCCTACTGAAAAGACCTCGGAAATGCGAAAACGTCTCATCCTTCGAGGCTAAGAAAAACATCCAAGAATACCTCGAGAAGTCATCGACCACAACAAGAACATACCAGTTCCCTCCTGCTGACTGCACTCGAGCTGGTCCAACTGTGTCCATGTGGAGCAGCTGTCCCGGTGCATCGGTCATAGTAACTGTGACCGGAGGGTGAGAAGCGGCAACCATCTTGCCGTGCCGGCATGGAGAGCAAACAAGATCTTTGACCATCTTGAGTTTAGGCAGACCACGAATGAGATCGTGGCCGCTAACTCGGGTCAAATGGTCAAATCCAATATGACCAAGTCTCCTATGCCAGAAAGAGAGGTCGCGGGACTCAGAAGCAACTAAACACCTGAGAGGATCACCAGAAGACTCAGAAAAATCAGCACGAAAGATCCTCCCATAACGAGAAATCCCGCAAACCAGACTACCCGAAGAATCAAGAATTTTACAAGCATTTTTCTTGAAGCTCACCTCGAAATCGTCATCGGTAAGCTGAGAAACGGAAAGAAAATTGTACTGCAGCTTACTAACCAAGGCTACATCTTTCAAAATGAAAGAGTCATTAATGCATCTGTACCTTTGGCGATGACGCGCCTGATGAAGCATCTCCGAAGGTGATCGTCTCATCACCGAGCACGGGCAAGGGAAGAAAACCAACGGGAGTCTCCGGTCATGTGTCGAGAACACCCGAGTCTACAAGCCAAACCTTTCCTTCCTCGCCCGCGAACTCGAGTCAAACAGAGTAAAGTCTCGATCTCGGGTAAATCAAGAGTGATTTTGGCACCCAATACCGAACAACACGCCGAGCGGATGAAGTAGTCAAGCACGACTTTCCTCTATCTACCCTACGCTCTCTGTCACTACAGTGAAGGTGCGTGAGCGGACTGGCTGCTGGCGGTCCGATCGCTCTGGAGAGCGAGTCGAACACCGCAACACGCTGAACACGCCGCGGGTAATCGCTCTCGACGGGAAACGAGATGTACCTCGTAACGGCGGAAGTCATGACCAGGAGTAGCACGAGGACGAAAAACAGAAGACTCAGAAAAACCAAGTCCTCGATGCTGCCCAAACCCATCAACAGCAGTAAATCTAGACCTCGTGCTGGTCCTAGGTGCACTCGGATCCGGGCTGACCACGAATACGCTAGGAGACTCAACACGGTCTCTACGCGCGATCTTGGCGCGCCTGAAGCATCGATCAACCGTGTGTCCATCCTTCTGACAGAAGGTGCAGTGATACTTCATCCTCTGAGAGGTAGAAGTAGCACGGTCGAGCCGCTTCCGAGAGGCCGGCAAGCATGTGCAATCACCTTGCTGTCGTAAATCCTCGACATAGCCCGCGACTTAAATTGGACTTTCTCGGTCCCGGCTCGGTCTCGATCACACTGTGCTATGGGTCCGAGCACAGCAGTGGATGCTTCCTCATATCCTCATAATAGTCATATCCTAGACCCCGATTAAATCTGCAAATCTTGGGTGGTCTAGAATAAGATTAAGCTTCTTCTTGCCGCCTACAAATCTCTCGAGAGTGTTCATAAGGTACTGACACTCCCGAAAGAGAGAGGTGCAAGAAGAGCAGGGGGAAGAGGGAACAGCAGGAGGTAAGGGAGCAGATGAAGAACCAACAGCAGAGGGAAGAATGGCTTGTGCACGCACAGCCGACTCTGAATGGACAGTCCCATCGCTAGTCGGTTGGTTCACGCTCCTAGGCGTCTCCACCTTACCCCAGGGCTTCTCCCCTTCTCACACGCATAATACAAGCAGAAGGTTGCTTCTCTAGTAGGTCCTTAGTCAGCTTCACACATTTCTCATCCAATGTAATCAAATCAGATTTTAGTTTGTTACAGTTAATACATGGTGAGCTAACAGGGTCCTTAGAAGCATACTGAGCCATTTTCCTATCATGATCAATCATTTCTTGAAACTGTTTGGAGACAGCTTCAAGTTCAGCAGTTAACTTGGGACAGTTCAAGCATGAATCAATCGGCTCAAGTAAAGAAGCTTGGAGTTCAGCAATTTTATGATCTGCCCGTTTTAAGTTCATCTTCAAGTTATTGCAATTTTTACAAGGATCGGGCAGATCAAGGAGCATGGCATAAGATCCTCTAGCAGCAATGTCCTTATCCTCACATGAGGTGGGAGAAGTAGTCTCATCAGTAGTAAGTAGGGTAATAGCCATCCTACTCAACTCTAACTCAAGAAGCGACTAACATTCTCCACCTTAACAATATCAAGCTCTGAGGACACACTATCATGAGAGGTCCTTAATTTTTCCATGTCATCAAGCAAGGCACGGCATGTATCACGATCGTCACGGAGGGAGCGGATGTAAGTGAAGTAATCTCCGTGACAGCTCTATCTACTTCCTTCTCTAACTCGGTACACCTAGACCTAGCTCTAGCATGAAATCCACCTAGCTTAAGAAAAGCATCATTTAGCTGGTCATAAGAAGGGAGTACCTCATCCGAGTCGAGTACAGATCGCTATCGCTGAGTTCGCCTCGAGGGCCATGAAGCACATGCCGAGAAGTCATTGCCGCCATCCTTGGGCTCTTGGTCACCCGTCCGTCGTCGTCGCTCCATCCCTCCACCTCGCCGAGGTCGAGGTCGCCGGCGGCGGTGAGGACGCGTGGAAGAGCTTCTTGGCCTTCCCGGTTGCGAAACTTCTTCTTTCCCGTCCGGAGCCGGAGGCTTCTTGTTGCGGTTCTTGTCGGTGTAGTCGATCTTGCTCGAACCGCCGAGTCGTTCTTGCCCTTCTCCGCCTTGGGGCGGTTGCGAATGTGGTTGGGGCCACCACACTCGAAGCAAATCACGGGTCCTCCTCTCTTTCTCGCTCTCCTACCCTTGTAGTCATGTGAAAACCTTCGGGCTAGGAGGGCCACCGATCACCCGCAAGCTGCTCTAACCGATCATCGGTTATGTCACGAGAGAGCAACGAGGAAAAACCGCAAGAAGAATCGTAAGAGAGACCGTAAGCGAAATCGGATCGTGACCAAAGCCATCGATCGGACTTTCGACCGACGAGACAACGCCAATCTCGTGAGTCTTGAGGCGTGAGTACAGCCGCGTCAAGAGTCGTGGTCGAGAGGTCTATCGTGTCTTTGATGGTGGTCACTTTCATCTCCCACACGCCGCAGATCGAGTGCCGCGAGCATCTGACGAGCGTTGTCCGAGTCGGGGTATGTGAGACCGACCGCTCGGAGGTTGCTCAAGATTTTGTGAAATCGCGAAAAGCACTCGTCCAGGGACTCACCAGCAAGCATCTCGAATTTGTTGTATTCGCTGAACCGTCCTGCCGAACCGTCTTGATCTGGGTGGTGCCCTCATGGTATGCGTCGAGGGTCACCCAGATGTCGTAGGCGGACGACAGGTGAGATATACGGTCAAACTCGCTACGACTCAACCCCTGGATGATGATGTTCCTTGCCTTTGCATTCGCCTCAACATCAGCCATGTTCCCGGCATTGATGTTCTCATCGGCAGGAACAACAAATCGTACCTTGACCTTCCGCCAGATGGCATACCCCTGGGCCTGGATGTATGTCTCCATTCGGCTCTTCCAGAAGGGGTAATCGATGCCATCGAACACGGGCGGCTTGGTCGAGTACTTGTCCGTCGCCATGGCTCTTGAGACCGGTTAAGATCTATGAATTAGAGCTAACCGGCTCTGATACCAATTGTAGGACCGAAATGGCAACAGAGGGGGGGTGAATGGTGCCTTCAAAACTCCCCAAGTACTCACACAGCAAATCGAGTGAAAGAACTAGTTTCTCCGATCGAACACACGTAGTCGTAAGCCAATTGACGGACGAACACCACGTGGTCGAACACTTGCTCAAGACGACAAAAGAAATCAAACAGAGAATACTGCGCGGATAAAACAAGAACGGAGAAGGACTCGTTTGCGATTTCCGAGTAACTAAGACTCTCGGTCATTTGATCCTCAAATTTGAGACACTCGAATGAATCCAACCTCTGAAAAGAAATTACCACGAAAACCAAAGTCTTAGCTACGGTCAACAAAATCGAACTCAAACAGAGGACTTAAGGCGCACGACCATTTAGAAACGAAACTTCTCCGAATCGACTCGCTCTCGAAATGAACTAGCCAAGAGGCCTTGAGACAGATTTCCAGCCTACGAGCAAGTTGAAACACACCAAAACGAGAAAGGACTCACGAAGAAGAGTAGAGAGAAAAGATAACAAGAAGAGCAAGCTCTCAAAACAAATAGCAAACACAACAAACACTACATCTCATAACAAATGAAATCATCTCGAGGAAGAGAGATGAATGATTGATCATGGAGGTTTCTACACCACTCCATCGGAGGTTCAAGAGCAACCGTGCTCTACCTGAGACAACTCACGCAAATAGAGACGAAAAATTCAGAGTGACTCGAACAACCTCACCGAGCATCCGAGCTCTACCCTCTCTATTTATAGTCTTCTTGCTCAGGGGAGAACCCGTTAACTCCCACCTAACACCGGGTTTTACCACTCTCTTTACCCAGCAGCGAACGAGCTCCGCTGCTTTACCCGTTACACCCAACGGCTCCACCGCTTTACCCGTTAGCGCCAACAACTCGTGCTTTTGCAGGACACAGCCTTCCCTTTGCAGCTTTTCGCATTTCTCCAAAATGCCACTCTGCTGCTTCGCGAAGCTTCCTCCGCCTTGCCGCCCAAGCTTGCAACCACCTCGCAAGACTAGGTCTTCTTCGGCTTCCTTGGTCGCTCGGACCCCGACACCGTCCGCGTTCGCCCCGACCATCCCAGCCTCGCGCACTGTCACCAAGATCCTCTCAGCTCCACTCCGGTTCCTCATCTCCTTGGCTTGCAACCACCTTGAGCCTCAAGTCTTCTTCGGCTTCACTTAGTCGTTCTGGACCTCAACATCTCCCATGTCTAGTCCCGACCACTCCAAGCCTCACCAAGACTTGTCTCAAAGTCCTGCAAACCATCACAGATAAGCAAACCATTACATAGCACGGCTCACAATAGTATCCAATCACTTGAGCCAGAAAACAGAACTCAAATCATACTCTTACCAAGTCGATACCACCTACGACCAATGAAAAAGAGAATAATGAATGCACACGCCATACGACCACAAAATTAAGCCATACGACCAGATACGATGAGTCTACGATCATCGCTAACTTGCTACGACCACCCACAACTCGCTACGACTTTAACGCTCAAAGTCTACGACTTCAACCAAAGTCGTTACGACCAATCGAAAAGATAAACCAACAAATGCACAAGGTCCCTGACTTCATCACAAAGCCCTACGACCAATTTCCAGCTCAAATGGTCAAGTCCGCAGTCATACGACCGATTCCAATCGCGGCAAGCACGTCCGACCACGCCATCGCTCTCAATAACGTGAGTCGAGTGCCGACTACTCACGTGGTCGTAGATTTGAGTGCCGACTTCGATCGCAGCCACTACAACGTGGTCGGCCGCATTCGACTACGGTCAACGTGATCGTAAACGACCTGAATGACCTTCACCAAGCCCAAAATGGTCGATACGCTACAACGTGGTCGTAAAC
>CM070651.1:18478875-18678875 GCA_036346575.1 Dendrocalamus sinicus | reverse complement strand
ATTAATAACACTAACTATGATGCTTAGATTAGTCAAAAAACGCGGGGCATTATAGTTGCGCCTTGTTCTTCTGCACTCTTCGGTTCTCCGAAAATCGAAATAAATCGAACGATTTCTTGAAACGAATTTTTCAAATAATTTTATGTGTGTCACTCACATCAACATTTTTACTCTCTATTCTAATCTTAAAAATCATGTAAAAAAAACAGGGCATATATCCACCCGCCAATACGGTTACTTCCCTCCTCTTCTCTTATATAACGGTCAACTGCCCCCTGCCTTTCTTCCCCTTCCCCTTCCTCCTCTCTCCTCGTTACCTCTCAACCAAGCAAGACACCGCCGCCGCCGCCGCCGCGTTCCAATGGCCAACGAGCACTTCTTCCCCGGAGATTACTTACCCTCCAGCCTCGCCGCGCCGTTCCTCGGCTCCTACGCGCCGCCGTCCGGGCCTGGCCTCGACGTCGCCGCTGCAATGTCGGCCTTCGGGCTGCCGTGGGCCGACCACCAGCCGCCGCCGGCGGACTCCTCCTCCACCACCGCGCACTTCGACTCCACGCTCAGCTCCCTCGTCTCGTCGCCGGCCAACGACGTCGCCATCGGCGACCTGATCGGCCGGCTCGGCAGCATCTGCAACGGGGCCAGCGCCAACAACTCCTGCTACAGCACGCCGCTAAGCTCCCCTCCCCGCGGAGCGCCGGTGGCGTCGTTCCGGGGCTACCCCGGCGCCAACCTCGAGAGCGGTAGGCTGTCCCGGGTCTCGAGCAGCAAGTCGCTCGGCGGACCCGCCCCCGCCGCGACGGCATTGGAGAACCCCGGGGCTGAGATGAGCCCCAAGATGGCCGGTAACCCCGCAATGCCGGACCCGCCGGCGAAGGGCGCCGGCGCCCGCGGCGAAGGCTCCGCGAGGAAACGCAAGGCCTCAGCGAAGGGCAAGGCAAAGGAGACCTCTTCTTTACCCGTGGTACGCCCCAATTGCTCCATCAGTTCTCGTCCACTTAATTAATCTTCAATCGATCATGTCAATTCGAGGATTAATTCTTGCCACGAATGCAGACGGCGGCGACCAATGCGAGCCCAAAGCGGTCGAAGGTCGCCGCCAACGGCGACAAAGGCGGGGGCGACGACGACGCCGTGGCGGCGGATGAGAAGCCGGAGCCGCCCAAGGACTACATCCATGTGAGGGCGAGGAGGGGGCAGGCCACCGATAGTCACAGCCTCGCCGAGAGGGTACGGTACCTAATTACCTAGCTCCTAGCTATACATTCCCAGATCGCAATGCACATCACATGATTAAACTAATCACTAGTAATTGTTAATTAACCTCTCGTTATTTGCTTACGTAATTATGCAGTTAGGTACTATGATATAATTATCTTTGGTATAAAGCTTTGCCATCTATTATTGAAATATAATTGTATTTGATATACAACTCTAATATACATATATGTCCTATCAGAATAAGTGGTGGAGATATTTATCTTTTTTTATTAATATAAAAATTTCTAAAATTTTTTTTAGAATTATTATAGAATTTTCTTGTTCACGAAGGAGGAGACCTCCTCTGCTGTTTAGTTGCTCTAGAATTTAGTGTGAAGTGTAAACTCTTGGTTTGTTCTTAATTAATCGGTAGGTGCGGAGGGAGAGGATCAGTGAGAGGATGAAGCTGCTGCAGTCCCTGGTGCCAGGCTGCAACAAGGTATGATTTTTTTCATTCAAAAATATATAAGGCGCCTTAGAAGGTACCAAGTCAAAATTTTTCAAACTAATTTTTTCTAGCTTTGTCTATTACCATTATATAAAAAGTATTTAGACTAATCGTGCCAACGTGTAAAATGACACAAGTTTTTGGACAAATATGGCAATTGATGTACTAGATGTCAGCTTCCTCTTTTTAATTAGCTAATTATAAAGCAGTAATTGCTACTAATTACTTGAGTTTAATGTTGCCTCGACAGTAGTTGAACTTTTTTGGCTACTACTAGGAGTGATAAAAGTATGATTTATTTACCGAAAGTAAAGAACAAAGCAATGGTTGCTTAAGGCCATGTTCAAAAGTACTGGGATTTTTTGTTGTGGCTTGGTAAAAGTGGTACCGTAACGACTGTTAGCTTTTTATGAGTTATTCAATTAAAAACTATGAAAAAAATAAAAACACAGTTACATCTCCACCGATAACAAAAAGAAAAAAGATGAAAAATCGTGTTAAAAAGTCAACGCATTTCAAACAAAATTTAACTTCTGAAAGCCAGAAGGCTGTTTAGAACGGAGCCTAAGGCCCTGTTTGGATCTCATGGTCTAAAGTTTAGTTGTCTAAAGTTTTGGACTAAACTTTAGTTGGCTAAACTTTAGCCACTAAACTTTAGTCGAAGGTCCTGTTTGGATCCTGTACTAATGGATAGGACTAAAGTTTCAAAAAGACCATACTACCTCTCCTCGTTTCGTACGTCAGCCATTAAATGGGAGGTGAGAGACCAACATGCATGGGTAAATACGTCTTTATGCCTAAGAACTCAAAACTTTAGACCACTTTAGTTCACTTTGGTGGACTAATGGTCTAAAGTGTTTTTTAGGGGTTAGCTAAAGTTTAGATCTAACTTTAGACCACCTGTTTGGAGACTTTAGATCTAAACTTTAGTGACTAAACTTTAGATGAAGGGATCCAAACATAGCCTAAGACTAGATAGAATTGCGCTGGTGGTAGTAATTTTGACCGAAGTGTAAGGCTCCTGTGGTCCAAATGTCTTTAGGAGTATTAATCAATTTGCGAGGCTCTTGCTTTGTTGAATAATTAATGAACCGATTAATTAAATCGCGAGGTGGGGGTGGTTTAGGCGGTGCGCACGATTATTTTAGAGCCCAATTATTGCGACGGTGAGCTGAAACCCCGCGGTGGTAGTACTACTGCTGCCGGTGGTCAAATTTGGGTTTAGTTTTAGTTTGAATTTTTATTGTTTTGTTTATTCAATTGACACATGCCAACATGCGGCGGACAGATCACCGGGAAGGCACTCATGCTCGACGAGATCATCAACTACGTCCAGTCGCTGCAGCGTCAGGTCGAGGTAATTAATAACACGGTGTTGAGAAACATCACCTGGATAATTTTGCAGTAAAAAAGTCTTAATTAATTGGATTGTGCATGCTTCAGCTACTGTCCATGAAGCTGGCGACGATGAACCCCCAGCTGGACTTCGATGGGCATTACCCGTCGTCAAGAGAAGTGAGTATATGCCCACTCTTCAACTCTCGCCGTCCAATCGAGAAATCAAATCGGCTGAGCCTAACGCTCGATGTCAGCCGTCAATGTCACGTTGTCACCACGCTATAGCAAGTCCAAATCAACCACTGACAAATGCGATCGGTTGGCTTTTGCAACACCTATTTTCAGATGAATAATCAGACGGCGATGCCGGCCTACCCGTCCGACGATCCGGCCACCGCATTCTCCTACACCGGCTCGCCCGCCGACCCGTTCGCCATCGCCGCCGCGCACCACGGGCTGGAAGCCCGCGGCTCCTTCCAGCCCGGCGGCGGCTCCTTCAGCTGGGAGCAGGACCTGCAGAGCATAGTGCGCATGGGGGCCAGCTGCCACGGCCAAGATCAGCAGGCAGCAGCCTCTCCAGCATTGCCATTGCCGCATCCTCATGGCTCAATCTACGGCAAGTGGAATAAAATCAAATCACCATCCTTTTCAACCCATCTGAAAGCTCTTGAACTGTGGCCGAATTCAAAGTATAGTGGTAGGCTAGCTTCCTGTCCATGTTTGTTGAGGTTCCCTGTTTGCTCTTTGAATGCAGGCCAGGCCACAGTAAATCACATGAAGGTTGAACCATAAATGTGTGCGCGCCTGCCCCTTCTGCACTGTACATACGCCGGCCGCCGTACGTACCCCAAAAATTTTCTCTGCACAGCAACAAGCAGCCAGCAGCAGCAACGGCGGCTCGGAAACTAACAATCATTACCATGAGAGGAGAGGAGTGTCCTGAACCCTGATGTATGTATGGCATCTCTCCCCTTCATTACCCCTTCTCTTTCTCTCTCTCTGTACAAGTGGGGCCCGCAGAGGAGCGTGTGGGCCCACCTGGGAGATAAGGGAGGAGGAAGAGGAGGAGGGAGGAGAAGAGGTTTCAGCCTTTTGGATGCATGCAATGCCAGGCATTGCTGCAGGGTGGGTCTTGTAAGAATTGTGTGTGTGTGTGTGTGTGTGTGTTGAAAATGGCAAGAGGGCCAGGGGTTGTGTGCTGGACTACTGGTTGCATGCCCTGACTCTAGAAAGGAAGTAGTTACTAGTGGTTTCTGAGAGCCTAGGATGGCAAGCATGAGAATGTAGTAGGACAGGGAAGAAAGATCACCCTCCTTTTTGGTGCTCTTGTTTGTAACGAACTCATGACTTCGATCAGCAATGCATCGGTTAGTTGTTCCCTACTGGTTTGGAACTTGAGTTTGATAAGTCAATCAAAGTCATACTGCTTTGGAACTTAATTTGTAAAGTCAACGAAGCCATATTTTGGCACGGACACTTGTAGGATGCTTCTAAGGACCAAACAAATTGAATGGGTTCTTTTAACTTGTGGTTTATGATTTTTTTTTTGCTTAAAATTTTTAATTCTAGTTGTTTGCGAGAGAGAGTACGGAGAGAGATACTAATGTGCGATTTTAACCGATGTAAATGAAGTTGGGATAATGCTTACTCCAATCGACTTATAGACACCGCTTTAAAAAGACAATTCATTTAAAAGCTATTTACTATAAAAAGTCAAAGCATAAACCCAAAAGACAATTCGTTCTTCCTTATTTGGATCCTATTTCAATCGAAACTTTCCGCATTGATCTTTTTCCTTTTGCGCCTTCTTTTTGCTCTTACATTAGGAGTCTACATCTTTCGAGCATTGTCAATTTGTTGCATACGCCTCGTCGCCTCGACCACTACGATTGCACCGGAGCCAAAGATCGACCATCGTAACCCAGCGCATACATGGTGAACTCACCCTAAAACTGAAGTCTCATTGCGAGCAAGAATTTCTATCTTCTCCCCAACAGTGTAAAACACTGGCTTAATTTTAGGTCAAAGATTCCACAAGCATGCATGTTGTCGATTGTGCGGTTCTAGAATGACTGTAGATGATCCTCTCACACAGTTCAAGAGAAGAAATGGCAACAATAATGCAACACCTACAAAAAGAAGATAAACACATGTAATCGATTGTGCGGTTCTCGAATGACTGTAGATGATCCTCTCACACAGTTCAACAGAAGAGATGGCATCAATAATGCAACACCTACAAAAAGAAGTTCAACTTTTACAGGCGCTGGTAGTTACAAGTAACAAGCAGCATCCACTTGCATCAGTGTTAATCATAACCGTGTTACCTTCACATTTGCAATGATTGTACGTGCAAGGGGGGGTTTGTTGCCATGTCCTAATCACACCCCCCCCACATAGTGCTTGTGTGTGGAATCTAGGGTGCCTTTCTTGGAACCCAGCTGGCAATGTGGGCCCCACCCCCCAGCCACCCCTTTTGGATCTTCTTCTACACTATAGATTGCAGCTGACATGTACTTCACAGTCCTAAGGGGTGCACTTTTGGAGCCTTTAATTCCGTTGTAATTCTTGTTGTTTTGTGAGGGTTTCTTCTTCCTCCTATATAGTCATATGATGTGACAATGGCTACCTCTGCTTTGGTCCTTTAACCTACCCCGGCTCTCCTTTATGCAGACATGGAGTCGGTGAGTACTGACCTCAGTTGTATTTCACTGAAGAGAGAGAGAGAGAGATTGGCCAATGCATGCCATACTGCAAGGATTGAAAATCTTGCGCTGTCCTGGGACTTGACAGGATCAATGTGATGAATGGTCAATAGTAGAGTTGAGGATAACAGTTCTGTAATATATAAGAGATGTGTTGTGCATCAGTACTATAATCTAGGGAGGCAAGGCTGGCCAAGTGGATTCAAAGGTTGGTCAAACTGAAACAAGGATTTGGCCTAAGCAGGCCAGGTTGGGAGATTTGGAAGGTCCGGTCAAAGGATGCAGCAAAGATATGGTTATATATTGATACCCAGTTTGTTACTAACAGCATAATTAACTCATAGATGATTCTTGTTCCAATGTTGCATTATTCATATGCTGATACGAACTGAACTACCTAAAATCTTAATTGCATGCAGTGATCTCGATGTTCTAGGGATACCGGTACTCTCTGTCGATCTGAACCTTATGTTATAACAATTGCAGCGGCGAACCAAGCACACCCGTAACATCAAGAGCAGATAACATATTTCAGATAAACCATGATGCATTTTTGTTTCTAACTGAAGAAGAGGAACTCTTAATCTGACAGATGACATATTCCATGAAAAGCTTGTCTACTGGCTGTCCGGAGCAGACAATGTGACACACCACACCACTGCAATTGCAATCGGAGAAGTGGTGATCTGACGTGGCAAAAGATTCTTTTGCAGCACATCTTTCTGCTTAATCTCCGGGGATCAGTTCTTAATCTAAGCTATGCCGAAGTGGGTGCTAGCTAGCCAGTGGCGACGCCCTTGTCACCACCCAAATGCAGCGCTTTATTTGCACTGCAAATTAAAGGCATTAAGTGAAAAAGAAAGGGCATAGAAGGTTGGACGTCCTCTCTCACCGACCTATATATAATATATGTTTGTGCTTTCCCTGCTATCCTGGCAACAGGCAAGCATCAGCTGGACACCCTTTACTGACGTGGGCGTGCATAAAAACAGGGAACATTTTGTCACCGAAAGCTTAATTGTATTAACTACTGGTACAAAAGCCGTCAATTTCAACATATTAGACCGGCTATATTGTAGATGGTAAGATGGTGCTATAAAATTTCGTTACGCGTTGTATAGTAATTTTTATAGCCAAATAGGAACCTTTCTTCCAAGCCTTGCGTGTGAGACCGGTCATCCTATGTTTGTGATGGGTATTTGACTGTACTTGTGCCTTATTATTGATGTTTGAGTTTGATTTTGAGTATTTGTAGCTTTACCTATTGCTTTCTGTTGCTCACGGTATGACCTGCATTAGGGCCACAGTCTGACCGGCCTTTAGCTGGCAGTCATACCAGCATGCGAGCCACAGTACGATCAGCCGAAACGGTAGTACTGGCCCGTAGTTGATGATAGCTATTTTCCAGAGAAGGACTTTTGGAGATTCTGGGTTGTGAACAGGTATGGTAGTACCAGTTTTGGAGTTGTGATATGACCAGATGTGTGTGGTACTACTGGCCTTGTAATGATGATACTACCGGAGGGTGCTGGGTGGTCAGACTAGGATGGGTGCCGTGGTCGACCGGCCCCCTGTTACCGAGAGTTGGTTTGGTGGTACGACCGACCATTGGTTGTCGGTAGTACCAGCCATCTGTTGCTGGCGGTATGACCAACATTGGGTGTGGGGACCCCAGTCGTTGAATATCCAAATCATCGTATGTGTTCTATACTAGTCCCATGATCAGTGGCTACTACACACATTCACAACATCGAGATCACATCTATACATATCGTATATAATTAATTTACAATAGAGGGTCAGTATAAGCGATACATAATTAAAGTTTACAACATAGAGCCAATCAGCCAAATAAAATATAAGTATCAAGAGTAAAGTTCAGCGGAAGACAAATAAATAAGTAAAAGTGTCTAGTAGTGTGCCACCATAGTCCACAAGCAACTAACTAGAGCGAGGCCTTAGAAGGACCCATCATTAAATTCTCCGGTGCCGGGGGCAAAGTACGCGTCATTGGGCATGTTACCATATTCTCTGAACAATAATTATTTAAGCAAGGTTGAGTACATTGTATACTCAGCAAGACTTGTAGTGTATCGTAATATATAAATAAATGCAAGGCTAACAATAAGCAAGGCTCTATACTGCAGTTATTTTCAGCATAAAATAAGTTTCATTTGTAATATTGATAAGTAGTAATTTGCAACGAAATAATAAAAGGCAGTTGACATGTAATGAAATAACATTTATATAACTTTAATAATAGTAAATCAAATCCATTCATAGCCCTCTTTTGCTGCGAACATCACACAATTCACGCCCATGTGCATGGCACATGCGATGTGAAGGGAGCCCCTACGAGCAACCTTCCTGAAATGTTCTCACTACTTCAACCTACTAAAATGTAAGGCTAGATTTAAATAACTTAGTTAGCTAAAACCAAAGTCCATATAGCCCATGCGGTTGTATGCTTAGACTTAGATGTGCGGCAACAACGTTCGGTCCTTAATTGACCTAGGTGAGAATCTCCCTCTATCTACATGCGAGATACCTTCTCGTATTTGATAGTTCATAATATAACCCCGTTGCATCTAAATATAGGGTTTTCATTTTATTTTATACTAAACTAACATAGGTTCCTCCTCTGATCTAACTTTTCGAAGATCAACTATGTCTATATGTAAATTTTTCGAATGATCAAACAATATACAATAATTGAAATAGTATGATTAACATGATCAAGGGGGACACTAGCCATGCTCTTGTTGTTCATAGAATGATTCGGACATGTTCTCGAAATTGTTCAGCATGACAGGGTCTATTTGATAAAATTTAGATAAATACAAATAAGAGCCAAACAAATTGAAATAGAGATAAAAGTTAAATATTTTGTATATTTGGATAGAGTATGATTTTATAAAAATTTATAGATAAAAATCACTAAATTCGGAGTTCATATGCAAAAGTTATGGATTTTTGATTTTATTTGGTTTGAAAAATACTGAGAAAATAAGAAATAGTATTGTGCACAAATTTTAGTTTTAATTTATATTTTTCTTTCAATAGAAAAACTTGGATTTATTACATCATTAGACTGACATGTGGGGTCCATCTGTCAGAGTTTTATTAATTTTCAAAATCGATCGATAGGTGGGCCATGCATGTCAGCCTCACATGTTTAAATCACATTTTAAAAATTTATTCTTCGTGTGGGTCCTATGTGTCTGTTATTCATATTTTAGTTTTTAGTTTAATTATGTTCCTTAACTGATTTTTAACTGGGCCCACTTGTCATAGACTCGTTAGGTTCAAATCTGTTGTTTAAAGTTAATTAACATTCTTACAGGTGGGTCCTACCTATCATACTCTCATGTTTTAAAATCTTATTTGCATGTGGATCCACCTACATGTCATACTCACATGTGTTTAAACATAGTTTCATTAGAATTTTAATTAACTAATCGGTTCAAGCCAGCACATCATACTCACATTATGTTTGAATAGGTCGGGCCCACTTGTCAGCAGGAGGAAGGTAGAGCCGAGCGGAGCAACACTTCAGCGATCTCACCGACGGTGAGGAGGGCTATGGTCTGATGTTAACATGTTTAAAATGGAATAACTATGTCCTTGTGCACCTCTGGGCGGTTACAGTGACCCAAACGGTGGTCGGTAGTGGTCATGCTATGGCGAGAGGCAGTGGCTGTTCACGGGCGAACTATGGCGTGGCCAAGAGAGGCATGCTTTCATGCTAAGACTAGTCTATTCAGCTCAGGGTGAGGTCATATAGCGTTGGGACTTGGCTCTAGGACCAAAGGTCACCGAGGCTTTGCTAGCATCATGCTCGGCGACGGTGCCATGAACGGCTACGGTGAGGACTACGCTACAGTGAAACATTTCTAAATTCAGCTAGCATATGAGCATATAGGGACCACTAGGAATCTACCGAGGGGTTGGAGTGGTCGGAGAGGTGTGGAACATCCGATCGATGGTGAGCAGCGGTGGCAACGATGACGTCCATGGCACGGGAGCTCCTCGATGAAGGAGAGCTACAAGAGATGGTCTTGTGAGCTCAAGGAAGGGCTGAGGGTGCTCTGGAAGCAAGGGATTAGGCTAGGTCTCACTGTAGAGGAAGAATGGCTCGCGACAGTTTTGGTCAACAACGAGGAAGATGGCTCAATCCTGATGAGTGTCTGCACGATTCACAAAATTAAATTAGGGGAAAGCTCTAGGGATGATAGAATACAAGACGACATAGTTAGGGAAGAAAGGGATCCACTAGAGAGCTTGAGCCACAGTGGAGCTCGGTAGAGCACACTCACGGCGTGGAGGAAGATGGCACGTTCCAGGCATGGCGAGGAAGGAAAGCCCGTTTTCATATGAAAGAAGCAAGGGTGAGATGAGGAAGAGGATGACATGGTCAGGAAGGCCTTATAGGCACAGGATGAACTAGGGAGATGTGCGAGATTTTGCATGTGCGGCAGCGAGACGGACTCGGTTCTTCTTGGTGACATACAACACGTAGAGAGGACAAAGGAGGGAATCATCATGGCGATGTGACCGGTAGGTGAGGCTGGGTAGGTGAGTGGGGAAACTAGGGGCACAACATCAAAGATCAGTGGTGAGGGCATGGCCACGGTGGAACGATGCTGGCGTAGGTGGAAGACGGTGTCTATCCATGGGCCCGACTCACAAGCGAGAGAAGGTAAGCTGACTTAACAGGAGGGGTCTAATCCCTCTCATCAGCGTCGGGACGTTAAGTGACAGAGAGATGGGGCGGCCTGACAAGTGGGCCCCACATGGCAAAGAGAGAGAGAGAGAGAGAGATTAAACGTGAGCTGAGAGTTTAAGAAATTTTTAGATGCATTAGATTAGCTCCAATAAATTCAATAACATGTTCAAAATGTTCAAAATTTTATTTCTAGTTCTATAAATATATTTATGAGCTTTTGAGGTGATTTCTACTGGCAATTCCCTTAGATAATTTTAGGATTATCTTTTCTAATTTACTTTTGAATTCAAATTGAATTCTTTTCAACACACATTTCTTTTTAAGAAATTTTGTGTTTGCAAGTTACGCTTCAAGGAAACTTCAACAAAAGCCAAGAAAAATATGATGCATGCAAAAGTTTTAAATTTCTCTCATTTTTACATTCCCTAAAATCTGGGATGTTACATTGGAGCCACGTCATACAAACCAAGAGCGTTCTGATTGGGCTTTGGTTGGTCGTCAGACCGATAGTGGTGTGGTGGTCATATCAGCATGGGAGCCATGATATGATCGACCAAAGCGGTTATATTGACCCGTAGTTGGTGGTAGCTATTTTTCATAAGTCTTTTGGAGGTTTTAGGTTGTGATTTGGTGCGGTAGTACCCACTTTGGAGTTGCGATATGACCGAAGGTGTGCGATAATACTAGCCTTTATTGGCAATACTACTTGAGTGTGCTAGGCAAGTAGACCGGTATGGGTGTCACGGTTTGACCGGTCTCCTGTTACTGAGAGTCGTTTTGGTGCAGTATGACCGACCATTGGTTGGTGGAAGTACTGGCCTTTGTTGAGTTGAGTTGGTTTTGGTTGTGTTAGTCATGGTGGAGTCCATACACATGTTAGTCATGGTGGGAATACATGCAAGTGTGAGTCATGGGTATGTCCATGCATGTGATTTGTTATTGAGAGTCAAGTATATGTCATTTGTGCTTGGATTGATTGCGTGTTCTTTGATGTATAGGTGCTTGATGATTGTTGCGGTCAACGGCAAGACTAAGGCTATGGAAAGGGTCTTAAGGCCAAAGTGTGCCGCGTAAAGTCCGGGTAGAGCATCATTTCAAGCGGAGAAGTATAGGAGAAGGACAAGGATCGTGAGGAGGCAAGTGTGTGCATCTGGTATGCCAATTAAACTTGTGCGTTTCAAGTGATGACGGCTCTCAAAGCAGGTATATAATCATGGCGGTAAGTAATTGGGTATCATGGACTATGGTGTTTGCCATATGACTTGGGCGTTTCAAGTGATGATAGCCTCTGTGCTGGCGTACAATCTTGGCAACGAAGCATTCGGCATCGCAACTTCATGAAGATCGGTGGGTGGCAATAAGGAAATTATCTAATACTGGGTAGATTGGTGGTTTGCAAATCCACGACATTGCCCTAAGTGATTTATGTCACATCTTTGAGAATAGAGTGTCTTATCAAGCTATTAGAGCTATGAGAGTCGTGCTTTAAAAAGCGTGCAAGTGTGAGTTTAAAACTCGTTTGTGTGTGGGTTACCGAGTTCTCAAATTGTAAGTGATTATATTCACTAAGTGCTGCTGGTTGTTTGGGTTTGGTGAGAGGTGATGAGCCCTCAATATATAAGCTCTTGTATGAGAAGAGAGAGGAAGCACTCTAGGAGAGATATTAGCGTTTTCGTTTGTGTGGAGCCTTGTGTGTGTGCCCTTGGCTTAGAGCTTTGCGATTGGCTGTGAAACATTCCTCTTCAAGTAAAATAAATATCCAAAGTTTGCTCAAGTGAGTTGCATCATGGATCCTTCATCGCGCTTTTGATTTTCTTAGCTTTATTGTTTGCATTTCTCTTTTCCTTGATTTTTGCTGGTGCCAAGGACGTATAAGAGGTGAAGATATCTCTTGAAGATCAGATCACATCCCTCTAGGCACCTCCTATGGAGAGTTCTTAAGTTTGTTCGAATTTCCTTAAGAGAGGTGATTTTGGGGTTTGCACTTGTGGGCATTTTGGCTTGAGTTATTGCTATGATCTAGCTTGTTGTGACATGTGAGAATCCATCCAAGGTCATCTAGATCATCAAGAACTTATGAGTGATAATAGATCAAGGTTTCTCTCTTTTATCTGATTTTAGTGCATCTTTCCATGTTTGCATAAAGGTCAAAACTTTGACATCAATCTTTATGATCTATGATTGGAATAGATTCCTGATATCTTAGAGAGAGATTGTGTCAAGTTTCACTGTATTTGGACCAGTGATTAAAAGTTAGCTTTTTTCTTAGATCGTGTGCAGTGTTGTTCCGTACTGTGCCTTGGCAAGCGGTCATACCACAGGGACCCGAGTGGTACTACCGGCGAGCGGTTATACCCTATGACTCGGATGGTATGACTGGCCCTAGTAGTACTACTAGATCCTAGTTGGCGGTAGTACTAGTGAGGTAGAGAAGTTTTAGTAGCTTTATGATATTTAGCTCTTGGTCTTGGTAAACTTCTGAATTTGTGCTTTCGCTGCATATTATTTCACCCCTCGAACTTATTGTACCGATCCTACGTTATGTCATGTAGCCCGAGCAAGCAACCAAATACACCCAACATTGTTTCGACCTGGCCAACATTTCTTTTATTCCATGTATTTTCTTTTAACATATCACAGGGACAATTTTTAGAAAAATTAGCTGACTTCTATTATATTACTGAAACAAACAAAGTGGAGTCGTCGGTGCAAACTACGTGCCAACATGTAGCAGCATGGTCCACACTAGCCAATCTATGTGAGGCGGCTCCTTTCTAGATTACCAGAGGATTGAACACACTGGCACAGTGCTTTCATTAACGACTATGTCGTCTTGTTCACTGCGCGATGCGTCATGTTATACACTGCTGTCTGAACTGTGCATCTTTGTCTCTGTTAGTATGACCCCCGTGGCTCCATGAATATCAGTCATTTTTTTGATCTCGTTTGGGCTGTAAATCGATATGCGAAATATCTTGCACTGTAGCCCTGGAAATGTTTTGCATCCCAAACATTTACCATATGTGTAGTCAATATCAAATCGGGGAGGCTCAAGTACTAAACATGTCATGGTACTTTTCGAAGGCCTCAATTTCTCGCCTGCCATCGTAGCGAGACGTGCGGTTTTCCATTGGTCTAATATCTATCACATCCACTGTTGCCTTGTGTAAATGCAACTGCGGAAATTTTTCCACTGTTTTCCCTTGAGCTCTGTTAGTATCGCCTCCATGAATGTACGTTATCCAATATAAGTTAGTTTTGGCTTTTCTTTTGGGTGGTAATTCGATATGAGAAATATCTTACACGGTAGCTCTATAATTTAAAAAAGAAAACATCCTGATGATATTTATCAATATCCTTTAAAAAATTCACATATATATTCAGTAAGTAACACGCCGAATTTTTGGTACAAATAATCCATTTTTTATTCGAAATTACAGAAATATACCCACGAGAAATTTTTTTACAAAAATAGGCTCCAGTCGCCCAATGGTTGAGCGACTGGAGCCTTTCGCCCAACCAGCGGACGACACAATAGCTGTCGCCCAACCATTGGGCGACTGCATCTAGTCGCCCTCCCATTGGCGACTTTCATGCGATCGCCAATGGTTGGCGACTACACTCAGGGGCCGACAAAACCGTATGTACCGATCGTTTTATATACCGATGCAATATAAATAACTAGTCTGAAAAGATAAAATGGCAAAGTTTTATATGGCTTATATATACTCATCTGAAAGGTTTCGACGAGATCTACAACTTTTCAGTTGAAGAAAAATCCAAATTCCAAAGGGAAGAACAAGAAAAAGGCCAAAAACAGAAAGAAAAAACTTACGACGCAGGTTTAGGCCCAAAGATAGCCGATTTTCGGGGTCTTGGAGGGCGACGGGCGCAAGCGGGTCATTATTTTTGGATCGGGCTCGTCGTTAGCTTTCCAACGAGTACAAGAACGTCGAAAACGGACACCGTATGCAAAAGTTATGCCCGTTTTACTAAAGGTGTGTCGGAAACGGACTCGAATTCGTTTCGGACTCAATTGAAACTGCTATAACTTTTGATCCTATGGCCGAAATTGCTCAAATTTTTTTCTGGAGGCTTTTGGATGTATGAAGAATAGCTCCACCAATTTTCACTATTTTTGGCGAAGGTTTGATGCACTTTCCAAATTTCGGCAAAATAGACTCTTTCCTCTCTTTTTTTCTCTCGGGGACCTGAGTGCAGTCGCCCAACCATTGGGCGACTTTCATGCAGTCGCCCAATGGGAGGGCGACTGGATGAAAGTCGCTCAACGGTGGGGCGACTGCAATTAATCGCCCAACGGTTGGGAGATTTTCTAGTTTTCGCTGCTGGGTTGGGCGAAAGGCCCCAGTCGCCCAATGGTTAGGCGACTCGAGCCTATTTTTGTAAAAAATTTTCCCACAGGTATATTTCTGTAATTTGGAATAAAAAATGGATTATTCGTACAAAAAATTCGTAACACGCCGAGGTGCAACACACTTTCACTTACGCCCACATGGAACAAACAAGCCATGGGCGCATGTAGAGATCCCTTTTTTTATCCTCAAATGGACCTGGAACGGTTACAACCTCATCTATCGAGAAGACCGAAGTCCTGAACATGTCGTGCAAATTTTGGAATGTCTCCGCTTGTTCTTTAGACTTTGTTCTAAAGTATCATGATTTTTAGTTAAAATATCACTATAATGGTTATTATTTTTTAAGAATTTAATTAAAAAATAGGGAAAAAAATAAAAATATCATTATGACTTTATGGATAACACAAAGTAAAAAAGCCGTGTTAAAAAGCAAACATACTAAATGAATTTTAGATTCTGAAAACTAGAAATTAGAGCTGTTTGGAACAGTGTCTTAGTCCTCAAGATGACTGGGGTATTGTTGTATCCCAAACATTTACCATCTATCTAGTCGGTATCAAGGCATTCCCAATCAAAATATTACAAAGCAATATTTATGCCCCTCCATAGCATCAAAAATAGCTATAGATATAATCCTTCAATGGATAGTGTTTATCCCTACACCTAAGCAATAAATTCACCTAACTCTCCCCCTCCCTCCCTCGCTTCACCCTCTCCCTCACCTCACTAGATTCAATATTTTTGACTAGATTTTTTGTCCAAACAATATCTTACATGGAACACTACTTCTATCTCTCTTCTTTAATTCTTCTTTCACTTTATCATAAATTTTAATTAACATATTAATTAATGCTATAGATATTGCCGACTAGGTCACAAGGAAAATGCCTCCATGCCGGGCGACCAAAGTCCTAGACATGTCACGACACTTTTTCAAAGGCCTCGATTTCTCGCCCGCCTTCATTGCGAGATGTGGATATTCCTGAATTGGCCATGCTTCTTGTACCACCGAGAGCAAGGTAGACATGCACGGTTTTCCATTGGTCTAATATTTATCACATTGACTGCCTTTGTGTACATGCAACTATGGCAAATCTTTCCACTGTTTAATGGTAGTTCTTTCTACTGTTTAACCAATGAGATCTTTTCTGGTTGGATCCGAAGGAACGACCCACACGACAAGAGATGAATGGAGAATGCAGCCATGCTAGCTGGGCTGTAGCTTCGATTTTGGCTAGACGAGAATAAAAAAACCTCTGAAAACTTGTCTCCTTCCATGCTCTCGTTGTCCATGTAATAAATCCACAAGCAATGCATGTGAAACCAATGTTTGCTCTTTGCCGGTAACGTGGCATGCATGGCAGATCAAGAGTAGGGGTCAATCAACCTAGGATCAAAATCAACATAGGTTTGACAGCAATGCATTACTCGGCGTAGCTTCGGCCAATATTCAGGGAAGAATAAATTGATCGGTCGTGGTCGAATGAACTCAACCTTGAAATTTCACAATCATGTATGAACTTAATTGCCAACTTTTTTTTTTATCCTAGATTGAGAAGAGGCGGATCAATTATCAGACGAAGTCAAGTTCACATCATAGGCCTGATCGAGCTAGAACATATTGATGTAGGAGTATAAACGTTTGCCTAAATCTTTTCGCTGAAATGATTGGTACATAAAATCTCAAAATTTCAGATAATGACGATAAAAAAACACATATTTTCACCTCTAAATTCATCCTAGTGCTCAGGGTTGCCAGCAAAGGGCTCCTGTTCGCTGGAAGGGAGGTTTCTGGCTTGATTCGTTAGGTGGGGGGTCTCATTAAACCGATCCATGCACACAGTGCCGGTCCTTCCATCTGCTGGGATGACTGTCCCCTAGCGAGATATCATAGCGACGTCCAAACAAAAAGAAGCTAACAAAGACAGCTAAGATGGAAGAATATAGAGCATCTAACACCAGCACTATGGCGCCCTGTCCCAGCGTTGCAAATCCGCTTTTTTCCTGTTTCTTTAGATCAGCTTACACATGTGCTTGGTTTATTTTTTTTAGCTTTGACTTATGACTTTTGGCTGTGGCTTATATCTTTTGGACTGTTCATGAGGCAATACGTAGAGTAACAGAAACTTACGTGCAATTTTAATCGATATAAACGAAGTCACTATAATATATACTACAATCAACTTGTAGACCTTATCTTAAAAAGACACTCCATTTAAAAATTAGTTGCTATAAAAAAACTAAAAATATAGCTTTTAAAAACTAAGATGCCACTTGTTTGCCTCAGTGAGGTTTTACGAAGTTGGACAATCATGGTCGTGTTTTAACACTCTCACATCAGCCTTAGTCTCAACCATGGCTACAATGTGAATTTTACATGAGCTGCCCTTGGGACCTCTTGATTAACATCACCGAGCTACCGGTCTCTACAATGCATACAACGTGGGCATGGTATTTGTGAGGAATTGATACTCCGGTGAGATCCTCAGGGTCACATCGTATCATCGGATTCTTCAAAGACACAAACCTCTCTCATAGAATGCACCCAAGACAAGTCTCGTTCTCAGACTGGCTCAAAAACATTTGTAAACCCTAGACTCCACAACATTAACGCGACGGCAGCTACTTCTTGTTGAGTTTCTGGTGGCTAGGCTCGGTGGGCCACTGTGAAGCTAGGCTGGGACTTGGGCTGCCATAGTTGCACAATCCTGCGGTGCAAAGCGAGCGAGCAACCGCTCCTGTAGCGGCACAGGCGCCACGGCACGCAACCGAAAAAAATCTTTTCGCGTCGCTCGTTTAAACCTACCACGGAGATCAGGGAGTGAATGATTTTTTTCTCTTTTTCTACTTTAATAAAATCAATCTTCCTTGGAACAAAAGCTTCTCCACTTTAAAACTTAGAAAGGGCTGAGAATATCAAATACACAACAAAAACAACTCTCATACAGAAGCTAAATATACAAGAGTACAAAATGATTCAAATATCACTGGGCCGGTTTGACCGGGCTTGGGTGGTATGACCAGGTTCAATGTCGGTCTGACTGGTTCCATGTTTCCAGACCTAAAAACCTTTCGGGTAAAAACTCAAATACGAAGGATATATTCAAATCATCCAAATATCCTCAAATTTTGCATGAGACTTATTCAAGGTATTAGAAACCTAAACTAACAAAGAATTACAAGATTCTTGGGCTCAGATTCACTAATTTGAAGAAAATCAAATTTAGGCCTCTGGAACACCAAAAACCCTGAAATTCAAATTAGTTCTTACTCTAGAAGATTCTAATCAATAGAATGCTCCAGATATATTCCTATATGACATAGCAAGCTAATCTAGGCATAAATTTAGGATAAAACCATCTTAACTACGAAAACCCAAATTTAAGCCAAGAACAAGCAAAACTAGGTTCGATTTTGTGTTTCTATACAAGTGAACTAAATGAATGAAGATTGATCAACTAGACTTATCTTCTACCTCTTACTCATCAATATCAAAGAGGGAAGAAGTAAACACCAAAACCAAGCTAAATCAAGATTTCAATACTTCAGTAAAGAGAAGAAAGACTTGAACGAATTTAGATATCTATTGTTATTTGGAGATCAATGTTTACAGCTACTCCATAAACAACCACGAAGCCTAAGGATAATAAAATGCTCAAGATAAAGAGCCACAACCGATGTCAATGGTTCTCCCTAAGAACCATAACTCTTCTCAAGTTGATTTAGCACAAGCTTCTCTAAAACTTCTCCCTAAGCCATCACCTATCCCTCCTTATATAGAGCCTCACAAGAAACTCTAATTAACAAGCTCTCTAGTTAGGTTTCAACCACTTATATGTGTTAATTTGTTAACCCAATACTATATCAGGTTTTACATACATGCATGCTTCTCAAAATGTACATAACCATTAACCCGATCGTACATCAATACTTGATCCACTTAACATTTTCAACATATCCTTGACCTAAACCACCTTTCTTGCACCTCTTTGCGCCGTGGTTTGATCAAGTCTTAACTTTTCGGTTTGGGGTAAAAAACCATGTTGCCCTAAACCACCTTCCACGAAGTTGGTTGCTTTCTTTGCCTTGAAGCAGCCATGTGCTTCATCTTCGACTCCATGTGGCCCAATGACTTGTCACTAAGCCAAGACTGTCTTATGTCCGAATCTCACCGAACTATCCTTGCTTGCAAATGGGCCCAAGTTACTTAGTGTGCCACATGCCTCTCCATGCACCATGGTGGCACCTAGCTTCTGTGAATATTCTGTGCTACCTAAGCTGCTTTGAGCTGAAGATGGGGCTTTGAGGCCACTCAGTGAAAGGAGACTATTTGGCAACAGTAATTGTAGATCCACTAAGTTATTGGCTACCTATTGTTAGTAATTTGTTCATAATTGTATTATAATTTAGATCTAGCTTTTAGTGAAAGAAGAATTGAAGGTGGTTTATATCTAGCTAGCTTGATCTAGAGCGAAGATTATTTACATCTAGCATGGTTTAGGGTTTAGTCAATTCATAATATATTTCTACTTAATTCAATGTAATTAATTATTCTTGCTACATATAGCTACTTAATTTTGATCGTACATATATAGTGCACTAATTAATTACTTCAATATGTCATACTAAACTATTTATATGCGTAGTGTAGGACTGAAGCTGGATGTAAGCTGGGAACCGTGTGAGTGAAGAGTACATTAATAATGTTTCTATTTTTACAAGAGCTGCAAAGGAGGATATGTTGAATAAACGGGTAGAATATATGTACTGTCCATGCATTGATTGCGAGAATCTAAAATGTTTAAGAACCGAGCGTAGATTGAGGCACACTTGATTCGAAGGGTTTCAAAAAGGGGTATGCACATTGCACCAGTCATGGTGAAGAGCAGATTACACACGAAGGCAGTACTAACGACATTGCAGACCAAGTAAATGATATGCCGCCGGATGATGTCGATTATAGTTCCAATTTAGATAGGCTACATGATAACAATCTGGATCAGAACATCGTGATGCAGAAAGGAACTATGATGAGAGAGAGTATGCTAAATTCTGAGGGTTGATGGAGGACTTGGAGAAACCTTTATTCACATGCTACAAGTCAAAGTTCATGAGGTTGTTAGCTGTGCTTGAACTACTGAAATTGAAGACATGCTTTTGGAAGGAAACAAGTTGCCCAAAACACCTATTAAGCCAAGAAGATTCTTTATCCATTGGGAATAGAAGTAGAAAGAATACATGCATATCTGAACGACTGTATCCTCTACCATAAAGAGTATGAAAACATGCATGTATGTCTGGTGTGTAACACAACCCGATACAAGCGTAAGAATCAATTAGATGATGACGAGGGAATAGAAGAGAAGAAATGACCTCCTGCTAAGGTGGCATGATATATTCCTATAATTCATTGTTTGAAGTGGCGTTTTGTGAACCCAAAGGAACTAAAACTGCTATGTTGGCACTCAGATGAGCATAAGAACGATGGAATGCTAAGACACCTTGTTGATTACGTCTAGTGGAGAAACATCGACAGGAGGTTTGTAGACTTCAGTGCAAAACCGAGGAATATAAAGTTTGGATTGAGTACTGATGGAATGAATCCTTTCGGTTACATGAGCATCTAACATAGCAATTGGCCCGTGACTCTCTACATCTACAACCTTCTACTTGGTTGTATATGAAGCGGAAGTATATTTTGCTATCGATATTTATCCAAGAGCCGAAGCAACCTAGCAATGATATTGATGTATATTTAGCACCGTTTGTGGACGATCTAAAAATACTATGGATCAAAGGGGTACAGGTATGGGATGCGTACAAACGAGAAAACTTCATTTTACGCTCTCTATTGTTCTGCACCATAAATGATTATCCTACTCTTGCAAACCTGTCGGGCTAAAGTACAAAAAGGGCCAAAGCCTGTACTCACTACTTAAATGATACCGAGAGTGTGTGGCTGAAGCACTCATGCAAAACTATATACATGCATCACCGTAGATTCCTTCAGAGGGCTCACCCATATCGCAGAATAAAAAATAATTCAATGGAGAGAAGGAGGACAGTTTAGCTCCAAGGCATTTAAGTGAAAAAGAGGTCTATGATATGGTTAAGAATTTAGATGTTGTGCTCAGAAAGGGACGAAAATCGACGACCCGTGAGAAGAATGTCTGGAAGAAGAGATCAATATTTTGGGACTTATCTCATTAGGAGCACCTAGAAGTTCGCTACTGCATCAATGTCATGTACGTAGAGAAGAATGTATGTGAAAGTTTGATTGATCTTTTACTGAACATTCATGACAAAACAAAGGATGGTATCAATGCACGGTTTGACATAGTTGATATGGATATCAGGCCTAAGTTAGCATCAACAAAGACTGATAAAGGACAAACATACCTTCCCCTACTTGTTACACTCTATCCAAGACCGACAGAACTGAACTGTGCCAATGCTTAGATGGTGTGAAAGTTTCGTCTGGTCACTCCGCCAACATGAAGAAACTTATTTTGATGGAAGATTTGAAGTAAATTGAAGTCTCATGATTGTCATGTGCTAATGACACAGATGCTTTCTATTGTAATTAGAAGTATTTTGCTGATTAAGTTCTGAGAGACAATCATAAAGCTGTGTTATTTCTTTAACACAATTGCTCAGAAGGTCATCGATCTCAAGGACTAGATGCTCTACAAGACGAGGTGGTGACAACTCTATGTCATCTTAAGATGTATTTTCCTCCGTCATTTTTCGATATCATGATCCATCTCATTATTCACATTGTGTGGGAGATAAAAATGTGCAGGCCCGTGTTCCTACGTAGCATGTACTCATTTGAGAAGTTCATGGGAATTTTAAGTCCTATGTACAAAATCGATCTCGGTCGGAGGGCAATATCATCGAAGGTTATGCAACCGATGAGGTCATTAAGTTCTGTGTCAATTACATGTAGGGCTGTGCATTTTTCAATCGAACCGAAAAAACTGAGCCGAAAAAACCGAACCGGTCAACTCGGTTTGACCGGTTTTTGGTATTCGGTTCGGTTTTCAAATTTTGGGTTTTTTTGCATTCGGTTTTTTGGGGAAAAACCGGTTAAAAACCGAAAAAACCGAGTCTACCGAAAACGTGGGCCATGCAAACGGGCGCTAAGTAATTTATACGAAAATGGGACGCAGAGCCGAACTCGAACGCGGGCGGGCAACGAGCGGCCACACGCTCTTGCCAACTGAGCTAGGCAACAATCCGGTTGATCCTGTACGCACCCATAAACAAATATAGCGAACCGAGAATATATGATGGATCCCGTGAACAAATTTTAAGCGGCAGATGCATTAATGCACCTCCCGGATTTATAAATCTCCAATCCAAAATAAACTGCAGAGCCGTTGGATAATATGAAATATCTGTACATCAGTCAGCCCAAAATCACTCGACGTCGCTTGGATAGATCAAGAAACCTGTGTATCACGTCTGCAGCAACAAATCCCCTGGGAGCACTCATAAATACACGCCATTAGCATCACAACATGCAGGATAGCATTTTATTGCTTCCTAGAGGTAGCCACCTGTACTACCATTATTGCTTCGGTGCTTCTAAGTTCTTTGCTGGCGTCTAGTCCATGTGATATTATCGCTTACTTATCTTGCTAGTCGCTATATCGTTTACAATTCGCGTCAACTTTGGTAAATATGGTATTTACCGATACCGCACCGAAATAAATTGGGATATACCGATACCGAACCGTACTTCTAAAAATACCGTATATTACCGAACTACAAATACCGTATTTACTGTATATACCGTATATACCGAACCGATTAAACCGAAAAAACTGATTGCACAGTCCTAATTACATGGCTCAGGTCAAACCGATAGGTGTGCCTCGATCTTGCCATGAGGCTCAAGGGTATCGGGACCATCGGAAGGAAAACAATCACTCCAGATATGGATGCATATGCTCAAGCCTCTTTCACAGTGTTGCAACACATGACTGAAGTGCCCCCGTATATCGACCAACATAAGGACATTCTTCGGCAATAGAATCCAAAGCAGCCGGATGTTTGGATTATGAGATAACACAACAGTCGGTTCAACCAATGGTTGAAGGAGCAACTCGCTAGGAGCTTATCAAGTGATATGCTGACAAGGCTGGCAAAAGGGCTAACATTTACAATTGTGACATGAAGGATATGACATAAATGGGTACACATTGCATATGCTGGATCAGGATGTAAAGAACATTAAATAGAATAGCGGTGTCCACATAGATACGTTTAGTACCGATTGGTTGAGGAACTCCTACTATAGGTTCATAGAGGAGATTTGGGAACTCGACTACGTACTTTTCAAGATCCCCTTGTTTTAGTGTCGTTGGGTCCATTTCCCACAGGTGAAGGTCGACAAGTACGGTGTCACTACCGTTGACCTCAAACATGTCGGATACAAATACGAACAATTCGTACTCGCTAACCAAGTTGTTCAAGTTTTCTATGTAAACGACCAGACAAATAAGAAGCGCCATGTAGTTCTTCATGAAAAAAGGAAGATTGCCGGAGTTGAGAATATAGTGGACGAGAAATAATACAATCAATTTGATGAGTTGCCTCCTTTCAAAAAAGGCATAAGGGTCGAGGAAGAACAACGTGACGAAACTAGCTACAACGCGTTGATCATCATGAAGGGCTAATTTTTAAAGGAAATAAGCAAGTGGAATGATGAATGAAATGTTTATGTGTCATATATTTTGTATTTTCATTTATATATGTGTATGAGAATGTATAATGTATATGTGAATTTGCATTTATGTACATAAGAATATGTGATATATATATGTGAATTTGTATTTATGTATATGAGAATGTGTGATATATATATATATATATATATATATATATATATATATATATATATATATATATATATATATATATATATATATATATATATATATATATATATATATGAATTTATATTATGTATATGAGAATGAGTCATATATATGTGAATTTGGATTTATGTATATGAGAATGTGTGATATATATATATATATATATATATATATATATATATATATATATATATATATATATGTGTGTGTGTGTGTGTGTGTGTGTGTGTGTGTGTGTGTGTGTGTGTGTGTGTGTGTGTGTGTGTGAATTTATATTATGTATATGAGAATGAGTCATATATATGTGAATTTGGATTTATGTATATGAGAATGTGTGATGATCATCACATATGGTCTTAAATTAAAACCATCTGTGATATTACTAATCACAATCGGTTCTAAAATAAAACTGCTTGTGATATGTTATTGTTACAGATGGTTTTTTATTTAGAATCGCCTGTGATTAAAAATATCACAAATGGTTCTTAAATGGAGCCATCTATGATTATTCCCCTATATATTGTGTTCTAGCGTTTATCCCCACTGTACTAACGCTACACCCCTGTCTTCCCCAAGCCCATCACTGCCTCCCCCGACTCTGGTGACCCTCCTCCTCCCCTGAGCACGCTGCCTCCCCTGAGCTTGTCGCCACCTACCCTAAGCCCGGCTGCCCTCCTTCCCCATGCTCGGTGCTCTCCTCTTCCCCCGAGCAAGCCGCCTCCCCCGAGCTCACCACCTCCCCTGAGCCGCACAGTGAGCTTTACTTTATGTTCTTCATTTCTCTGTGAGAACTGATTGTGCATTAGTTAGCCGTGCTAGTCTCTGTTCATTATCTCTGAAATCTGATTGTAGGCTGGCACTGGGAGAAGTATTGCATGATAGATTGTGGGTTTTTGATTAATCAATGAGGAAGTTTGTCAAGATTGAAATATCAGTGACAATCTAGGATTATTCTGCTAGTTTGAATTCATATTTGCTAGTTGTATACTTCTGTACAGTATGGTCGGTAGCTTTATCAATAGCTAGTCCTTAGTCTTCTACTTAGTATTGCTTATTGCTGTCCTTTGGTTTGTTCGAATATATGTTGGTTCTGTAGTAGCCCAAATCTATTACTTGTTTTTTATTTCTGTCAAAATTTGTTGATTCTGCATGCTCTTGACATTTATACTACACTGAGGTAATATTCAATTAGACAATCTAGCGGAATTTTTGAGGAATTGTCACTATGATCATTGAAATATTGACAAGAGTGGAAGAAGGCCAAGTTTAAAGCTTTTGCAACTCCTCACCTGAGAGCAAAAACACACTTTATTAGTCTCTGCATTATGCATATTTTCAATGCCTACTTTTATGTACTATTCAGCATGTTGCCTTATATATTCATATAGCATCAAAATGGAGTTCGTATAGGTGAAATTTCAATTAAATTGCTTAAGCTCTAGCATTGGGAGATATTGCAAAGTGATCTGTCGGTTTAGATTGATTGCTCGATGATGAGAATGGTCGATCATACACTGAAATTGAATTGTTTAAACTTGAGCTCTCATGTATTGCCTTTTGTTGTTTTGACATTCAGTCTTGTAGTCATTACTTTCTCTGTTAGCCAATTAGGCTTATTGCTAAACTTATTTCCATGATTCGTTATACTAGAAATTTATCAAGTTTGTTGGCTAAACTAGAGTACTATCTGGTGATCACATATGCACTGATTTCCTGCTGGCTGAAAGTCTGAGCTTTATGCTAAATTTAATAGCCCACATGTCCTATATATGTTTTGAGTATAATATATTATTTAAATGAAAAGGGTGATTTACATACATATATGTTAATTTGGTCATCCAATTTCACCAAGAATTGGCTCAAGAATTGCTCACTTCTATTATCCGAGCCGGGGGCCTTGGTGTACGGTGTATCTCTAGCGCCAGATTTCACAAAAGTGAATATAGACTGTGTTCAAGCCAATTTCGAGGTCGTCCCATTGCAGATACCCCCAATAACGAGGTTATGACTTTAGGGCAATCGATTGGAACATTCATCCTATGGTCCAAGAGGGACATCTGCCTGGAGGCTTCTGCACCGGTGATAAGTCCATGAGAGCCATCTACACCAGTGCCAAGTCCACTTGAGCTATCTGCATCGGTGCCAAGGCCACGAGCCATCTGCACCAGTGCCATGTTGGAAGATCGAGGAGGCCGACTAGAGGAGGGTGAATAGTCATTTCTAAAAATTTCAAATAATTCTATTTAAGCTATTTGGCTAAAACTAAGAATATAATGTGGAAGTTTAAATCAATTTGGTTTAGCACAAATATAGCCTAAATCAATTAGGTTTACCTAAGTACAACAACTTAAGTCTGTGTTAAAGGTTTGCAATACTAGAAAGACAATCAATCAATTTAATTCTTTGAATGCAAATTACTTGAATGTAAATTGAGCACATGAAAACAAATCACAATTGACACGGTTTCTTTTTCCCATGGTGTTCAGAAACTTATCGGTCTCCCCTAGTCAACGTTGAGGTTAATCCAAACGAATTGAATCGGCTCCACGAATTAAGTTGAAACACCTCAATCTACTAATGAAAACTCTTTACCGCTCCTGGTAGGTGAGCTCCAATCATCACAACTTTGCCGAGTATTCTCACAACATTCTTTTAGAAGATCACTGCGTACGATGCCCCAACACCGTCTAGGAGTTGGCAAATTCTAAGAGTAATAAGTCAAGCCCCTCACTTGACCCTCACCACGTGCAACGAATGCACAAGCTCAATGGACACTAGGTACAATTCTAGATGCAACACATGCACTCTAGATCACTCTCCTTGCTCACAGGTGTAACACATGCACAATTGAGAGGAGGACCTTATACTAGTTCAAGGGAATAGAAATGGCTCAAACAACTACTTCTCCAACTGGCTACAAGGGGATATTTATATCCAACACAAGAAAACTAGCCATTGGAGCCAAATCCCTAAAAAATCAGAAGTACCACCGTTATAAGGCTGGTATTTCTGCTCCCCTCTCAACGGTCAGAAAAACTAGCCATTACAGTCAAAATCGGAAGTTTCGTTGTTTATTCTCCGGTACTTCCGATCATCGAAAGTACTACTTCACACATGCGGAACTACCACTCTCGCAGGGATGAGAAGACCACCACACAGGTGTCTCTCTGGAAAAACATACAACAGCAAAATCCAAAACTTTTGAAGTCCAGTAGTACCGTGCAACACATGCAGTACTTTCACCTTCCAGTAATACCGCTCACACAAAGTTGGTACTTCCGTTGGCCGATCAGACCACTCACAGAGCGTTCGGACCTCTCAACTGGTAGTACCGTGCAACACATGCTGGTACTTCCGATGACTGGTAGTACCGCTTACACAAAGCCGGTACTTCCGACCTCTGGTAGTAAAGCTACATGCACAGCGATAGTTCTGATTTTTCCTAATAAGTTTAGATACTTTAACAAATTTTGTAAAAACACATTTGCAAACTATAGTATCATACACACAAGGATCATCCATGACTCCCAAAAAGTTGCAAAACACATTTGCACACTTTGAAATTATGACACAAGGAATTGGTACATAGACTTAACGCATTTGCAAAACACATTCCCAAACCAAAGCACATACTACAAGGATTGTATATGAGCTTCAACAATTTGCAAAACACATTTGCAAATATAAGTCTCATACCACAAGGAGTAGGAAATATGGACTTCAAATACTTCCAAAACACATTTGCAATGTATAGTCCCATGTTACAAGGATTTCACACAGGAGTTTTCACTATTTGCAAAACACATTCGCAAACATAAGCATCATGCTAAATAGAGCTAGAGCAGATGAGATTGAGTTATCAACATATGATGAGACTCAACCTACTAAACATGACCCCTCTTAATAGTACGACAACCTATACTAACAACCCGGTCTTCCAACCAAACACTAAGATCGGACATATTCATCCAACTCACAGAAAATGTTAGTCTACAAACCAATTGCCATCAATTACCAAACTTCACAATTAACATATAATGAAGGGACTACATTCTACAATATTCCCTTTTTGGTAATTCATGACAATCTCAACAAATAATGATATAAAGATTGTATTTATGAGTATAGAACATATACACAACACTTGTATACTCTAATATAAGCTTTCAAAGCAAAACTTACTTATCCGGTTGTAATTAATCATCCAACCACTAACACATAATAGAGAAGTTAGATGACTACCCGATTGCAAATGAGTATATATAAACTACGCAATCTTTGTATACTCAAAGGATATGATTCAAAGTAAAGATCCTAAATATGTATATTAAAGGAAACGTAGATCAATACTTATGAAATCTCAAAACATAGAGTGAACTCCCCCAAAATGTGTGCATACAAGTATGTGTCATGAAGACATATACACATATTTATTTTGGACTATTTGTGGAGTTCAATCTATATTTTGGATCCAAGGAATGCACTAATATATAAGAATGTGCTTTTGAATGCATAACTCTTTGATTTCACCTTTTCATCCAAGTGAGACTAATCAATAATATACTTAAACAAACATATTAGTCTCACATATAGATTTATCATTTAATCATATATTTGGATGTGAGGAATACAACAAGATTATAAGAAAGATATCGAATGCATATCTTAATGATTTTACCTTTTTCATCCATATGAGACTAAGTAATATCATAATCAATAAACAATGTTAGTCTCACATAACCTCATAATAGTATTTATCATTATCATCAAAACCAACTTAAATAGAGCTTGATCTTTCACAAGTCTACTCGAGCTATCTACACCAGTGCCAAGTCCACAATCTGCACTGGTGCAAAGTCCACGGGGCTATCCACACTGGAGCTACCGACACAGATAGAGCAAAGTTGTGGTGCATCTACATCTCATGCTCGGTCAACTACTGTGAAGTCAACCTGCAGTCGAGGAGGCAAGGGCAAACTAAAGAAGATCGATGATGAGATCCCCTACTTGCCATTGGCCTAGAAATTCATGCTAGGCGAGCCATTGGTTGTCCCGAAAGAGCGCCTCCTAACCTTAGGACTGGCTTGCCAGAGATTGCATACATATTACATAGAACAGGCCAACAAGCCAGAGGAACAACGAAGCTTGGGTGTCATCGCCAAGTTTAGTCCGCATCATCTGTAGCACAATATTCATGACTGTCTTCACGGTAACCCTCGAGGACTTATTCTTGCTCTTCACACTCGACGCCTCACTCATTCGATGCTGGACATTGTAAGTGTTACAATCACAGTCAACCTTTTGTAATACCGATAAATGTCATATGTAACTCATTGCTGTTGTATATATAGATATAGATATGTGGTGACTAAAGCCAGATTAAAGAAATCACTGGTTGGTTTCTTTGATCCACGCTTGGTCTCCATGGATACCATCAAGGAGGATGCATCCTTTGTACTTATGCTGGCATTAGTGGCTCACCGTAACAAGGAATTCATGCTTATGCCCTACAACTAAGAGTAAGTGTTGTACTAGTGGCTATACTTGTTGATTTGTTTATAAGCAATACGAATATAGGTTTAATGACCATGACGACATACTTGTGTAGGTTCTACTGGATTCTAATTGTAATTATACCAAAATGAAACAAGCTAATATACCTTGATTCCCCAAGGAGGAATAGAACTGACTACAAAGTTGTCCAACGATTAATCGATATATAAACACATTTTCTCCATACATAACTCCATTGTAGTATTCCCTTCCTTTCCAATGACTAAGGCTAACTTTTTCAAATCACGTAGGTTGTTCGTCACGTACAATGTAGAGGTATGGAAATCTATGGGAGGGATCGATGCCCTGCGACACGATCTAGATTTCCCAGTGTTCGCTAGTATGCATTAATCCTATATAACACTTCGTAGTAATGCCTCCCAAACTAACAAATTCTATTTTTGCAGTGCCATCAAGAGCCACCAAGCAACACCTGTGGATTCTATATTTGCCACAACATGCAACTACTCGTCGATTACGGGAAGAACTATGATACTCAGGTTTGTCAATCTTGCGATAATTATTTTATACTTATCAATTTATATATCTATGTAGGACATTGATCTTCCTACCGATAGGTTGCATCCATCCCTACAACTCCGTTGAAACAGGCTAGTCTCAAACATATTCAAGGACAATGTGCGTACTTCTTGATATCTAGAGACATAAAAGAAGATGGAGAGTTCCACAATGTAGAATGAATTTCACTGGAATAAGACTAAGCTTAATTATTCATGTGTGTATTTGTTCAAAGCTGGATAATTCATTTCAGCTAATTGATTTGTGAAATGGATATTCTTGTTTCTGAGATGAATAAATGTGAATTGAATGTATATATACTCTGTTGATCTGCTTGTTTCAGAGAGCATGGTTAACATTTCCTGAGGCTAGCCAAAAAACAGAAATAGGTTTAGGAGTAGAAAGGAATACATATATGGTTATTAACTTATAACTGTCTGTGATAATTGACAATCACAGATGGTTTCAACTACAAACCGTCTGTGATAGTTTAATATCACAGATGGTTTGTACTTGAAAACCATCTGTGATTGTCAACTATCACAGACGGTTTTTAGTAGAAACTGTCTATGATAGCCTGTGTCACAGATGGTTCAAAAGCCATCTGTGATGACCTCATGTTATTACTGACCCATAGACTCAGAAGGCTCACGAAACCATCTGTGATGACATTTTTGAACCATTTGTGAAGACCTTTTCTGTAGTAGTGAAGCCATGTCAGAAAGTCCAAGTGGAAACAAGAAGCTATGATTGATTCAATTTAGTGTGCTACAAGTTCGAAGTTGAAGCACTTTGCTCAAATACCTCAAGTACCTATACTTCTACAAGAGATATGTCATTTCACATTTAGATATAACTAGTTGAAGTTGTTTAAAGGTATACCTCAGTAGAACATATCTTGGACAAAGAGTTATCCACAACTGCCCCCTAAGTTTTAAACGAGCAACAAATCTTGAGGTTCATGTCAAGGTGCAGATGACAAGCAATCCCCATGAGGTCATTTTTAGATCAATCAAATTATCTCCAAGTTCATGTCAAAGTGCAATGACAAGCAGTCTCGTGACAATAGTTTAACACAAAATTAAGCGCACGCGAGGAGCAAAAATTACTTGCAATAATTAATTCACATTTTGCATAAAATTAAAAGAGAAAGAGTTACTCCTAAATTCATACAAATTGGGAAGAACAACCAAATTCAAATGAAATTCAAGAATTTTTAAAATTTTGAAAATTTTGGGTTGTTTCAGCTAATTTTACTACAATTGAAAAATCTCATCATCTCAAAATACTAATATAACACTTGACAACTCAGAAAACTACGTAACTGGTTAACATGCTAGGCTGATAACGCACATTTAGAACAGTGTATTATCATTTTCATCCTAAAGTTTGGTGACATCCAAAATTCATAAATTCTATTGTAAAATTCTCAACTTCCCAAATCTAGTACACTCCATGCATCATATTGTTATGCCTATCGAAATGTACTTAGCTCAGAGCATTGTGGGAAATTCATACCTTGGCAAGTGTTGCCACTTCCTCAGCCTCCTTTAATCATAAAAGTAATTCACCAGCTGCTTGAACAGCTTTAGTAGTGGCATTTATTTTTTTGCTCTCAGGACTGACATTTAGCAGCAAGTGAGTTGATAAACCGTAATTTTTCTCCTTTTGTTGAAAATATACCCTAGAGACAATTATAGAGATGATTATATTTTGTTATCTTCATAATTTATTGGATAATATATTGCCTTGTTCCTTGAATAATATCGTCTATATTTATTAGCAAATATGTAATTTGATTATGAAACTCTATATTTCTGCGACGATTATTCTTAAATGATCCCTAGTCAAAAACATATGAATAGACTAGCATATGTATTGTTTGATGGCCATGTTTCATGGGTCATAGATATAGAGATATCAAACCAATAATATAGACACATGTTAGTGAACATGGGGTTGGATCGACCCACCATGAGACACTACAAGAACGTTGTATTCTTATATGTCATCAGTTGGTCTTATTTACAATATGTATGCTATATCCTTAGACTTGAGGTCATCACACGTATTCGAGATATATAATGGCTAACTTAGGGATTGCCAAACGCTACTCCATAATTAGATAGTTATAAAGGTAGCTTTCAGGTTTTGTCATGATACATACATCAAGGCATGGTTGATCAAGATAGGATTTGCCCCTTCATTCAATAGGAGGATATCTCTAGGACCCTCGAGTAATTGGATTCCAGAAATGCATGGCCATACTATTCACAGTTAAAGAGTTAACCATAGTCAAGGAATTCAAGTCACATGATCGAGAAAGAGTGGTCAGGCTAACCCACAAGGATGGCACATATTCGCCTTGGGCTTGACCGATTTCGTGAGACAAAGAGAAATATATATAATTTTTGTTGAGTTTCGTCTAATATAATCTTTACATATACTTAGGAGTCAACATGTCTTACTAGGGACCGCTACCGATTAGTGGATGAGTAGGAGTACTTGGGCCATATCCAAGTGTATGTGAACCTATAGGGTCGCACACGTAAAGGGCTATGATATAATTTAGATGGTGATCTGAATTCATGTAGGCCGCAAGTTCCTAATGGGTCTCAAGTTTGAGGTCTCTCATGGATGCCTATAAATAGAGAGGTGGTGGCATAGGGTTTGCACAATAATTCAGACTTCCCGAAACCCTAGTCGCCACACCTTCCTCATCTAATATAACGCAGCCGGTGTTAGCACTCCAACATATGGTGTTCCTACCCCATACTTGTGGATACCTTACAGGTGTTAATGCAAAGCTTCAGCACTAGGACAATCCGTAACTTGTGTCGACCAGAAGGAGCTGCAGGAGAAGATGTACAGCTAGTATGACTACTACTGCACCAACACGCTACATCGACTCTACTTCTGCTACGAGTCTGCTCGTCTAATGGTAATCTCGTGATCTATTACTAGTGGAGGTTTGTTGTTTACATGATAGATTTTTAAAATTGTGCTAGCATAGCCTACCCATGGTTCAACACCTTTGACACTAGCTTTTGCTGCTCTCATCTTCACATCATCAATACCATCACGGATCTTCCTATGCATTGCAAGCAAACCTTCCAAGTAACCCATTTAGTCTCGGCTTCAGCACAATCAGGGGTGTCCACAATATTAGTATCACCATCACCATGTTTTGTTCCAGGTGAAGGATTAATTCCCTAAGACAATTGCAGTGGAGGCCAGAGTGGCAGAGCCTACGAATTGATGCAGGCGATGAAAGCATATAACGAAACTGGCTTTTCAGATCTTGTATCTCGTGTAAAACTTCTTTCTCGTCCATGTAATTCCTGCACATCTCCAATTCAACCTGGAGTCTCTTTAGCTCAATATCAGCACGTTGAACTTTGGGGTGGTTGTCGTATTTCTTTGGGAGGATCTGCATTTGTCGGTTCAAGGAAAGTAGCTCAAAAGTAAATCTGCATTTGTCGGTTCAAGGAATGTAGCTCATAAGTAAATAAACTGCCGACTTAATGATGAACCATGTGGAGGTGACCACATGTGAGTGATGAGTAATTGACAGTTGTTTAGGTCAGTCGAGTTTGGTTTGGGTGGTTCGGACCCTGACGTTGCGTGGTGCAACGGGCTCGGTCGGACTGTGGTCAAACTTGGTTATATGGGATTAGGACGCTGATTCTTTGATTTGACAGGTTTGGACTTCGTCATGGTAAGTATGATGTTGATTATGCTTTCATGTATCGAGAGGTGCTATTTGACGTGTTTTCTTGTCTGTGTGACTGCAGGACATCGGGTGGAGTCGTGGCGAGACATGTGGACCGGACTAGGCGCAGTGGCGCCGAGGTCGAACGGTCGGGATGTGTCGAAGGCAGCGTGAGACTCGAGGTGGTTGCAGGCGTGCGAGGCAATGAGCGCGAAGCTTCCGGAAGGTGCGGGAGGCGAATCGGGAAATTCGCGAGGTTGCACAAGCGGGAGCGGCGCCGTTGATTTAGCAGCGTAGCAGGCGGAGACCCGTTAGCCAAGGCTATAAATAGGATTGAGGGGCTGCATGCCCACTTGAGCACTTCAAGGGTTTTAGGGTTTCCTTTAGTCAAAAGAGTCTTTAGTGGTTGTTTTGGCTTTAGGCTTTAGTGGGTGAGAAGGCAGAGTGTTGTCTGTCCACCTACGATGTGTTCTAGGTGAGAGTGTTGTGTTCTTCCTCCCTCCATGGATATGTGTGTGTGTTCTTGAGTTGAGGATTGAGAGGTTGGAGAGGGTTTGAGGGTCATGTAATCACTTCTTATGTCCTAATGTCCAGGCGTATCGGGACGTATTTGTATTCCATTTGATCCAATGAATGAAATCTGAAGTTTTCCTTTTCGTACTCCTCTCTGTTCTTCATTTTCCTTTTTGAGCAATTTCTGGACTTTTTGATTTTTGAGTTCTTGCTTGCTCTAGAGTACCAAAATGGTTGCTATGACATGGGAGATGCTCAAAAGCCATTTGGCTAGTTGATCCAAAGAGCAAACCAAGTTTAATCACGATTTTCCTCTTTTGAGTTCCTCTATTCTTCTTTCTGCATTTTAGGGTTTTGGAGTTTTCTTGATTCCCTTCGTGAGATGGTATGAGACTGGGTCTGGAGAATCTTATGGGTATTACTAATACACCTGCAAAGACTCATTGCCAAAGGATCAAGGAATTGTTGGGAATTTGATTTTTAGGTTGCTCTCTGCATATGCTCAGTTCTAGGGTTTAGGGCAAATCTTATTTTACTCCTCAATTTGGCATGGGATTTGGTCTGAGGGATCATATAGAGATTGCTAATATATCCCCAGAATCTCATGTGCAAAAGATCACTGAGCATGGAGTAATTTGAGTTTTTTGGATCTCTACCTGAAGTAGTTCAGTATCTTTCTAGGGTTTGGCTCTAATCCCATTTCTCTCTTTGATGATGGCTTGAAAATTGGCTTGTAGGATCTTGTGGTTATTGTGAAGATATCCTCAAAATTTCTGAGCCATAGGATCAAGGATTGAATGGGTATTTGATTTTGAGGCTGCTCTCAGTAAGTTTCAGGTTAGGGTCAAAAGTCTGAAATTCTTGTGCTTTTGGTTATTTCCCTTGGTGTTTAATGCCTCTGCAATATTTGGAATAGCTCCCAGGTATTTTGGGCTGAAATCAGATTGCATGGTTCCTGCCAATGCCCTTTTTTTCCTTTTTGTCAAATGCATTTCAGACCTGTGAACAGATTGAGCTATGTTTTCAGTAAGTCTCGGTGACAGCCATTGAGTACTTACTGTTGGTCAGCAAGCATCTTCGCTGGGATTAAAAAAAAAATTCGGCCAGCAAGCTTTTTGGCCAGCAATCCAGCATGCTAGTTCTTTAGCACTTGCATCTTTTCTTTTTGAGCTGATCTTCAACATTTTTGCATGCAGATCAAACAGCGATATTTTCAATTGAAATTTTTACTGGATGATCTCTGATTTATGGTGAATTTTTCGGTGTCGCATGCGTTCCAAAATTCAGAGAAATTATTTTTAATTTTCTGTGAGGTGCTGTGTTTTGCATCTTTCTGAAAAATCAGTGTTCGATTTCTCGGGGGCGACTTTGAAGCGAGCGACATTCACCCCCTCTGTCGCCATTTCGGTCCTACAATTGGTATCAGAGCCGGTTAGCTCTAATTCATAGATCTTAACCGGTCTCAAGAGCCATGGCGACGGACAAGTACTCGACCAAGCCGCCCGTGTTCGATGGCATGATTACCCCTTCTGGAAGAGCCGAATGGAGACATACATCCAGGCCCAGGGGTATGCCATCTGGCGGAAGGTCAAAGTACGATTCATTTGTTCTGCCGATGAGAACATCAATGCCGGAATATGGCTGATGTTGAGGCGAATGCAAAGGCAAGGAACATCATCATCCGGGGTTGAGTCGTAGCGAGTTTGGCCGTATATCTCACACGTCGTCCGCCTCGACATCCGGGTGACCTCGACGCATACCATGAGGGCACCACCGGATCAAGACGGTTCGACAGGACCGGTTCAAGCGCGAATACAACAAATTCGAGATGCTTGCTGGTGAGTCCCTGGACGAGTGCTTTTCGCGATTTCACAAAATCTTGAGCAACCTCCGAGCGGTCGGTCTCACATACCCCGACTCGGACAACGCTCGTCAGATGCTCGCGGCACTCGATCTGCGCGTGTGGGAGATGAAGGTGACCACCATCAAAGACACGACAGACCTCTCGACCACGACTCTTGGCGCTGTACTCGCGCCTCAAGACTCACGAGATTGACGTTGTCTCTCGTCGGTCGAAGTCACAGTCGATGGCTTTGGTCACCGATCCCAGTCCGGCTTCTGGTTTTTCCGCCGATTCGCTTTGTGGGTTCTCCCTAGCTGCTCTATGTGACGTAACTGATGATCAGTTAGAGCAGCTAGAGGATGAACACTGGCCCTCCTAGCTCGGAAGTTCTCCCATGCTTACAAGAGGAGGAGGGACAGAAGAGAGGCGGACAGTCATCCGCCGAGTGTGGTGGCCCCAACCACATTCGAGCGAACTATCCCAAGCCGGAGAAGGGCAAGAACGACTACGGCGGTTCAGGCAAAACGACTACACCGACAAGAACCGCAACAAGAAGACTCGGCTCGGGCGGAAAGAAGAAGTTCCGCAACCGGGAAGGCCAAGAAGCTCTTCCACCGCGTCCTCACCGCTTCGGCGACCTCGACCTCAGCGATGTGGAGGGATGGAGCGACGACGACGGGACGGGTGACCAAGAGCCCAAGGATGGCGGGCGACTTCTCGGCATGTGCTTCATGGCCCTCGAGGGCGAGATCAGCGACGGAAATGTGTACTCCGACTCGGATGAGGTACTCCTTCTTATGACCAGCTAAATGATGCTTTTCTTAAGCTAGGTGGATTTCATGCTAGAGCTAGGTCTAGGTGTACCGAGTTAGAGAAGGAAGTAGATAGACTATCACGGAGATTACTTCACTTAGATCCGCTCCCTCCGTGACGATTGTGATATATGCCTGCTTTGCTTGGAGACATGGAGAAACTAAGGACCTCTCATGATAGTTTGTCTTACGAGCTTGACGTGCTTAAGGTGGAGAATGTTAGTGCGCTTGCTGAGTTAGAGTTGAGTAGGATGGTCTGTTACCCTACTTACTACCGATGAGACTACTTCTCCCACCTCATGTGAGGTTAAGGACATTCTTTGCTAGAGGACCTTATGCCATGCTCCTTGATCTGCCCGATTCTTGTGAAAATTGCAATAATTTAAAGATGAACCTAAAGCAGGCAGATCACAAAATTGCTGAGTTGCATGCTTCTTTACTTGAGCCTATTGATTCATGTTTGAACTGTCCCAAGTTAACTGCTGAACTTGAAGCTGTCTCAAAACAGTTTCAAGAACTGATTGACAACAACAAGAAAATGGCTCGATATCGACTAAGGATCTGTTAGCTCACCATGCATTAGTTGTGATAAACTAAAACTTGAACTCATTGCTTTGAATGACAAATGTGTGAAGCTAACTAAGGACTTACTAGAGAAGCCACAATCTGGTTGTGATGTGATTGATGGTGTGGGGGAGAAGCCCCAGGGTAAGGGTGAGACGCCTAGAGACGCGAACCAACCTGCTAGTAGTAGGACTGTCCCCTCAGAGTCGGCTGTGTGTGCACAAGCCATTCTTTCCTCTACTGTTGGTTCTTCTTCTGCTCCCTTACCTCCTGCTGTTCCCTCTTCTCCCTGCTCTTCTTGCACCTCTCTCTTTCGGGAGTGTCAGTACCTTATGAACACTCTCGAGAGATTTGTAGGCGGCAAGAAGAAGCTTAATCTTATTCTAGACCAGTCCAAGATTTGCAGATTTAATCAGGGTCTAGGATATGACTATTATGAGGATATGAGGAAGCATCCACCTGCTGTGCTCGGACCCATAGCACAGTGTGATCGAGACCGAGCTCGGGACCGAGAAAGTCCAATTTAAGTCGGCGGGCTATGTCCGGGATTTACAAAGCAAGGTGATTGCACTGCCGCCGCGGCCTCTCGGAAGCGGCTTGACCGTGCTACTTCTACCTCTCAGAGGATGAAGTATCACTGCACCTTCTGTCAGAAGGATGGACACACGGTTGATCGATGCTTCAGGCGCGCCAAGATCGCACGTAGAGACCGTGTTGAGTCTCCTAGGCGTATTCGTGGTCGGCCCAGATCCCGAGTACACCTAGGACCAAAGACGAGGTCTAGGTTTCTCTTTGTTGATGGGTTTGGGCAGCATCGAGGACTTGGTTTTTCTGAGTCTTCTGTTTTTCGTCCTCATGCTGCTCCTGGTCATGACTTCCGCCGTCCTGAGGGTACATCTCGTTTCCCCCGTCGAGACAGTTACCCGCGGCGTGTTCAGCGTGTTGCCGGTGTTCCGACTCGCTCTCCGTAGCAGTCGGACCCCACAACAGCTTCCAGTGCGCTCACGGACCTTCGCTGTAAGTGACGAGGCGTAGGGTAGATAGAGGTCAGTCGTGCTTGACTACTTCATCTGCTCGACGTGTTGTTCAGTATTGGGTGCCAAAATCACTCTTGATTTACCCCAGTACTGAGACTTTACTCTCTGTTTGACTCAGGTTCGCCGGGCAAGGAAGGGAAAGGTTTGGCTCGTAGACTCCGGGTGTTCACGACACATGACCGGAGATTCTCGTTGGTTTTCTTCCCTTGCCCGTGCTCCAGGTGATGAGACAATCACCTTTGGAGATGCTTCATCTGGGCGCGTCATCGCCAAAGGTACAGTGCGCATTAATGACTCTTTCATTTTGAAAGATGTAGCCCTGGTTAGTAAGCTGCAGTACAATTTGCTTTCAGTTTCTCAGCTTACCGATGACGACTTTGAGGTGAGCTTTAAGAAAAACAATTGCAAAATTCTTGATTCTTCGGGTAGTCTGGTTTGCGGGATTTCTCGTTTTGGGAGGATCTTTCGTGCTGATTTTTCTGAGTCTTCTGGTGATCCTCTCAGGTGTTTAGTTGCCTCAGAGTCCCGTGATTTGACCTTCTGGCATAGGAGACTTGGTCATATTGGATTTGATCATTTGACCCGAGTTAGCGGCCACGACCTCATTCGTGGTCTGCCGAAGCTCAAAATGGTCAAAGATCTTGTTTGCACTCCATGCCGGCACGGCAAGATGGTTGCCGCTTCACATCCTCCGGTCACTGTGACTATGACCGATGCACGGACAATTGCTCCATATGGATACGATGGGACCGGCTCGAGTGCGATCGGCGGGAGGAAGTGGTATGTTCTTGTCGTGGTCGATGACTTCTCGAGGTATTCTTGGGTGTTTTTCTTAGCCTCGAAGGATGAGACGTTTTCACATTTCCGAGGTCTTTTGGTAGGCTTCTGTTGAGCTCCCGGTGCCTTACGAGCGATCCGCGATGACAATGGCACGGAGTTCAAGAATTCCTACCGAGAGTTTCGTGGTGAGACAGTGTAGAGCATCGTTCTCCTCTCCGCACGCCCCGCAGACAAAATGGCGTCGTGGAGAGAAAGAACCGGACCTTAGTCGAGATGGCGGGCGATGCTTGATGAGTACTCTACACCGCGAAGTTTTGGGTGAGGCTATAGCCACCGCGTGCCATGTCTCAAATCGAGTTTTCTTGAGCACACCCGCACCGCACTTCTTATGAGTTGAGATACGGGCGAAAGCCCAGCGTCTCTCATTTTCGTGTGTTTGGTTGCAAGTGCTTTACTCAAGTCCGGGAACCTAGATAAGTTCGAGTCACGTTCTTGTGATGGGATCTTTCTAGGTTACTCGCCTTCTTCGCGGGCTTATAGGGTCTAGGCTGCGAGTCTAGCAAAATGGTAGAGACACGTGAGGTGACCTTTGACGAGGCGGTCCGGGACTAGGCACGATATCTCGAGTTCTTTAGAGCGATGCGAGACCATCTTCGTGGATGACGAGGACGATGGAGATGAGGGTTGTCTACCGATCCAGTCCTTATCCACCCCTTGAGGTGCCGTCTTCCACCGCACCTCGGTGATCACCCATGCCTTCGCTTCCTCTGGAGCTAGTGGCTCTGTTCCTACCTCGTCGACTCACGGTAGAGGCCACTTCTTCATCTCATCCTGGACCTCCCCGACATATCCAGAAAAGGCATCCTTCTGAGCAGATGATTGGAGACCTGTTCGAGCGTGTTACCCGCTCAAAATCTGGCTTATCTCAATTCTGTCTCCACTCTGCTTTCATTGCCTCCTTTGAGCCCAAGGATATTTCTCATGCTCTTTCCGATGAGTCTTGGGTCAATGCCATGCATGAGGAGTTAGAAAATTTCGAGAGGAACAAGGTCTGGTCGCTTGTCGAACCTCCGCGAGGTCACAATATTATTGGGACTAAGTGGGTGTTCAAGAACAAGCAGAGCGAGGATGGAGTGGTTATTCGAAACAAGGCTAGACTGGTAGCTCAGGGGTTTTCCCAGGTTGAGGGTCTAGACTTCGAGGAGACCTTTGCCCCTGTAGCTCGACTTGAGGCCATTAGAATCCTGCTTGCCTTTGCAGCTTCTAAGGGTTTCAAGCTTTACCAAATGGACGTCAAGAGTGCCTTCCTTAATGGCGTTATTGAGGAAGAAGTTTACGTCAGACATCCTCCAGGTTTCGAGAACCCCAAATACCCACACCATATCTTCAAGCTTTCCAAAGCATTGTATGGACTTAAGCAGGCCCCCAGAGCTTGGTATGAGAGGCTTAAGTCCTACTTGTTGAGTCATGGGTTTGAGATGGGTAAAGTAGACAAGACTTTGTTTATCCGTAGGCTTGGTAGTGACCTTCTGCTCGTCCAAATCTATGTCGATGACATCATCTTTGGTGGCTCTTCCCATGCTCTGGTTTCTCAGTTCTCAGATGTCATGAGCACCGAGTTTGAGATGAGCATGATAGGTGAGTTGACTTTCTTCCTTGGCTTCCAAATCAAGCAGTCTCGGGAGGGTACTTTTCTACATCAGGGCAAGTACACTCGTGACCTCTGAGCAACCGATATGAGTGATGGGAAGCCGGTGTCAACTCCGATGGCTTCTACGGCCTATCTTGACCCAGATGAGGATGGCGAGCCAGTTGATCAGAAAGAATACAGAAGTATGATCGGCTCCCTTCTTTACCTCACTGCCTCGAGACCAGACATACACTTCTCAGTGTGTCTGTGTGCTCGTTTCGAGCTTCTCCTCGCGTATCTCACCGCCAGGCGGTGAAGCGCATCTTTCGGTACCTTCGAGCTACCATTGACTATGGTATCTGGTACTCTTCCTCATCCTGTCTTTCCTTGAGAGCCTTCTCGGATGCAGACTTTGCCGGCTGTAGGATAGATAGGAAGAGCACCTCGCACTGCCAATTCATTGGCACTTCTCGTTCTGGTCTTGAGGAAGCGATCGGTGTTGCATGATCCGCTGCAGAGGCCGAATGCGTTCTTGTTGCCGATTCTTTGCGGCCAGTACTTTGGATGGTTTCGACCCTGCGGGACTTTGGGTTAGCCTTAGACAGTGTTCCACTCTTTTGTGATAACACGTCTGCTATCAATATTGCTAAAAACCCAGTGCAGCACTCTCGGACCAAGCACATTGATATCCGATACCACTTCCTTAGAGACCATGTAGAGAAGGGTGATATAGTGCTCCAGTTTGTGGAGAGTGACCACCAGTTGGCTGACATCTTCACCAAGCCTTTGGATAGTTCGAGGTTTTCAGCTCTGCGGGGAGAGCTTGGGGTGGTGTGTCCTTACGGATTGTAGTGAGGGGAGCTTTGGGCTTTACTGCTTTACTATATTGATTATGCTTCTGTCTCATTTCTGTTGCATTGCACTCGGGGTGCATTTGGGTTTAGTCCTTCCAGCATAGGTTAGAGTGCTTCTCTTGCCGAGATGCTTAGACTTCTAACTCTTATCTTGTGCTTCCAGGATTAGTCGCTTCTTATCTCACTAGGTCGAGCTCACTCACTTCTTGTATGTTCTAGCGAGGTTGGGCCACCCTCGGGTAGGCAGTGCGTGTTTGCTCTCTAGTGTGTGATTTACTGTCAGCTGATTGTCCTGGAGTCATATGGGGTAGATGAGAGTCAGTCTGAGCCATAGTTGTCTCTATATCTTATCTATGCTTTAAGGACTACCCGTTTGCTGTTTTCTTTGCCAGCTTCTCGATTCGTATTACTTTGGTTCAGGGGGAGTTCATTAGGGAGCTTCTGGAGCTTAAACTTGACATAACTTAACTTGAACTTAAAGTTGCATCTCTTGTTGAGGGGGAGCTGGATTTTCTTGCATGTTAGCATCTCGCATTGTAAAATAACTACATTGAGCCCTGAATATTATCCTATTTTGACACGTTTTCAATGCTGTACACCTTGCCATGATTTGTGCTTTATATGCTAGATTGATCATGACTTCATATGTGTAGACTAGCTTTTACCATGATAAGTTAATTAAAATTGCCCAACTTGAAGTAAAACTTGTCATGCTAGCATTTGAGTTTAGTCTTTCTGGAGTTATCTCTTTATGATTCATGCCATGTCAACTAGGCTTAGCTGAGTGTTGAATCTTTTATTGAGCCTTAGATTGAGTTATTTTAGTCTCTTGATGTAGCATGAGGTAGTACAATATGATAAAAAAAGATCTCTTTTGTGCGAAAAAACTGATTTCACCAATTCTTTCTAATGAGACGGCTTGCCATTGCACTAGGCATGAACTCAGGAGGAGTTTTGGATGACCTAGACTATCTTCTTAAGCTTCTCGCTTGGAGTAGTCGCATAAGGCTTGAGATCTAGCACACAAAAAAATCTATTTTGTGCGAAAAAACTGATTTCACCAATTATTTCTCATGAGGCGGCTTGCCATTGCACTAGGCATGAACTCAGGGGAGTTTTGGATGACCTAGACTATCTTCTTAAGCTTATTGCTTGGAGTAGTCGCATAAGCCTTGAGATCTAGCACATAAACAAAATTTGGGTTAGAAACGACCATGAGCTTTAAAAAAAACAATGTCGTATGTGCTCAATTTGCTTAAGCTACAAAAAGAACCAAGTACTTGCGCCAATGTTTCATTCTTGAGCATAGCACTCTAGTTGGTTTCAATATTAGCTTCTTGGTTCCGCTTAGCTTACTTGACATGGCCGGCATCATCCTTGGATATCTCTAGTTAGACTTTACTTCTTGATGACTTGTCATTCTCACTTAATGTACTATATTTCATATTGTCATCTATGTGTTCTAGCTAGCTTATACATGTCATGTCATGATCTAGATAGCTTCTTATAGAGTTCTGGCTTGGTGTATCTCATTATGGTCATTATGGATAATTCTCATGGCTCAAAATGCTTAGAAATAATCAAACTTCAGCCATATTTCATCCATCCTTGTGATCATATTCTCGCCTTTGCATTCTTGATGTGTTTATTGCCAAAGGGGAGAATAGAGTAGAAAAGTCTTTGGGAACACTTTAGAGCTTTGGAGATCAATTTGCTCTTTCATTTGTTGCTCTAGTGGTTCCTTACATGCGACATGGTCATTAGCTTCATTTTCTGTCTTTGGACCATGTTGGATTCTTCAAACTCAAACTCAACTGCGCTTTTTGAGTTTGTCAATATACTCATCAAGGGGGAGATTGATGAACCATGTGGAGGTGACCACATGTGAGTGATGAGTAATTGACAGTTGTTTAGGTCAGTCGAGTTTGGTTTGGGTGGTTCGGACCCTGACGTTGCGTGGTGCAACGGGCTCGGTCGGACTGTGGTCAAACTTGGTCATATGGGATTAGGACGCTGATTCTTTGATTTGACAGGTTTGGACTTCGTCATGGTAAGTATGATGTTGATTATGCTTTCATGTATCGGAGGTGCTATTTGACGTGTTTTCTTGTCGTGTGATTGCAGGACATCGGGTGGAGTCGTGGCGAGACACGTGGACCGGACTAGCGCAGTGGCGCCGAGGTCGAAGCGGTCGGGATGTGTCGAAGGCAGCGTGAGACTCGAGGTGGTTGCGAGGCGTGCGAGGCAAGGAGCGCGAAGCTTCCGGAAGGTGCGGGAGGCGATCGGAAATTCGCGAGGCTGCACAAGCGGGAGCGGCGCCGTTGGATTTAGCAGCGTAGCGGGGCGGAGACCCGTTAGCCAAGGCTATAAATAGGATTGAGGGGCTGCATGCCCACTTGAGCACTTCAAGGGTTTTAGGGTTTCCTTTAGTCAAAAGAGTCTTTAGTGGTTGTTTTGGCTTTAGGCTTTAGTGGGTGAGAAGGCAGAGTGTTGTCTGTCCACCTACGATGTGTTCTAGGTGAGAGTGTTGTGTTCTTCCTCCCTCCATGGATATGTGTGTGTGTTCTTGAGTTGAGGATTGAGAGGTTGGAGAGGGTTTGAGGGTCATGTAATCACTTCTTATGTCCTAATGTCCAGGCGTATCGGGACGTATTTGTATTCCATTTGATCCAATGAATGAAATCTGAAGTTTTCCTTTTCGTACTCCTCTCTGTTCTTCATTTTCCTTTTTGAGCAATTTCTGGACTTTTTGATTTTTGAGTTCTTGCTTGCTCTAGAGTACCAAAATGGGTTGCTATGACATGGGAGATGCTCAAAAGCCATTTGGCTAGTTGATCCAAAGAGCAAACCAAGTTTAATCACGATTTTCCTCTTTTGAGTTCCTCTGTTCTTCTTTCTGCATTTTAGGGTTTTGGAGTTTTCTTGATTCCCTTCGTGAGATGGTATGAGACTGGGTCTGGAGAATCTTATGGGTATTACTAATACACCTGCAAAGACTCATTGCCAAAGGATCAAGGAATTGTTGGGAATTTGATTTTTAGGTTGCTCTCTGCATATGCTCAGTTCTAGGGTTTAGGCAAATCTTATTTTACTCCTCAATTTGGCATGGGATTTGGTCCGAGGATCATATAGAGATTGCTAATATATCCCAGAATCTCATGTGCAAAAGATCACGAGCATGGAGTAATTTGAGTTTTTGGATCTCTACAGAAGTAGTTCAGTATCTTTCTAGGGTTTGGCTCTAATCCCATTTCTCTCTTTGATGATGGCTTGAAAATTGGCTTGTAGGATCTTGTGGTTATTGTGAAGATATCCTCAAAATTTCTGAGCCATAGGATCAAGGATTGAATGGGTATTTGATTTTGAGGCTGCTCTCGATAAGTTTCGAGTTAGGGTCAAAAGTCTGAAATTCTTGTGCTTTTGGTTATTTCCTTGGTGTTTAATGCCTCTGCAATATTTGGAATAGCTCCCGGTATTTTGGGCTGAAATCAGATTGCATGGTTCCTGCCAATGCCCTTTTTTCCTTTTTGTCAAATGCGTTTCAGACTGTGAACAGATTGAGCTATGTTTTTGTGAAGTCTCGGTGACAGCCATTGAGTACTTACTGTTGGTCAGCAAGCATCTTCGCTGGGATTAAAAAAAAAATTCGGCCAGCAAGCTTTTTGGCCAGCAATCCAGCATGCTAGTTCTTTAGCACTTGCATCTTTTCTTTTTGAGCTGATCTTCAACATTTTTGCATGCAGATCAAACAGCGATATTTTCAATTGAAATTTTTACTGGATGATCTCTGATTTATGGTGAATTTTTCGGTGTCGCATGCGTTCCAAAATTCAGAGAAATTATTTTTAATTTTCTGTGAGGTGCTGTGTTTTGCATCTTTCTGAAAAATCAGTGTTCGATTTCTCGGGGGCGACTTTGAAGCGAGCGACATTCACCCCCCTCTGTCGCCATTTCGGTCCTACACTTAAAAAGGAAAGGAAACATGGTTTGTTCATACAGGAAAAGAAACGGAAATTGGAAATTTTGATAACCTTATGCTCGTTCATAAGAGAGAGCGCCCGTCGTGCTAGCTGACCGACGTTGACCTCAGCCCTCGTTCTCATTTGGAGGAGAAGGTTCACATGCTTTTTTCTTACTTTTCTAGTTTTTCTCACATGGGAATACGGCGACAGCGTGAGACGCTCTAGATGTCGCGAGTTGTACATTCAAAGAAAAACTAGGAAGCCTTATACCGTTCGTAGCATTTCCTATGGTATAGCAATCAGCCGTATGATTTTCAGATCTAGCCCACAGCCGCTGCTGGATCTATCATCTCCGGCCACAGCACCACCATGTCTTGCCATCCCCGCCCACAGGGGTGGATTCACATCCTGGGCAGGGTAGGCTTCAGCCCGGGGTGTGGAAAAATATCTAGTGTACAGCCCAAATAAATTCAGTCTAGTTAGGGTAACATTTTTATGATCCAGCCTAGATAGCCTAGATCATTCCACTACTGAGCCTAGGGCGTAACTAAATCCTGGCTCCGCCACCAACCGGCCATGACGCTACTAGATTCGATCGTCCCTCACCGGATCCGGTCACTGGTGGCAAAGAAGAGGAGGGAGAGCCGCTGGATCTAGGGAAGAGGAGCGGCAGCTGGAGGAGCTGAGGTGTCACCATTGCTGACGGGTTCACTGTGCCTGTCGGATGTAGATGGAGGCCAGGGCGTGGTGATCTGGAGGTAGGCGGCAGCGAAGGGCGTTGGGTGATGGTGGAGGAGGCACGACGAGACGTGACACACTGATGATTAGCTTAGGCTGGGTAGAGGCAGCGAGGCAGGGCAAGACAGTGAGGTGGTGAGGTTGCCGCCAGTGGTGGAGGGGGTGGGGGTAGGCAGATGAGAGGTGCAGAGCTGCTATGGCGTCGGAGAAGAGAGAGCGGGGGGATGGGAGGCAAGGGAGAGTGATAGGGGAGGGGAGGGAGGTATACCGGCGGGAAAGGGGAGGGAGAGCGGTGGCCGATAGGGGAGAGAGGGGAGGCTATACCATCGGGAGCTCTCCTAGAGGTATAATGCTTCCTAGCTGCTCCCAAAAAATTCACTTCTCGTGATTGAGAATATGAACAATTTGTAGAAGACTTTGATTCCAAATTAGTGGATGAGACCTTTGATCCATTGTAGACAAAATGATCTCGATAAAAGTAAACTTTGATCGCATAAAACTGCTAAAAAATGGTTACCACAACCAAGGATTGCGAAATACACACACACATAGATATCCTCAAGCCACTCCCTAGTGTATGAGCAAGCTACATGCCATGGTAGTCTGTCCAGTCTGTCTACAAGCTCACTAGACAATGAACGCCTTCATGGACATGTCCATCTAGACAGTTGCACCCATCTTTGAATAAGCATGGTGCCACAGCCTGTGCCCTGGACTCATGGTGCCAGCAATATATATGCCCCCGGGCCCGTCTACTTTGTGCAACCAGTGGCGAAGCCAGAAATAAAATTGAGGGTAGGTTGAATTATTTATTGGACTAAACTAAGTTGGTATAAATATAGTCTTTTACTCTTATAGAATTTCAAATTCATACAGAAATTATACAATTGGAGTCTTGAAAACAATTAACGAAAAACAGAGAAATACAAAGTAGCTACCTCGACAATAGAAAGCGCATACCTAAGAATATATAATTATTCTACTATGAGTACAGAGTAGCAATAAATCACCTGTATATGAGACATATGAAAATTAGTGATATAATAGAAAATTGTGAATTACAATGAAAATTTAGATCGTACGAAACATACCACAAATAAACTGATTTCTTAACAAGAGCCAATCAGCATCCATAAAATCATCAACATAAATCTTAGAAAATTGAATAAATTTATCAATATCAAATTTAGAGGAGTACCTTTCATTTTCAATCCCGATTCTACAGCGTTCTACCAGAGTCACTCGATAACACACGTGAGTCCAAGAAAAGCACCATGTCGCACGTGGTGTACTAGACCAACGCTTGGCAAGGTAAGTTTGGAAAGGGCTGGTCTGTACTTTTGTTGGGCTCGTGAGCTCTCTATTCGGAGGCGGCTCCTGTAAAACCGAAGCCTCGCACGGTCGACACCGACCGAGCGCACTCGCTAAAGCACTTAGGAACCCCAAAATCCGAGCTGCTGCTTCTCCCATGGTGGCGTCGGTGGCGAGCTCCCTCGTGCTCTGTCATCCGCGGGCCTCAGATTCGGCCTCAGGCGCGGCACCTCACGGTCTCCTTCTCGCCGGGAGGGGTCCCTAGGTCGGCGCTCGCCTTCCGCGGGGCCTCCTCCTTCGCCGCTACTGCCGTGATGGGGAAGGTCGGCACCGTCGACGCGGGGATGGACGCCGTCCAGCGCCACCTCATGTTCGAGGACGAGTGAGTGCCCTGCCCCCATCTCGTCACGCCAACTCGCTCATACTCTGCTGTTGTGGACTTGTGGGATTGCGGTGGCATGCCTGTGGAGTTGTTGTTAGGTCTGTGCCTCTCTCAGTCTCTCTATGCATCGACGTCGCCGTGGGCGCCGAGGGGTTGCCGGCGCTGGGGAGGTGAGGCTCGAGCCTTACTAAGCCCCCCCCGGGTGGCTTCGCCCCTGTGTGCAACTAACTACATCTAGAAAGCACGGCAAGAGGAGAACCGATCAAAATGAGCCTTCATATGATTTGGCCTCCCATATAAATCGATCACGACTGCCTTTGCAAATTGATCAGACTGACCATGCAAACTGGTCTAACCTCTCCCCCCCCCCCCAAACAGAATTGAATTTCAACATGATTTCAAATGTAAGAAATGGTGTAAATTTTGATCCACAACTTCAAATGATTTGAAACTTGTAAAGCTAGATCATTACCTTAAGAACATATCCCAATCAACGATCTTGAAAGAACTTAAGAAAGTTAGGACCTTTTGGCTCTTAAAGCTCTGCTACATTAAAACAAGGCTAAAACCATAGACTGAGCCAACTCTCAAATCAAGGTTCCAAATTACTTGAAATTTAACAAAGTTCATGTATCCATAATTGATATATCACAATACCAACTATATAGAAAATGTGACACGAAAACAATCATGTAAATACATGGTAGAATAGCATCAAGCAAGCACTTGATTATATAGAGTAATAGACTAGCAAGAGCATGATAAACAATGTCTCAAGAATAATATATGCTCAAGATAATAAAACTCATATTAATGACATCAAGCAACCATGTAAATACATTGAGTAATAAACTAGCATGAGCATAATAAACGATATCTCGAAAATAATACATGCTCAAGATAATAAAACTCATATATCCACAAACCATGAATAATTAGCTAGCATAGATTATGCCTGACACAACGAAAGCAAAACTCAATAACGTGTCTATATTTCTTACAAAATGTGCAATGATACTTCTCTTTGAGAGGTGCAATATCATGTGAGAAAAAGCACTCCTGTCTTTGGAATTTCTTTGAACAACAACGGAAGAGCTACAAAAAGTATCAACAGTCAAGCAAAAGCTATCCAAAACAATAACACAAATGCTAACACCAAGTAACTCAAGAGAAGCACGAGAATAATCCAAATCAGGGTGAGAAACACAAAGAGACATAACTTGGTGCTCATATCATCGCGTACTCTCTTCAAATAATCAAGCTCATTCTTCAAAGTAATGCAAGATGTTAATAAGCTAGCTCAATTCTTACAAGAAAATAAATCATCATCAAGCAATTTCTTTGTTTCTAAGCACATGCTATAAGGACTAGACTTAAATTCAAAAATTTTAGCCCAACATTCTTAAGTTGCTCTAAATTAATAAAAATGAGTCAACTTTAATGTCTCATTTTCAGCAAGCATGCCTATGCAAGAATCGCATTCATTTCTAGCCAAGAATCTAAAATTGCCTATTTCTTAGTATTATCAATCTCATGATGTAAGGCAACACAAGAATGACATGGTATAGAAGTATTTGATCTAAGCAATTTATTTTTAGACTTCAAGCATGCAAGAAAAGTTTTTAATTTATTATTACCCACAACAAGGAACGACATGACTCACAAGGCATAGGAGACTTCAATATAGCAATCACACCAAGCAAATTACTATTTGCCATCTCTACTTTACTTACTAGCTTGTCAAGAACATAAACTTTTGAATCTAGAGAGACAACATTATCAATAAGTTTCTCCTTGCTCACCTTACCTAGCTTGAGTAAAAGATCATCATCAAAAAACTCCTCATGATCATCTTTCATAGTCGCTCTACACAAATCATCGAGTTCTTTCTCCTCCTTGGGTTCCAAAAGCTTCTCACCCCCTGTCATTAGGATAAGAGCAAAATAAATGACTAGTCATGCCACATACAATACAAATATTTCCCATCCTCTGAGCCCAATCATCTAAGAAAAACACGGGCCTCTCTTTTGAGCCTTCATACCCTTGAGTGTTCTAACCTCCCATGCAAACTAGTCAAACTACCCTTGCAAACTAGTCAGACTACCCTTGTAAACCGGTCTATCTCTCCCCCTGGGACAGAGCTGAATGAATTTCAAAATGATTTCAAATCCAAGAAATAATGTAACTTTTGATCCACAACTCCAATAACTTGAAACTTGAATCAAGGCTAGATCATAAAATTAAGAATCTATCCCAACCAATGATTTTGAAAGAACTTAAGAAAGTTGGGACCTTTGGCTCTTGAATCTCTGCTGCACCAAAACTGGGCTAAAATCACAAATTGAGTCAACTCTCAAACTAAGGCTCTAAATCACTTAAAATTTTGTGTTCAACTTTTCAAGGATGTTAGGAATCTATTCTAATCAATGATCAAGAAAATTATTACCAAAGTTCTGCCCTTTTTCTATTTGAAGGAAGGTTGAGTCAAAACTAGGCAATACTCAAGTACTTGAGCTAAGACTTGCTCATACGTAATTTATGATCAAGATGACCCTGGACCTACTCCCACATATCCTGGCAAGCTTAATCCTTGCAAGAATCAAAGCCAAAATCCCTAGAAACCAAGAACCCTAAAATGAAGAGAAAAATTGGGCAATCACAAGAACTTACAAATAACACATGCCTATATGAATGAGATCTAGTCTCTAAAAGAAATGTTTATCACTTACGTGTCCTTGGCACACAACAAGATTAAGAGGGGAAGGAGAAGAACCAAAAACTAAGCCAAATCAAAATTTTATCACTTGAGCAAAGAGGAGAAAGAGTTGGATGGATCTGATCTCTATTGATACTTGGATATAATATTTACAACAACTCCCTAGTGATACACAAAGCCTAAGAATGACAAAAAGCTCAACCACAAGAGTCTCTCACATCTCCCATAAATTCTCTCCAAGAACCTTAACTCTCCTCAAAGGCTAGATCTAAACTCTCCTAAACCTTAACCCTAGCCACCTCTCTCCCTCATTATATATGAAGGCTTACAAGAGAAACCATAACCAGCACCTCTAATTGGGTTTCATCCACTAATATGGGCTAATCTATTAACTCAATAACTTACTGGGATTTGCACTTACACATGCATGCTTCTCAAAGTGCACACACCTATTAACATATTAGTGAACCAACACTTGATTCACTTAACAATTTCAATACAACCATAACATAAATCACTTAGACCACCACCGTGGTTTCGTACACCGCCAATTTTCTGCTATTGGGCAATTTACCAAAACACCTCTCTACCGCTTTCCACGAAGCTTCGCGTTTCCTTCGCCTTGATAGTGGACATCACCTCTTCTCTAAGCCTAGTCTATGGTTATCTCCTCCTTTGCAAGCAATCCTTATGCTTACAACATGTAGATTCACTAATGGATCATGCATAGACAAGCCTCTCCGTGTCGGTTTCTCCGACCACGCCTCACTTGCACCGATCGCACCATTAAATGAACTGTTACTCAAACCTTACCTTCAATATCTTTTATCTTTCCTATGCCTTACTTGAGCCCAATATCTCATCCGACTTCCTTGGCCCTACCTCAACTCACCCCTGAGCCTAGTCCCGATCCACGCTGTCGACTATGGTTTTCTCCAAGCTTCCCTACACATCAAAGATCAATAAATCATTTTTGGGCACAAATTCTTCACAACTTACCTAGGTAAGTCCAAACATGATTTATGCACCATGAATGTACCCAAGCAATGGCACCCATACCATACACACACAGCCAAGCTCAGGTCAAACCAACTCACAGTCCAAACCTCTAGGGCCAGTATGACCGCCAACCATAGGCCAACTAGATTGCCCAAACCGATTTAAGAACACCTGGTAATAGGGAAATCGGTCAGGCAGTGGCACCCATGGTTGTTTGACTGCTCGGCCACCCCTGGTTGGACCGCCACCTGTTAGCCAATCTAACTGCATGTGCACTTTGATTAGACCACCTTCGTAGGCCAGTCCAATCGCTACCCACCCAACAGGAAAAGCTATAATTTCCCAAAAATAGATTTAACCATCCTTGTATGATGCCATTAAGCTGTGGGCCATGTCCATGCAGCAGATGTTTTGGGTCATCAAATCTAACCAGGAGTAGTACACCGTAAGTGTGAGTATGCCAGTTGTCTTTGGTGAGTACACGCACATAGAGCGAAGTATGAGACTCACTGAATTGACTATAAGAAAAAGAGAGGGGAAAAAAGTAGACAAGATGGCATCAATTGGTCGGTTGTATCAATTGACAACATATATCAATGGTATACTTCGTATATCAAAGCTGGGGGGATTCTCCGTCGCTCGCCACTGCCACGTGGTGCCTCTGCGCTCCTGGTTCGACGCGTGTGCGTGGGCGGGCTGGTTTGGCCGTTCTAGCGATGCTTTGCGTGGCGCTCGTTTGGTCGGTTTCGCCCTCCGCTGGTTAGCGAGCGCGGGCTGCTGCTGCGGCGTGCTCACCCGTTTGTTTTTGCCTCGTTTTGCCGAACGCTTCGAGAGGTAGGGTGGGGCTTTTCGGGGTTTGTGCGGACTTTTTCGCGGGATTGGTTTGCTTTTTGGGTAGCACAGCGCGTCCGTTGGCTCCGGCTTTTCGGTTCTTCTTGCGGCATTGCGTACCTCGTTTCTTCGTTTCCTTGCTTCGTTTGTGACGTTTGCTCTCCGCCCGGCGCTTGCGCTTTCTTTCTGATTCGCGTTCGTTGGCCTGCGATTCCTTGGTGCCTTCCGTTTCTGGGTGTGTGCTTTTGTTCAAGGTACTGTTTCCTTCTTGTTTTTCTTTGGATTTCTAAAATGGTGGTTTTGTGATCTTCTATTGTCGCATATGCGTTTTTTGCTTCTTGCTGTTCTTGCGATTTGCGTACCGGTGAGTATGGTGGATTACGTGCTTGGATTAGCCTGCTGCTTCTTACGATTTTCTTAGGGTTTATGTCATGGTGCTATCTCTAGATTTGTGTTGGTCGTTGTAGGCTCATTGTAGTCTGTTTTTTTAATCGATTTTGCTGCCCTACATTTTTTTGGTCGGTTTGCGTCACGGTGATTTTTTTTAGATTTGTGCTCGCGGTTTGTTAGATAGTATTTTTGAGGATTTTTTTAGGGTTTATCTGCATGCCGCTTTTGAGGTTTTTTTAAGGTTTTATCTGATATTATGCAGGCCAGATTTGTCTTAATCATTATTTGTGACATATAGGTATAGTCTGTTTTTTTTCATCGCTTTATCTAACCTACATTTGTGCTGCCCGGTTTGGGCCGCAGTATTTTTTTTCTGAGATTTGTGCTCGCAGTTTGTTAGATAGTGCTTTTGAGGATTTTTTAGGGTTTATCTGATATTATCCGCGTGGCGGTTGCAGTTTCTTTTTGGTTCTCGTTCCTTGGTCTGCGGTTTCTTCGTTGCTTCTGTTTTGTGCTTGCGGTTTGTTAGATATCTTGCTTTTAGGTTTTTTAGCTTTTATCTGATATTATGCTGCCCAGATTTTTCTTACCCATTATTGGTGACATATATTCGCTACCTATTGTTTCGTTCTTCTTGTTCTTGCGGTTTGCGGTTTTTTCTTTGATTTGTTCTTTCAGTTTGTTATATGGTGCTCCTGTGATTTTTGAGGGTTTATCGTACATTATCCAACCCGATTTCTCTTATCCGTTGTTGTTGACATTTATGCGCTACTCTGATTCTGTTGGTGCTCTAATATGTGTGCGTTTTTGGGTGTTGTACAGAGGTGCTTGGACAGAGCTTTCTAGATTGTATATATTGTAAAGCGTAATGGTTGGACATAACTTTCTACGTTGTATATATTGGAAAGCGGTACCGTGTTCGGATTTATAAGGTGTTGTTGTTGACATTTATGCGCTACTCTGATTCTGTTGGTGCTCTAATATGTGTGCGTTTTTGGGTGTTGTACAGAGGTGCTTGGACAGAGCTTTCTAGATTGTATATATTGTAAAGCTGCATCGGTTGGACATAACTTTCTACGTTGTATATATTGGAAAGCGGTACTTCGTGTTCCGGATTTATAAGGTGCTTCGCTTTACCTTCACCTCATTTATTTAGTGATTGTCATGCTACTTTTGTTATTATTCGTTTTCGCATATTTGTTTACATGCCTGTTTTATGTGCTATAGAGTGGTGCCTGTACAGAGTTGCTTCCCGATACTTATGCTGTTTTTTTATTGTTTATTCTTTCTAATATGATTCTCACAGATTTCGGTTGCTACTCTAATAGTTGTACTTTAGTTTTAGTGTTATACACAATTCCTGGAGAATTTTTAGACTGTTTTCAGTTGCTACTCTAATAGAAGTGCTATTTTTTAGTGTTATACAGTTCTGGAGAATTTTTTTATCGTGAGCACGGTTTTATGTCTTGTCCATGTGTCGCTTAGATTAGAAGATGACATTACCAAAGAATCTCTATGTTTTACTTATGATTTCGTTACTTGTCTACAATACAATGCGCATACTTTGTGCTATGGCTCCATCTTCTCTATTCTTATAACGCTATTATTATCATACCTTTAGAGAATACAATGTACATACTTTGTGCTATAATCCCATCTTCTCTATCGCAGATTCCAATTGCTACTCTTCCATCTCTATTATTGCTACCATTTCTTCGCTCAGTATATATTAGTCCTCTTATATGACATTATCAAAGAATCTCTATGTTTTACTTATGATTTCAGTTATTTGTCTACAATACAATGCGCATGCTTTGTGCTATAGCTCCATCTTGTCCATCCTTATAGCACTATTATTATCATACCTTTCCTAGAATACAATGTACATACTTTGTGCTAGAATCCCGTCTTCTCTATTGTTATGGCGGTTATGCTGTTTTTCTCTGTTTATACTTTGCGATATGAATCTTGTGACAGATTTCAATTGCTACTCTTCCATCTCTATTATTGTTACCATTTCTTCGCTCTGTATATATTAGTCCTCTTATGCTTCACTTATTGTTGTTGATAGGTTTGCGTGTCTTTTACCACATTTATTTTGCTATTGTTACAGCGTTGTTATTACTATTTTTTTGGCTTCCTTAATCTTTGGTATTTTTATGTGTTATTTAGATTGCAATATGGTTCTAGCGATAGGTCTGTATGCCTTGCTTATCATTTAATTATTAGCTGCCTTATGATTCGCTTATTATTCTAATAGGTTATATTCCTTTTACCACATTTAGTTAGTTATTGTTACAGTAGTATTATAATTATTATTGTTCTAATAGGTTATATTCCTTTACCACATTTATTATTGTTACATTTCTATGTGCTCTTTAGATTTGAATATGACGCTACCGATACATCTCTATACTTTAGTTATGGTTTCGTTTCCTAATAGCGTGTCTTCCTTTTACCGCATTTAGTTAGTTGTTATTACAACGCTATTATTATTATCTCTTTAGCTTCTTCCATGTTTGTTGTTTCTATATACTTTCTATATTAGAAATAGCGGTAGATCTCTATGCTTTGTTTATTGTTTAGTTAGCTAATCTCCTCATTTATTTAGTTATTTTTACAGCGCTATTATTATTTCTCCTACTCTAATGTTTGTCATTTTTTTGTTGCTATACACAGGAGCTTCTACATAACTTATTGTGCTGTTTTATAAAACAGCGTCTATCCTTACCTATCTGTAAGGTACTTCTCTTGCGTTTAATAATGTCTATTTAATTATTGCGTTTAAGGTACTTCTTTGTGTATATTATTTAGATTCTCTTACCTTTTACGATATTTATTTAGTTATTGTTGTAGCGCTATTATTGTTATTCCTTTGTCTTCTTTGCTTTCTATTACTGTTAACCTATTGTTGTTTGTTATGGTTTCCAATTTTATTACAGTTTGTGCTTGCTTGTTTCATCTCATGGTTTTCTATATTCATTGTTTCATTGGCTAGCCTATAACAAAACGTTCACATTTCTTCATTATTGTGCATAACATTCTTCTATGGTTCACACATTCTTACCAAAGAGTTTTATGATGTTTTTATTGTTGCTCAATGATAGCTTGTCTTCCTTTTACGCATTTAGTTAGCTATTATTGCAGCACTATTATTATTATTATTATTCTTTTAGTTTCTTCGATCTTTGTTATTTCTATGTCTGTTTAGATTGGAATATTGGTAAATACTTTGACATAGTACTACTGTTAATATTTGGTATCGGTGTCGAGCTTCACACATGCTTTTGGCTATTCTCTACATATTGTTTACATTAGTAGTACTATAAATATTTGATATGGGTGTTGGGCTTCACGTATGCTTACATTGCTTCTTTCTTATGTGGCCTTGTTTAGTTATGATTTCAGCAAATACTTTGACATAGCACTACTGTAAATATTTGGTATGGGTGTCGAGCTTCACACATGGTTTTGACTATTCTCTACATCATCGCTTACATTAGTACTACTATAAATACTTGATATGTGTGTTGGGCTTCACGTATGCTTTTGACTATTCTCTACATATTGTTTACATTCAATACAACATAAGATTTGGTACGTTCGCTCTTTCATTCACTAACCTACAAAGACAATGTTGGCATTTCTTCACATCAGATATGATACTTCTTCTATGGTTCAGCTATTCTTAGCAAGGATTTCTGAGATATTTTTATTATCGATGCCATAGTTTTATGTATAGTCTATATACTATTTAGATTCCCTTACCTTTGACCACATTTATTTGGTTATTGTTATAGCACTATTCTTATTATTCCTTTGGTTTTTATCTCTATTATTATTGACATTCCTTCATTATGCACATATTTTTTATCTTATAGTTGGCTTATTGTTTCTAACAGTTTGTGTTCATTTCAATGCATTTAGTTAGTTTCATTACAACAATATTATTACTATCCCTTTGCCTTCTTCCATCGCTTTAGACTATTCTCTAGCTTTGTTTATATGCAATATGACATCGGCAAGACATCTCTACATTTTTGGTCTTAATTGCTCATCACATTACAGCAATATTATTAGTATCCCTTTGTCTTCTTCTATCACTTTAGACTATTCTCTACCTACTGTTTATATGCAATATGATATCAGCAAAACATCTTTACATTTTTGGTCTTAGTTGTTGTCGTATTTACAGATACTACCATAGTTCTGTTGTTTTTCTCAACGTCGTCTTCAAGCATTCGAGTTTCTTTCTTCCATCTGTAAAACTCGCGCTACATAAGGTACGTCTCTTAGCTTTTAACACATTTATTTAGTCATTATCATCATGATAGTATTGCCATTTGTTTCTGCGATTTGTTTTATTTATGTTTACGTGTGTAGTAATTTTTTTGTACTTCTATTTATACATTTCTCGTGCTCTACAAGTTTCCTCACATCCTTGTTCCTATATCGACTATAATAGTTCTTTCTAATTGGTGTTTTTTTCATTATATTTCATGCATACCTCTTTCGTATCTACATTCATTTAGCTGTTCTTAGTTACCTATCTTTCGATACAACATACATATTTTCTTAGATTAAAAGGCTTTAGATACTATTGCTACCAAGATTTACACAGACTCTTACCTATTCCCTTCCGATATGCTGTCACCTTAATCAATCTACATTTGTGGTCTTATTTACTGTCACATTTACAGATGCTTCCCTGCTTACGTTGCTTTTCTTGCCGTTATTTTCAGCCTTTCAACTTTCTCTGTTTCAGTGATAGACCTATAGCTGCGTTATTCCTCTTTTGGTTTTTGCTATTTGATTTTATGGATTCATCATCCTTTGCTAAAGCCCGCCGTGAAGAAATTTTACGTGGAAAACAACCGGTTCATTCCATAGTTTCATCGCATCCTTCTAGATATCCCACGGTGCTTCCACGCACATCACACCATGTATGATCATTGCTAATACTACATACCTTATGTGTGCTGAATTATCTGTCTTTGCCAGTCTTTTGCATAGTTTCATTACTCACTTATTTTTACCCGCTTTTCTCTATTGTGTTACAATGTTTCCGCAGATGTTAACATGGTCTTTCCATGGAAGCGTCGCCATGGTTGCTTGCAATCTTTATAACTATTTCTTTCCTCTTTTCAATCGCCTCGTTCAGATTCCTATTTTTACCTTTTCCCCGCCTCTCTACATAATAGGAGACCATTTTTCTCCATTGGTTAGCTCAATCGAGGCACTAATAATAGGAAAAAGAAGATTATCCAATTTGCTTCGCACTGCTGGTAGAACAGGTGCCTTCTTTTTGTCATCTCTTTCCACATTATTCTTGTGGCTTTTACTTGTCCTTCACCTTGAGTTAAAAAAATTTCCACATATTTTTTTCCATACTTGCTTGTTTTTTTAGATTTTCCAAATGTGCTTTACTTTTCCCTTGCTTCTAATCACAAACATTTTCACATAGCTTGCTCCATAGTTTGTACTACATTTCTTACACATTTCGTGGCGATCGTCTTTTAACACAGTTTCATTTAGAGATGCAAGTGTTTCCCTTTTAAGGAACAAATTTCTTCGCTAAAAGGTTCGCTTCAACAGCATGTGCTCTACATTTCACAATTTTTATGTTCCTCTTTCTTTTGTCACCTGTTTTCGTGTTTTTCACATTGCTATTCCATTTCTTTATTCTTCTTTTTCAATACATTTTTCTTACATTGTTTCAGCCATGTATGTGAATCGATCATATTATGGCGGTCCAGATTATGAGTGTAGTAAATGTGGTGCTATTTTTGGTTTCAAGAAAGATCTCAACATAGGAGTTCTTCTAGACATCAACGAATTGTTTATAATAAATGTTGCCGAGGCGGAAAAGTCTCGCCTCCGCTACATAAGGAATTCCCATACCCACTATGTGAGCTTATTGGTTTTAACAAAGGTCCTCGCTCAAATGAATTTATGCGACTAATACGCCACTACAATTCGTTGTTTGCATTCACTTCTTTGGGCGTTGATGTTGATAGAACTATTAACACCGTGGAGGTCCTTATGTCTTTCGTATAAACGGTGTTGTTCATCATCGTATTGGTTCATTAATTCCCGCACTGTGCCGAAAACCCCAATATGCTCAGCTATATATTTATGATACGCTCAACGAAATTGAAAACGAATATCAACATTTGATATAGAAGATGGTGCACATCATGAACCGGATCCTAATATTGTTGCGCCTTGATCACCATGCTTGATTGTTACAATCTGTTAGTCGAGAGTTCGAATGGCACGCGATCGGTTATTTTCTCAAGAAAATCCAGACATTCATATTCGCCTTATTGGTTCAGCTAATACTCATGGTGATAGATATTCTCTACCGCTTGTTCCTGAACTAGTCGCCTCGATCGTAGGTGACCTATCTCTAGAAAATAACAAATTTGATATAATTGTTGAAACTCACCACAATGAGTTAAAACAAATCTCGCCTCGAATCCTACTCGATGTCTCTTCAATACCCATTATTATTTCCATATGGAGAAAAAGGATTCCATCTTGGTATTAAATATAAAGAAACAGATACCGATATGTCTTCATCTAGAGAAGAGGTATCTATGCTTGAGTACTATTGTTACGAATGTCATTATCGAAGAAATGAGCCAAATCCTTATACATGTTGTGGCCGTCTTTCAAATCAAATAGAGGTCGATTGTTATTCATGTCTTGAAGCAAGTCGGCTTTCGTTTCACTTTTTCAATCAAGATGTGCTAAGATCAGAAACATATCAAGGCATTTCGGATGCGCTTGGTGAAGGCACATCACAAGGCAAAAACATTGGTATAAAGATTTTGCTTCCGCAAGTTTTATCGGTGGTCCTCGCTATAATACACTCAATTATCAAGACGCTATGGCTATCTCGCCGAGAGTATGGTGCTCCGATTTATTTTCTACCTTCACATGCAATTCGCGATGGCGTAAATTATGGACGCACTTAAATACGAACCCGGTCGAAATATATTGACCGCCCCGATATTGTAACTCGGGTGTTCCACATGAAGCTTACAGAATATATTTCGACATTAAACCGACGCGCTTTTGGTGTTGTTCGAGCGAGTTAGCATATTCTTTCTTCCATACATATAGTTTTTGGGTCTAAATGATAATGCTTTTTCCTCATTCTAAACTATCTGCTTTATTTGTGATAGTTGTATACACTATTGAATTCCAAAAGAGAGGTTTGCCTCATGTTCATACCCTTATATGGCTTGCTCATCATGACACGCACCTACACCTTTCAAGACATAGATAGCCTTATATGTGCTGAAATTCCGATCCAACTATTGATCCACTTGGATATGCTCTTGTTGATGAGTTTATGATGCATGGCCCATGTGGAGATCTTAATAGAAATGTCCATGTATGAAGGATGGGCTTTGTTCAAAACACTATCCTAAACAATTCTGCTCAGAAACAACACTTGATAAGTCTGGATTTCCAATATATCGTCGACGAGATGATCATCATTTCATAATCAAAAATGGAATCAGATTGGATAATAGATGGGTTGTTCCATACAATATTGGCTTGCTTAAAAAATTTCAAGCTCATATCAACGTTGAATGGTGCAATAAGACAAATCTTGTGAAGTATTTGTTTAAATACCTTACTAAAGGTCAAGATAGAGCAAAAGTGAAATTTTTTAGTGCTGCCCAACCATCAGGATTAGCTGATTCACAAGTTAAACAAGGGATAGACGAGATTGCTGATTATATCAAATGCAGGTAATAGTTTATTCATATAGCAATCTCCAATCTATTACAGCCAATTATTTAGCATTACCTTTTTCGTAATCTATGCTCATACTTTCATACATCAAAGTAGACACATTTATCTTCGTATACATCGTTTTACTTCTATACTCATTTTTTGCTGCATTAAAATATAGATATTTATCTTCGTGTGAAGCAATTTGGCGACTATTTGAATTCGAAATACATGGGCGAATGCCTTCTGTTGAACGATTATCTGTGCATATGCCTGGTATGAACAAAGTAATGTACCATGAAGAGGCTGACCTACAAGATATTATTGATGACCCAAGAGCTTATAAAACTACATTGACTGAATGGTTTATTGCTAATCAACAGTTAGAAGAAGCAAGATCATATACTTATTACCAATTTCCATCAAAGTGGACATGGGATGTTACTAACAGAACATGGAAAAAGAGAAAACGCACAGCATCAAAGATTGGTCGAATATATAGTGTGCATCCAAGTACTGGTGAGTTGTTCTATCTAAGAATGCTTTTAATGGTTGTCTGTGGTGCATGAGTTATGAAGATCTTAGAGTTTTCGATGGTGTATGCTATCCTACCTTTAAAGAAGCTTGCAAAGCCCGGGTTTAGTTGGTGATGATACGAATGGTATCTACTGCTTGATGAGACAGTTGTTTGGGCTACACCACATCAACTTAGACACCTCTTTATGATAGTCTTGTCTTTTTGTAGTGTAATCAGCCCTCAAAATTTATTTAATAAGTATTGGTGCTTCTTTGTCGATGATATAGCATATAGGATACGACAAGGATTACGAGAATCGAGCATATCCTATACCAAGTGATTATTTAGTCTCAGTTAATAAAAGAATTATTTGTTATGTTTTCAAGGAATGGACTCAATTTTGGCACATACAACATAAATGCTGAATTATCACATAGTGATCCCACTCGAAATCGACTTGTCGTCAAGAGTTAGCATATGATAGAGCCGCCCTAGCAATGTGTTGAAACACTATGTGGTAAACTAAATGTCGACAGTCTACCATATACAACACAATTCACACATTGTTGCTCATAACAAGGGTGGTTTTTACTTTATATCAGGACATGGTGGTACTGGAAAAACATTCCTTTGGAATGCTATTATAGCAACACTAAGAGCTAGAGCTCAGATAGTCCTTGCTGTAGCTTCATCTCGAATTGCTTCTCTTTTATTACCAAGTGGTCGACACTCATTCCCGGTTCGAATACCCTTGATATCAATGAAAAAAGCTTATGTAATATAGCGCGAGGAACAATGCTTGCTGAGCTTATTACCAAAACTTCTTTGATTCTCTGGGATGAAGCACCTATGACACATAGACATTGTTTTGAAGCACTTGATAGAACATTACGTGACATTATGTCTATTGAAGATCCTAGCTGCATCGCTGTACCTTTTGGTGGAAAACTTGTTGTTCTTGGCGGAGATTTCCACAAATCTTGCCCGTTATAGAAGGTGGTACTAGAACAGAATTATTGAAGCTTCGCTTATTAGGTCTTCACGTGGCAAGATATTAGTGTACTAAAGCTATCTACCAATATGAGGCTTCATAATCCACACCTCTCGCCATGAACGTAATGTTCTCTCAACATTTGCTCAATGGGTGCTTGATATTGGGGATGGTCAAATTCCAATGACTAAAAAACATGGAGAAGTTCATCCATCTTGGATAACTATCCCAAGTGATCTTTTATTGCTTCCAGCCAATAACAATGTGGATGCAATTATCAATGCTATCTATGATTCATTATGTGTCAACTATCAAAATAGTGCATACCTTGCAGAACGAGCAATTATTTGCCCAACTAATATCAAGTTGATGAATTAAACGAGGCTATTTTTGATAGAATACTGGTCATGCAAAAGAGTATCTCAGCTTTGATTCCATTTCTCAGTCTGATAGTCACATTGGTGATGCTGATCTTTTGTATCCACCTGAATTCTTGAATTCTATAACAATCAATGGTTTTCCGCACCATGTTATCCGTTTGAAAATAGGAGTTCCAGTAATGTTACTCAGAAATATAAATCAATCTATGGGTCTCTGCAATGGAACACGGCTAATTATCACAAGACTTGGTGATCGAGTTCTTGAAGGCCGATCACATCGCACAAACATTGGTCAATCTATTTGTATTCCTAGAATTGTTTTGAATGCGACAAGTTCTCGATGGCCTTTTACTCTCCAGCGCCGACAATTTCCAATCAAGCTTTCATATGCAATGACTATTAACAAAAGTCAAGGGCAAACTCTAAACAAAGTTGGAATTTATTTGAGAAACCCGGTCTTCTGTCATGGACAATTATACGTGGCAATATCACGAGTTACATCTCGCTCAGGATTGAAGATACTTATTGAAAATGAAGAGGGTGTCGCTTGCAGTGAGACCAAAAATATAGTATACAAGGAGTTACTTCCTTCCATTTAGTATATTCTGCTATTAATATTTCCACATCTCCTTGCTTATCCTTTTGACTTAAAACATTTGTTCCGGATCTCTTACCATAGACTAACCATAGCAGTTACATACAACACGTTTAACAAATACACCTCCACTTTTCTAATCCACATACCAATCTATGCTTCTATAATTCACCATCAATACAGATTAGATTCTCCTTCCTTTGTGCTATATGCACTTCCCCACTGCTTCAATATGTCTCTAAAACAATCCAAACATGTGGGCTTTAGTAAATGCACTTTTGTTTTTTTATTAAAACATAAAATACATGCATATTTATTCGCTTATGCATATCATACTTTTTCCCTTTGTTTTGTTGCTTCAGACATGCCTCACTTATGCATACCATACTTTTTCCTTTGGTTTATTGTTTCTATATGTACATCGTTTTCATGTTTTGCTTTCTATTTCGATCCTTCTTATCGCATATCTAAATCTGTTCTATTTCTATATATAGAAAATTCCTGCTTCTCCATTTTACTTACATTTTGTAATTGCTTTAGTATGTTCCTAAAAGCTGCTCATTGATCACTTTACTCAATATATACTTATAATAGCTCATATCAAATAGCACACTACTTATGCAGTATCCATTTGTACATACTGTATATATTACATTTTGCTTTGGTTTGCTTATGTAGATTATTTATATTCCTATCTATGTTTTCATGTCCAGATAATTATATCTAATTGTTGTTGTTCTTTTGAATCTTCTATCCTGTCATATCTACTTGTGCTTCTATTGTATAAAGATAAAATGTGTTCTTGTTTCTCCATCCTATCTACGCTTTTTAATTGCCTTATCAGACTCCACCAAAAAGGCAACATACAGCAATTTACTCATGTATTTACAATAGTTTATATCAAATAACACATCACATATACAACTACCCATCTACACATACCACACATATTGTGTTTCTTTTTGGTTCCTTATATATATTTTTCACATCGCTATCTCTGCATTTCTAGAGGCAAAATCACCGCATATAATTATTCTTGCTCTTTTGAACCTTCTATGTTCTCATACCTAATAGTATTCATACTGCATAAACATAAAATACATTCCTGTTTCTCCATTCTATCTACATTTATTTCTTATCTTAGTGTATTGCAAAAAAAAAAATTATACGACATAAATAGCTTTTAATAAATGCATTTATATAACTTCGTACAGAATACTGCACCCCATCAGAATCTATCAATTTACTCATATCAACCATGCTATTCTTCCCATTTTTTGCTTATATATATTGCTCACACTAATCATACCTTTTCCGCTCTATATTATCGACATAATTATTGTTTCACTAATGTAGCTTATGAATTATCATGTATCATACAAAAATGCTTTCCTAATTCACACTATATACCTATATGTAAAATACTTACTCTCACAGCTTTGTATTGTACACAGCTTTCACAACATGCATACATTACTAAATCATATCAATCGAGTTCACATAAATGGAAGATTCTTGTTCGCTTAGCACGGATTTGGGAATTTAGAAATCCACAAGATCCAACAGATGTATACCACTTAGACTTTGTCATGCTCGATGAACAGTATATAATTCCTAACCATTAACTTATTCACTCCATACGACTGTGTTTTTTGTTTCAGCTTTTGTTCCTCACATACAACACATTTTATTACGTTATTACTGCTTTCTTGTATTTTTCTGCACATATAATAATACAATTCTCTATTATTTAACATTAGTTATGACCTTTTTAGGGCAATACTATGGAAGGCATAGTTCCCAAAAGATGGCTTGACAGGTTTACAACTTTGCTAAAAGAAGGATCCATTTATGAGTTTGAATACTTTGAAGTCCTTGAGATGAAACAGACATACAAAGCAGTTGACAATCCTATTTGTGCTCGATTTTCAAAATACACAAGAGTTAACGAAATTCTACCAGAACCAGATGACTTCCCTGTTTATGCATATAATGCGGTACCTTTTTCTGTTCTGCACACTCGCATCGGAAAAAAGACTTTATTATCAGGTATAACTACATCTGCATCTATACAATTACTTTACATCCTTTATACACCTACATTAGTTCTTTTTTTGCCATTCTAATTTAATCCCCATATGTATTAGATATTGTAGCTCTTATCACTTCTGTCTCACCAATCATGGACACAGTAACAAAGTTAGGCCCAACAGTTAAACGCACTGTTAAAATAACAGATGGAAGGTACATCTATTCTTTACAAACTTTACATCTCCGCGTTTTATTTCGCTTCATAATCTATACCTCTATCATTACTCCATCAACTTTAGCAAAACACTATAGCTGATAGCTTCTTCACAGTGAGACAGCAGTTATAACATTATGGGGCCATCATGCTGAATTATTCGATGCTGAGCTCTTCTTTACCAACTCTCAGAATGCACCAGTCATTGCTCTATTTGTTGGCATGTCTGTTGGAACATACTCAGGTTAATAGCATCAGCTCTCCATTACCTACCAGCTATACACAAAAAAATTATAGGCTTATTTATTTACTTCTTATTCCTGCATTCCTAACACATACTACTCATTTCATATATATAATCAGGCCAGCTAGCATTGCAAAGCAGCTCTGCATCAAAATGGTATATCAATATACCAATACCAGAAATACACGCACTACAAAACCTGTACTGCTTCTCACTTTTTCCCCAATCAATTAAATAATCATCAAGTAAATAGTATTGCTTTTTAATAGCACTTCTGCATTCTTTTCACTTTTATTAATAATGTCCTTTACAGAATTACTAGCCATTCGCACCAAATTCAATGGCAAGAAAGCACACAAAACTGCACCAATCCGGACTCACAACAAAGGCGTGAACTACTAGAGCTCATACCCCACGAAGTTTTGGTACAAAGAAAAATATATAACCTAAACATCTCTTTACATCTTGCCTTTCACATATACTGCAAATTAATGATTGTCGAACATCTTACATACAGGGTCAGCGATATAGACTTACCATACTCATTACAGACTTAGTACCGGCACATTCATGGTGGTATATATCATGCTCTACATGCTGGAAAAAACTTTCCCAGATGGAGACGGATACAAATGCCAAAGATGTAATGGGACAACAGCAGAACCAAGGTATAGACCTCTTCACACATTTTTACTTTTCGCTGTTTTACTCCTGCCTATGCCAAGATCATCAAAAAACCTAATATATACCGTGCTATCCAAACCTTACAACAGATACAAGATAAATGTGTATGGAACTGATCCTGAAAACAATGAACAGAGCACACAGCCTCATGTAGAATTCATGTTTTTCGGCGACATAGGGCAACAACTCGTTGGAAAACCACCTATGCTTTTGGTTGCAAGAATCAAGGCCAAGTGAACGCATTCCGGATGAGATCAAAGCGATTGTTGGCCAAAATATGAAGTAATAGTCCAAATGTCTGGAAGGCTCCTCCAAAGAGATACTCCAACATTTCATGTGAGATCTCTAACACCACGCACAAATCCAACACATTCTCGCCGCGCATGCACTACGAGTTCAAAAATGGCACCCAAACAAATGCACTCATTACACACCAACATCAACACCTTATTGGTCTACCATTAACACCTCCTGCTGCTACCACCTGTGCAGAAATATCTACGCCATTAAGAACAACAATTCTTCAGACTCCACAGGTCAGAAAATACATACCCTCAACATTTACTACCTCAAGAATCTACATACTTTGCGCTTTTTATACACAAAATACCTCTTACACAAAATTATTTATGCTTAACCACTGGCATATCTATTGCAAGGTTGCGTCAGCATTAGATTCTGACAAAACACCACATGATCCAGTTGTGTCTACCAGAGCTCAATTGCCTACCTCATCTACAGAAGAGAACAAGAGGTATTTCCTTTCATCCAAAGACATTGTTAATAACATCATTGTTAAAAACCAAGAGAACATACATTCAAATTCTGCAATTCTTAGACTTATTTTCTCCCTGCAGAGTAATGCGATCTTCAAAGAAGAGCAAAGTTGCAAAAGAATTGTTCCCAAGTGCAAAACATTGAGGAACAACACTAGGTACATACTGAATCTCAATGCAAATGCTTATTACTAAAAACAAGCTAATACGATAACATACACCACAATTTCTAACTCATTTGTTTCTTTTAGGGACGCCAAATAATTTGCTAACAAAGATACATCGTGCATTTCGCTCTGAAGATCGCCTTACAATGCTTCACCAACACGTTGCTCTAAATCGTGTTGATATCGCTAGACTCTTCCTTCTGATCGCTTATATTCCTTTTGTTATACAAACATCAAGTAAACTAGGTTTCCCAACTAACCTACCGTCGCTAAGTTACCTTGTAATATAGCTGTGGCTATTGCTTACCTAGGCATACCTGCATAACGCTTCCTTCACTCGCAGAACATATCCTACTTTGTACATAAAATCATAAGTGTTTTACTATTCGTAACTTCTTTCAAAGATCATCTTTTATTTCAACTCATGATAGCTTACACAACTGCAAACTATTCTTTCTCTGTTTTACCTTCTCTCCCATCGCCCTACACTAGCTTTCTTAAACATAGCCTCGATAAAAAACACCTAACCTACGCAAAACTACTCCCTCCTTAACAATGTATGTACGTTACAAAAGCATAATCTATTACGTTTGGCACACTCTAAAACTTCGCTTCCGCTCCACCCAGCAAAGATGATTTTTATCCACGAATCTTATCGATGCACAAAGAAAAGTGCGATCTCACCCCACAAAACAACCCACAAAGATTTCATAGTTACATTTAAATCCTCGCTTTTCACAAAAAGCCCCAGACTTTTAAAAATGTACAAATTTTTTTGCAAAGACTCGACACGCAATTTCCCATATTTACAAACAGCCCCTTGTTTCCTCCAAAGACCTCAGTTTTTCGCCAAAAACTCCGCTATCCTTTATTACAAAAGACCCTTCATTTTTGAAAAACACTGCACTTTCTTTTTCTTGCAATTTTCACCTCTGCTCATCATTATATATTAGGTATGAACGACTCACTGAAAGAAAAAGGTACCACAAATTAGCTCTCACAAAACAATCTTCAAAGATTTAATAAGTATGTTTAGATCCTTGGTATTCACAAAAAATTCCCTAAATTTTTGCAAACAAACCCCTACACATTTTTTGGCTCAGTAACGACCCACAATTTCCATTAATTATGAAAAAGCCCTTATTCCTTACCAAAAAACCCCTCAATTTTTCCCTAGAAAACCACTGTACTCTCCATTTACTGCAAAAAAGCCCTTGACTTTTTGCCAAAAAATCCCTGCAGTTTATTTTTCTTGCAAATTTACACCTCTTTTATTTCGATCCACACGTTGGCTGGCGTGGCGTGGCGCCACGCCCACGTGGCTAGTTCTCTTCTCTTCTTGGGGGAAAAGCTAGGGTGGAGGGCATTGGCATGGCTGATGGCACAGCTCAGCGAACAGGACCTGTATAACACGAGTTGGATCTTTCGTGGAACGGTGCGTACGTACGCCCGGGACTGGAATTAAGCAACGTATTCTTGGACAAGAGTAAGTACAGTGCAGCTGGTGGTAGCAAGCACGACAACAACGGGGAAAAGATCTCGTGGATAAGGCCTCGCTTGTGAAGCCCATTTCCAGTCAGAATCCACGTGGATGTTCTGGAATTTAGTTTAAAATTTCGGATTATACACATGAAGCCTAGCCGGAAATACGCCTCACAAATAAGATCTAGGTACCGCTCGGTTGGATTGAAATAAACTAATTTATAGTTAAAATTGTACTATAACTGGTTGAAATTATATTGTAGTTGATGGTGGTTCATTTGGCGTGATTAAATTTAAAAATTTTAAAAATAGAAAAAAAACATGTTATCTTATCATGGACAATGCAAACGAATACGGAAAAAAGAATCGGTAAAAAAAAGCTCAAAAAACTAAAAAATAGAAAAAGACGAAATTTAAATATAGTGAAAAATAAACCAGAAATTAAAAGTTTAAATCGGAATAAGCAGGATGACCTGCATCACTGTTTATATCCGTGCTTTCACAATCTTCCGTTTAATTTGACGTGTTAGCTTGGTACTTGTGGACACATGTTGATCGAGTCCCTTCCGTCCTATGCGTTGTATAGGTCCTTCAGTAAATGGATTCCTTGGACTAGTATTGTGTCCTACTCCCGCAGATCTGCAACTTTTAAAAGAGCCCGGTCATATACAACGTTTTGAACGATGCACAACGTCTACCATTGTTGCTAACGGAGTAAAGCCTGCTTTCTCGCCGGCGAGGAAGGATGATTTGTTGGATGTACCATGGACTCGGCGGCGGAGCAGCGGGGCTGCAATAGATTAAAGGGGAATCCAGATCGGCAAATGGGGGCTCGCCTACGATCGACGGCGACCACCGGGCATGCTACAGGCAATGGATAATCCACGGTGGCCACTAGGGAACCCAGCTGAAACCGGCATCGAACCTACAAATACTACTGCAATATCACCGAAAAGTCTAAAACTACACTAGGGGACAAACTATTCATGCACTAAGCCTGAAGTTACAAGCTGATTATTAAGCCGTGTTTGATATGGCTGCGGCTTATGACTTTTGGTTAAAATTTTTGAATTTTGGCTATTTGCGATAGAGATTACGGAGAGAGATAATCACTTACGATTTTGATTGATACAGATATTGGCTTTTAACGTGTACTACAATTAACTTGCAGATACCGTCTTGAGAAAAATACTCCGTTTAAAAGTTAAGTACTGTAGTAAAAACCAAAAACCGTTTTTAGAAGCTGTTTTCGGTGGCTTTCGGTTTCTCTCAGCGATCACCGTTTATGAGATTAATAAAGCGCAGCCGAAAAACAGCACAAAGGGTCCACAGTCTACTGTTCATTAGGCCCAACGCAGCCCAAAAGACTATACACTAGGCTTCTATTGAGACTCACTGTGATTGCTACGAGTTCAAGCGTTCCTTAGCGCGCAAAGGGCCCGTTCTGCCTTCGGAAGGAACTCCTATTTGCTTATAAGTCAACTAGTATTATTAATATTGGCTCATATCAGAGGATTTAAACGCGGTGCAAGCGCTCGATGATGATCGCCCATGTGCAAAAGAAGGGCACAGTAGTCACCCGTGGCATTAAGGGGCGTTCGTTGATTTTTCCTTGGTGATTTTTAGCTGTACTTTATAACTTTTAGTGAAAATAAATAGTAATAGCTAAAAGATATGATTTTTTGAATGAGAGGGCGAGCGATAAAAAAATGAGGAAGAGATGTGTATGCGTGATGGGAGCAAGAGGAGTGGAGTGCGACCCTGTCTTATTCCCGAAGTGAGATGATAGCGAGAGAAGAGAAAAGACGACTTCAAGAAATCAAACATTCATATCTAAATAGAAACCAGAAGCAGAAATTAATGCAAAGAGAGCCTAAAACTTCTTTCCTGGCCTTCTTGCGGGGAAAAGCATGGATGGGGAATGAGTGGCAGTTTCGATTTCAAAACCGGTGGAGTTAGTTGATTTCTTGTTTCCTTTTCCTCGTGGCCACGCATCCCATGGCGCTTTTCTTTTTGAAGGGACGCGTTTCTTCGCTCTATCGTCTGCGGTTTCTTTTTTAAACGTTTGAATCACCCTGGTAGGAGAATAACTAATCCACATCTTATCAATTAGGGTGGATACTATGGTGTAGACGATGGCTATAATATTATGGGCCTGTTTGGTAGAGCTCCACCAACTCCAGATCCACCAAAAATAGCTCCACTCCACGAATTTTTACCCAAATGCTCCAGCTCCACGAAATTTGGATCCACCAAAATACTGAATCTAGCTCCAGATTCATGAAATCCATGGAGCACCTCAAGGGGTGCTCCACGAAACCTTGTTTCGTATCTACTCATGGAGTTAGGTGGTAATTACCCACCTTTTGCCACTAGTTACACACCCCATCCCATACCACCATAAAACCCATGGGCAAAACAGGCCATTCCCACCAATAAACTCAGTTTCGTGGATCTGGAGCTGCTGTGCAAGCCAAACAGTTTTGTCTAGCTCCATGGTGGGATCCCAGATTCACGGTGGAGCTGTTTTTGGTGGATCTGCTGCTCCAGATTCATTTTTTCAGTGGTGGAGCTCTGCCAAACAGGCCCTATAAATAGAATTTAAGATAGCTTAAGTCCCACTTTAAACAGTTTCAGCTTCTAGTTTCTGAGTTATGACTTATGGTTTTTTGTCTTTTTCTGGATTTTTCGTTTTTTGGGTTATTTCGCCTTTTTTTCTTATTTCTTTGTATTGTCTATCGTAATATGACTTTTTATTTTTTATTTAATTACGCAAAATAAACTAACAACAGTTACAATACAAAATAAGTCATAAGCTCCAGCTTATAAACCACTTAGAGCAGGCTATTATATAATAGGTTGTCTACATAGTTATCTGTAGTGGTCTTATATAATTAATGAATTGTCTGTATAGTTGTTTATATAATGATATACACGATAGAAAACTGTCTATAAAACCGTCTATTAAATAGTAGACATCATCTTTCTCTCTCCTCTCTTCTCCACATCCAAAATCTTATATGGCATAGACTTACAGAGAGCTGACATGTATCATTGTACATGCCCTTAGGTCCAAAGGCAAACGTCCTAAACGGTAGCAATCTGATCAATTAGGAGAAAGATTGATTGGCTTCGCATGTTTACACCTAAATTCTTTCTATTTTTATTACCAGAATTGATATATATCAATCGAATGATAATTTTTGTGTAAATCATTTGAATTTCTAACCTTGTGATTTGCTTGAGATTCGTGCTCCAGTTGGCGAGCTCATCATCCTCCTCTCCGACACCGTCATCTTTCACCGCCATCGATTATGGTTAGAGTTCACTTGTTAGGATTTAGAGTTCATTGGAGCCCCTAATCTTATAGGGAGGCCGAGGGCAAAGGAGGACCGACGGGGGTGGCGGCGGTGGTGGCACCACTAACCGTAGGCTTGGGGAAGACGGTGGAGGTTGGCGGCGACCGGGGGAGAAGGGACAGGGGGCTTGTGGGAGGTGACGCTTGGGGAGTAGGAGATGGCTAGGGTTCAGATTTTTTTTAGGGGTTATTACATCATCCTCCCAAAAATAATTTCGCTTACTTTTTATCAATAATTTCGTTCGTTATTTTTTTGAAAGAATTTCTTTTAGTTCTTTACAGGATTTAGATTAATTTCGTACTTAATTCTTACTATAATTCGTGTAAATAAATATTATCTTTTTAGGGGGACGTAAGTTAACATTATTTTTCTAGCGGAAGTAAATTGATATTAATTAATAATAATCACTCATGGTGGTCCGGCCCCAATACGTCACCTTTTTTAAATTTCAGACGACGCCCAAAACATCACTTGCCGCATGTAAGCGACACTTAACTGGGCCTGCCCACGTTACACGGGCCTACTGGGCCGCATCCTCTAAGGAGTGGTGGTAGCTCATCGCCCACCGTTGGATCATCCGGTCCCCACCTGTAAGTAATCCCTAACCCGCGGCCGCCACCCTATTTAAACCCAGCCCCTAGGGTTTCGTCCGCCTCTCCCTGCGAGACCGAACCAGAGCTGCGGCGGCGCGGGCAGACGAGGAGGCAGCAGAGCAGCAGCCGAGCCAAGCCACAGCCGCCACCATGGGTAAGCCGCCGGCGTTCACCTCTCCTCCACTTACCTCTCTCTCTGCGCCTGGTGCTCTCGTGGGCGCCCTGGCGATTGCTGGGCTTGGGCGACGCTAATGGCGGCGGCCGTGGTTGTGTCTGTGCAGGTATCTCGCGCGACTCGATGCACAAGCGCCGGGCCACCGGTGGCAAGCAAAAGGCGTGGCGCAAGAAACGAAAGTAAGGGTGATTACTCTCCCTTTTCCTTTCGATTCGTGTAGATGTGTAGAGGTTTGTCGGTAGATTAGATGGGTGTTCACTTAGATTAGTTGTGGATGGATTGTTCTTTGCGTTTGGATCTATCTGCTGAATCATTTATCTGTTGTGCTTGTAGTAAGTGATCTGAGTGGTAACTAGGATGGTTTGTTCTGTCAGTATGTTATTAGGCTAGGAGTGCGGGGTATGCTTCGCAGATAACTTGATAACCTGCAGTAATTTATGCGTTTTCATGTTTCTAGATAGTTCCGGTTACATGTAAAATTTGAGTTGTGGAATTGCTAGGGCTTCGCTAGTTTTGTTAGTTTCTAGGGAAATAAATCGGCTGTGATAGTTGAATCACGGACTTTCATGTTCCCAACGAAATTCGGCCCTAAAGAAGTAATAGTTGAAATTTAGTGGATTTTTTGTTGTTTTGAGCCTAAAGATTTGATAACTTGCTGGCAATGTACTGGCTTGGATAGTCGCTTTGGTACATATAATTATTCTATGTTTTCAATTGTGTATTTAGATATTGTGATTCACTATGTAAAGGTATAATTATCTTTCATACTCTGTGTGGACCTTCATTTACTCAGTACCCAATTTGTCCTGCACATTTGAATGTTCTGTCTCATTCAGGATTATTTTGTGATAAGGTTTTGATGATGTGAATAGATGTTATAATCTCTTTGTAAGAAGTACTAGCTTAGAATGGCTGTAATTTTCAAGGACGTTGATGTGGCTTTCATTATTATCGACATTGTTCCAGATGTTAATTTGCCCTTTCTCTTTTGTCTTGAAGGTATGAGCTTGGCCGCCAGCCTGCCAACACCAAACTGTCAAGCAATAAGACAGTGAGGAGGGTTCGTGTTCGCGGAGGTAATGTGAAGTGGAGGGCACTTCGTCTGGATACTGGTAACTACTCATGGGGAAGTGAGGCTGTAACTCGCAAGACCCGTATCCTGGACGTGGTCTACAATGCATCAAACAATGAGCTTGTGAGGACTCAGACCCTTGTCAAGAGTGCCATTGTGCAAGTTGATGCTGCCCCGTTCAAGCAGTGGTACCTCACCCACTATGGAGTTGACATTGGTAGGAAAAAGAAAGCTCCTGCTGCCAAGAAGGATGCTGCTGAGGTATTATTTTTTGTTGCTCATGTTTTGCTGCTGCTTGTATCCTTCAATAGGCCATAACTGGATATTAGTTTGTCCATGTTGGTTTGTGGTTTAGAAGTATCACAACTCATTTTATTTATTTTTGTGTGAAATATTATTCTACTTCATTCTTGTGAATATGCGCTAACTTCTCTAACACTGCACTTATTATCGTGGGATTGCAATAGTCCCTATTTTCATCATCAACATTTAAGTATGTGATTAGCTTGTTTCTCCACCTCTTTGCTTATATTGGATGTCATTGAATGATGAAATTCCTTGCATTGCTCTTTTATAGATAAATTCAATAAAGGACACTTTGCTAGTTTTAAACAACCATTTTAGTTTGCATGGGACAGGTTTATATTTATGAATAATGTCTTGTTCTGACCCATCTTTTTGCAGAAAAGCAAGAGTGTCTGTATATTTTTTTTTATTCTCTCTAATCTCTGCTGAAGTGTACCTATACGGTTCCTCACTGTTTGTAATGAAACATTTATTGTTTGATGTTTATGTGTGCAGGGACAAGAGGGTGAGGCTGCAGCAGAGGAAACGAAGAAGAGCAACCATGTCCTGAGGAAGCTTGAAAAGCGTCAGCAGGGACGCACACTTGACCCACACATTGAAGAGCAATTTGGCAGTGGAAGGTTATTGGCCTGCATTTCTTCCCGCCCTGGGCAGTGTGGCCGAGCTGATGGGTAAGGAATACTGAACACTCCAAACGCTGCTGTTCTTTTCCCTTTTTTAATGTGAATACTGAAGGGTTGTAAGTAGATCAAGTCATCGGTTTGTTTTGCTTCCCTTAAGGGTTTAGATCTCGACATTTTTGTGGAAACTATGTAGTTTGTGAAGAAGAATGCTTTAAGTTGTTATATGATAGAAGTGCAGAAACTGCAGTTAAAATATTAATTAAACTTCATAGTTTGAGGGACGGCTTTGTTTGGCTCGAAGCTTGAGAACAAAATTGCGCAGTTGCCACCTTAATTCATATAATTGACTATTCACTGTTAGCAGCGATTGGATTACTTGCGTTGAATTTTTCAAATGATAGGTACATCCTGGAGGGCAAGGAGCTTGAGTTCTACATGAAGAAGCTCCAGCGGAAGAAGGGCAAGGGTGCTGCAGCTTAGAACATTCTCTTTGAGTGTGTTTAGCGCTGGAAATGTTGCCTTTTTATTTTTATTGAATTTTGTTGGTCGTCTCAAGTGCATCTATGTCATGTTTGCAGACCTACTGAACACCTATTTTCGAAAAATGAATCAACTCAGTTTTGAAGAATCGAGTATTTTTCACCTGCTATTGTTGTATTCTCATAATATTTGGGTGCCATGTGTGTTCCAGCGACAGCATTTTGTTATACTTAGCAAGTTTTCATTGCTTTTTTTTTTCCTGAGATGGATGTGGAAATGGTCTATTTCCTAATCTAGAGTTTAGGCGTTTGAGGCAATAATTTTGTTGTTTGAATCATACCGGACCGGTGATGGATTTGTTTAGGATAAAAGATTTTGCTGTTGTTATGGAGTCAAGACACGTATAGTGCTGAATATGAATATTAATGTGGACAATTTTGGACATAAATGCAGAGTGAATACATGTCGCTTCGAATACCGTTAGTTTTGATCACATATGTTTAGTTAGATAATGTTGGAAAACAAAAATCTTCACGTATATTTAGTTAGATAATGTGCAAAAATAAAAATTATATATGTCGAATGTATAAAATTCATTCAATCATTCTATATGTCCAAAATGCAAATGAATTAGTAGCTTAACAAACAAATTTAACCGAGGTTCAAGAAATCGGAGCTAGGCGTCGACTAGCGCTAGTTGCAGCATTGCTGCTGCTGCAATTTCCACCTAGGCAGTGAGCTAGGTGGGACGGCCACCTTGGACCGACTAGGCGGTCAAAGCCAGACCTCAGCGGCGTGAGGCAGGCGCCAAGGCGGGAGATAAGGAGGACTGGAGGCGCGGGCGCAACGGCTGGAGAGACGGGAGCCAAAGCTGGGCTGGAGGAGCGGCGGCCTGGGGCCGAGCCGAAGGGGCGGCACCGGGAGGTCGTGGCCGAGCTGCAGAGGGGCGGGCCGAGCGGTGGTCGGTTGGGCTGCAGGTGCGGGCACAACAGCCGGAGGGACAGGAGCCGAAGCCAGGCTGGATCTTCGGCTCGGCAACGGGAGACCGTGGCCAAGCTGCAAAAAGGTGGGCCGACCATGGATTCAACTGGATCTCGGTATAGGAAGCCGGAGGGGAGGTCGAGCTGTGGTGGTGAGGACCGGGAGAGGGAGAGCCAAGTAGGGCCGAGCTGGGGGAGGAGGCGGCCAAAGGTGGAGAAAGCGACAGGAGGCACAGGAGACCGGAGGCGGCTAGAGACGCAGGAGGCCGAGTTGAGCATAGAGAGCTGAGGCGGTGTAGGGAGCGGCTGGCAGCACCGAGTGAAGGGGAGCCAGAGAGAGGGCTGGCCAGAGCAAGGAGCCAGGAGAAATGGGAAAAGCAAGAAAGAAAGGAGGAAGAGATAAGGTAGGAAGAAGGGGATAAAAAAATGAGTGGCTGGGGGCATTCGGCTGGACAGTAGGGGAGGAAGAGTGAGACAAGAGAAAAAGGAGAGAATGAGTGGCTGGGGCATTCGGGTGAACTGGTTTACATGATTATTTGGTTACATAAATGTTTACATCAAACTTTTGGAGGGGAGATAATATACATTACTACATCAAATTGCCTATATCTTGCTTCTTCAGGTAATTATCCATCTATCTTGCTCAATTTGATACCTGATGCTTGCTCAATTCATTATATTATTTTTGTTCAGTGTTTATCTGCACCGTAGCTAAGCCAGCCGCCTGGGCACCACCTAGGCACTAGGCGTTGGGCCATCGCCCGCCTAGCGCCTAGCGCTTTCTTGAACCTTGAATTTAACTATATCACATAATGACAGTGACTAGCTAAGCAAATAGTAAGTAGTAAATTCTAATTAGCAAAGTAGCAAGTAGATAATAGGAGATAGTTAAGCAAATAATAGCTATACTTAGTAAGTCGCAGCTATACTTAGTAAGTCACAACTATGATACCTCACACGGTTCAAAATCAAAAGCCACCCATAACTAAGTACATCACTAATTCATTTATTTTATTACATCACATGATAAGTGCATACAGGTTTTATCAAGCAACAACTAGCAGCGAGCCATCTCTAACCATTTCAGTGGAGTTCAACCTCCGTCATTATCTCATCCTAAAAATATATCAACTGAAACTCTAAATTGTTGAATGGATAATACAAACCTAAAATTAATGCTTCTACATTAGACAGATTGCTTTTCTTTTTACATCTGATATACAACCAGAGAAGCATATGGCGCAGAAGTTTCATTCGGTTTGACATTTGCTTTGAAAGTTCATGCGTATTTACACGCTCAACCAGGAAAAGTAGTTCAGAAGGTTGTTTCTGTAGGGCAGAAAGAACCATTTTGACGAGCTGCTGGAATCTAGACGCATACTTTCTGGTCATAGAGACATAACACTTCCAATCATGTGACATTGTTGATTGTTCTGGACAGTTTCTACTTTGCCAGAATCAAACAGAACCTTAGAAAATGAAGGGAAGCAAGAGGGAGAGACTGAAGAACTAAGTTTAATACATACAACTATTAAGGAAAATCAGATTATCGGTCCAGGTTACCAGATGGTCCAGATTACTTTGCATAGTCTATACTTGCAATCCATGAATGGTGTTATAGCATTAGCAACAACGGCGTCTGCTTTTGCACTCTGGTATTCTTAATAGTTGCATTTGATACAGCATGAACAGCATGAACTAGTGAAATGAACCAAGAAAGCCTCCCCTAAATTGTAGGAGTGTAGGATTGCAAAGTTGGCAGCAGTTTTTCCCATTTCCTGCAGCATTTTTCCCAATTCCTTTCATAACAGGAAGATATCTTGCATAATAGTAATACACAGTAGCTTGCTAGTTGGCATTCATGATTGTTTTTACTTGATAAGATGGGACCAAATGGGTCCCTTGATGGCAGCAAAGTTTGGTAATCAAAGGATAAAAGACAGATCCTGGCCAATCTCTGCCCATCCATTCTTGGCAGTCTACAACATGTTATTTACTTCTAATTTGGTAGACTCTATTCGTATTGGCTTGTAAAAGCTATTTTTCTACAGTAAATGACTTTTTATAGTACCTAACTTTCAAACATAGTGTCTTTTTATGACAAAATCTACTAGTCGATTGTAGTATACATTGTAGTAACTTCATTTAAATCGGCCAAAATTGCACGTGAGTTTCTCTCTCTCTCCATACGACTCTCTACAAGGTGTTACAATTTATAAGTTAAAACCAAAAGCCATCAGCAAAAACTAATATGAATAGATCCTAGTTTGTACACTTTCACCCTTTCTTGGCATCAAATAAAAAAGACAGCTATTGTAAATAATTAGTTAACCACTTTTCATCATATTTCATCTCCATGCTTGTAAAACTGAGTTAAGAAGATTATTATGCTTAGTTTAGTATTTCTCTATGTGCTATGAAATAGTGCATGGACTAATGCACATTTGCTTTCTTTGTACATAATTCTCAGAAATCTGCTTGTCCATATAGGAAGCATGCAGAGTTATATGTCATAGTCAAATTCTAGTCTTAGGAATTAGATTCCTAAGGCTCATCATATCTGAAACACATCGTATATATATACATGTATTCGAGTTCCAGTAGTTTTGGGTGGTTGTCTTTTCTGAACTTTCTAGATGCAGATAGTAACAAATCATTTTTGTTGTGTTGTAGCTAGCTACATATTTTTAGTTGTACTAGCTGCGTGTATACTAATTAGCTCTTGTGTTGTCCTTTAGGCTGTAGCATTTTATTATTTACCTCCCAGCCTGCCTACAAACTCGTCTTGAGGTTCTGCGTGAACTAAGCCATTTGGAGTACTAGGATATATGCTCATTCTGTATGCTATGTTATTTCAGAGCTTTGATCACGCCAACAAGCAGTAGACCTAGCAGCATGAACTAGTTAGTGGCTTGCTATTATATACATGAAGACATCTTGCATAACAATAATACATAACAAAGATAGAATTATCAAACATCCTCATTCATGTTTGTAGTAGCACATTTTTTATCCTCCAGCTCTAAACCCAACTCATCAACAAGTGATGCTATCTTCTTCTTAGAATCTAAAATTTAAAAATGACATGAGATTAGTAAAAAAAAATTGTAGTGGTGCAATTGGTGAATTAAATAACTTTTTTTACCTTTCCTAGATGCAGTTATCCAGTTCTTTGAACAAATTAGAGCTTCAAACACCTCAGGCTCTAATCGATTACAAAATGGATCAACAACACGACTACTAGCACCAAAAACCAACTCTGAAGCAACAATTGATACTTGAATAGCTAACACATCACAAGCTAGTCATGAGAGAACAGGAAAATTCTCTTGTGTGTGTTCCACCATAACAATACATCAAACTGTGCATCCTTACCCTTAGGATCAACCCACCAAGTTAGTTTTTCTTTCATGTATACCTCAAGTTCATTTATATCACGATGTGTTATCGTAGCTGCATTCTCATACAAAAACTGTTTAATATCAGTAAGATCTATGTCGGCACCACCAAGTGGCTGAGCAGGTCCTTGAGAATTAGGCTTCGAAACTTTAGCCGTGTTGGAGATATAAGCTTGGAACAATTTGTTCACAATATCCATAAAGGGATTAACTTCAAGGCACACTTATCATATTTACCTTTATTCAAGTACAATAACCTTTCGAAAGCCCTCCTATAGTAAATAGCTTGTGTCAATATTTCATATATGGAATTTCACCTTGTAGGCACATCCAATGGAAGATCAAATTTATTATTTAAGTCACATTCTGTTGCACACTTCTAAAATTCCTCCCATTAATGGAGAATTCTTCACAATAATAATAGTAGCTCTAATATTATAGATTGAGTATGCAATTACTTTCAAATCATCTTGGGCAACAAGGTTTGGTATATGACATAAAAATCTCACATGGAAAAAACACCATCACAGATCAAGGGAGAAGCTTATGAAGCTCTATCGCAACTTCTCTATCACATTTATCATTGGGTGATGTATTGTCTAGAGCGAGAGCAAATAACTTCTTCTCAAGGTTCCAAGAGATGACACCCTTGACAAATTCAGTTGCTAGAATACTTCCTATATGGTTCCCTTTGACATGAATGAATTTAACTATTATTTTTTGCATTTGCCAATTATCATCAATCCAATGCACAATGATGCACATGTAACATTTATTTTGATTAGATATCCACATTTCTATAGATGCAAAAAACCGACAAGAAAGAGATTTTAGTTGTTCATACAACCTTTTCTTTTCATCTCCAAATATTTTCAATATCTCTTTCCTAGTGGTTGTGTGACACTTGAATGAAAAACCAGGACATAGAGACTTGATAAAATCAATGAAGTACTCATGCTCTACCATATAAAGTGATATTCATGCATAGCTATTGCCAAATAGAACTTCCATAGGTAACTTCAGCATCATACTGAAAGTCTAAATAGTTGAACTATTTCCACACTTCTCAAATTGGAGTTGTTGCTGGCTTTACTTTACGGCGTGCTTGAATCCCAAATGATTCCACAAGGCCTTCAAGCCCCTTAGCTTTGTGAGGACATTTTTTGCATTTCTCCCAAACTTGTTTCTCCTTCCCACCATCATATGTGTTAACAATCACCGAGTACTTAGTATAGTGTTTCCAAACATTGGAGGTATACTTTATCTGTTTCTTCACAGCAGGCTCAACTTCCCCAATGCAATCCCTTTATCCACATCAATAACCACACATCCTTCACCTCCTATGACTATGGCTATATCGTACTCCATCAATGCACCAGCATTCAGTGGTGGTGGCGTTAGCACCGAGTGGTCCATACCAACCGCTGTGGCAGTACTAGTAGGGGATGCTCCTATGCTTGCACAAATGCTTGCACTTGCACTTGCAGCAACCATATCAAATTATCAATATCCTACAAATAGGTAAATAAACATGACTTAATCAAAACCTATCACTCAACATTAATGAGCTGCAATTCTAACTTTTAACAGGCGGGCTGAGGCTTGTATAAACTATGATGAGTTATATATTGAGAAATAAGCATCAAGCAATTCACAGGTCGCACCCTTGGTGCTAAAAACTGTACAAACAACTTCTCACACTAATCAAAGAACAACCATGCATTGTCATACAATGCTTCGAATACTTCAATAGGGTATTTGGTAAATGTTCAGAACTGTATAAACAACTTCTCGCACTAATCAAAGAACAACCATGCATTGTCATACAATGTTCCAAATACTTCAATAGGGTATTTCGTAAATGTTTAGAACCATACATTTATCTCAGGCCCTACTGTTGGGTTGCTAAGCACATAATTTGCATTAAATGTGATAGGTTTCTCTGCATGTTTCTCATGAAACACAAGTAAGCATATAAAAAATAACATAATTATTTGTAGTGTCACAGACACTCTAGAAGTTCTAAACAATATTGATACAAAGGATCCGATGCAAAATATGCACAATGATGCCCAGACTGAATTGCTACGCTGTGCTGAAACAAACAATCAAGTGTATTAATACCGAATTACTAGAGACAATGAACATCTATTTGTTTCCAAAACAATAGCTAGAATAGGCACCAATTCGATCACACAGCCAAAAACAAACTAGAGCAAGCAATGGCATAGAGAAGAGATCTTTCACCTTCCCGAGAGAGGGTAACCAACCGGACCTGATGCCCCACCATGGCTGATTTGGCGGCGGCGGCAACGTGGGAAGGAGGGCGGTGGTGCAGGAGGAAAGGCGGAAGGGTGGGTGGGAGAGAGGTGGTGTGGGAGGGAAGGCGGGAGGGAGGCAGCATGGGAGGGAAGGTGGGAGGGAGGGAGAGAGGGAGGGAGAGGGTGAGAGGGAGAGTGAGATGGAAACGAGAAGGTGGAGCTTAACAACTGAGCTGAACACTAGAACTGAGGTACGATATTGCGGTGCAAACTGACGCACCTTTTCCTGTATTTTCTCTATTATTATTTGCTCAAAGAAATGCTCAACAGATTAGCGGGCCATTCACCCACTCCACGCACACGACTCTGACTAACACCGACTACTTGCCCATACCGAGCAGTTCGCCAATTGACTGAAGGCTTATGTCATTCCATGACCACTCGTACCGACGATTGCTACGATGGATCGCCGCACACGCATCGCTCGTAGATCGCCATACCTAACTACCACAACAACCAACAAATCGCATAAGAATAACCATCGGTATCAAAGGTCGATGATCGCTACAATGGTCGCTCATCGAATATGACATCCATAATACTCCTCCGAGTATGACGTCTATAGCATCGAACGCAACACTTCGATCACACACTGGTCTTCCAAGCACTGACCGTGGCACTTCGACCACACAGGTCATCTGAGCACCAACCGCAGCACTTCGACCACACACTAGTCTTCCGAGCACCGACTGCGGCACTTCGACCACACATGTCATCTGAGTACCGACCACTTCAGTAGTTACGATTTCGACCACGGCCACTACGACTACGATCATACAGTACTCGGAGCTACAATATTCTGTGTAGCTTTAGCACCAATTGTAATGACATCACACAGACTGGTCGTATCGACCACACAAACTGATCATAACGATCACACACAGATTGGTCGTATCGACTACATAGACTTGTCATAACGACCACACACTAGAGTACTCTAACACACTTGAGCAAAACAGTCGCTAAACAGTCCAGTGCATGTGCGTTCAACTTATCCGTTTGTTAGCTGGCAGAAGGCGTGAACCAAATCGGCAGCGGCCCGTTGAGCCGTGGCTCGTGGTCGTGGGAGCCGATCGGCTTCACTTGGCCGGTGGTGAGATCATACACTCCAATGTCCCTCGGGGCATGCGGGTACAAGGACATGGATGGCAAGTTGTCGTCAGTGAAGTAGATACAGTTGGCCTTCAGCTCCGGGTAGTCCTGCGTCGGGAGGCACAGCGTCTGTCTCACTCCGACGAACAGCGCGGCGTCGCCGATGCCTTTCGTCCTCTTCCACTCGCACTTGTCGCTGTCAAGTATGAAGAGCCGGAACTCGTCCGTTATGCTCGATTCGGCGTCGTGGTCTTGATCCTGGTGGAACCGGATCGGAGCACGAGAAGCAGATCGCCGGTGGGGAACTCGGCGAGGTACTTCCAGCGTGTGTTGTCCTCCAGCTCAGTGCGCCAGAGCGGGGTGACGCGCCGCGCTAGATCCAGTGCCTCGCCGTCGGCGGCGACGGCCCAGGCGTCGACGTGCCCGTGGGAGGAAACGGTGTAGAGCTGCCCGTCGTGGGTGGTCATGATGTCCTGGCAATCCATGCGTCCTCCTCCAGCCGCCGCTGGCGTCCAACTGTCCGCCCCGGTCCGCGCGACGGCCAGCCTGCCGTACGGGCCGTGGAGGAGCATGATGGTGACGACGCCCCCGCGGCCGCGCCACGACGGCGGCGGCCTTAGTGAAGAAGTAGCAGGCGCACATGCGGTGCGGCGTGAGCACAGCTGGCGAGCCGCCGGTGGCGACGCGGAAGCAGTCGCGGCCGCGGCGCCGTGTCCTCGTGACGAACGGCAGGGTGGTGACGGGCGGCAGCGGGGCCTGCGACCCGGAGGACGGGTCGAGCAGGTTCTGGTCGCACCGCTCGTCGACCGTGACGAGCCAGCCCTGCGAGGAGCCAACGCAGACGCGGCGGCGGACAAGGAGGAGAGGCGGGACGCGGATTGTCACGGGGCCGCGGCCCGCGGCGAGTGGGAGGAACTTGACGGTGTCGTTGGCGTCGCCCGGCAGCAGCAGCCACGGCGACTCGGGCTTCGCCGGCCGCGCGTGGTGGGCGCGCCGCCACGGCGAGCAGACTCGCCCGAACGCGCGGCAGTCGAAGATGTCCAGGTGCCTTAGGATGCTGTCGAGGTTACTTCGCGCCGGCGTTGGCGTCGTCGAGTCGAAAGAACGCAAGCGCGCGTGCATTGTTCGGAGATGCCGCGATGATAGTTATTTATGGATACTTCCTCGCATTGCACCGCACGAATTCTTTTTCCGTAGACTAATGGTCCAAATTTAGTAGGACACAAGTTAATGGTACACCTCGCATGCCACACGTAGTAGGACAACCTCCCACACCAATCCCCACTGCTCTACCTAACTCACATCACATGGTGACCAACACAGCAGGTAACACAGCCCACTAATGTCTCGCCTCCTCCCCCTCCGGTGGTCAAGCTCGTCGCCGTAGTCAGACATATCGGCGAGGAAGTTGTTGCCTTGCTTGATGCAAAAGAGTGGACATCACGGAAGGATGTGGGAGGAGGCAAAAACGGGCGTCACAGCTATTAAAACACGTAGCTAGCAGCAGCTTCACCTCCTCAACTGCAACTGACGAAACTGAGGCATCCTGGCCTTTGTTCTTCACAGCATTTACTAGGTAGGAGCTGGGCATCCGTCTCAACAACCAGATTGCCAATGCCAAGACCAGTGGTGGATCTAAAAATGAAGCAAGAGGACTATCCTAGAATACCCCATACGGGTACAACGATATGGATATGGTGATACTACTGTGATATGGTATTTTGTAAAAACAAGAATACGTTGATACGGCAAGCATGTATGTATTTAGAATTTTTAAAAATGTAAGAAGGCTACGAGAGAGCGAGAAACTGGGATTACCTTGATGATTGCTATATATTTCATTATTCTTTGCCTCCTTCGCTCACTAATTTTAGTTATGGACTGTATAATTGACATTGTTCGAATCCCAAGTCATGAAATATGAACATTTACAGATAATTTGAGATATGACAAATGCCACAGACCCAAAAAGGCAAATACAGCTATCAAGCTTACGCATAAATCTCAGTGGGTTATGACTTATGATAGAGAATGGCGGCTCCCAGGCGTATTAGTGATTCTTAGCAAAAAAGAGCTGCTTAGATTTTGATTTTCAAAGTTGAATCAGGGTTTCCAATACAGTTGGTGGTCTTCATTTTTTTCCTTTACAGCTAGTATGAAGCAAACTACATGTGATGAAGTGAAAATTTATAGCTTTCAGACCAACAAATGTAGGAACATAACAACTGTGAGTGAGTTTCCATTTCATAAATGCTATCTATATCAATTGCTATTTGAAATTTGAATGTTCTAGTTGAATCAATTTGGAAAAGTTAACAAGGAAAATCTCACCAAGCCACCAGAGTAGAAAAAGACTGACAAGTCCGAGATAGCCAAACAATTTTTGGACATCAACCCTTTCCCCTTGCTCTCCAGCAAACTTTTTGAGAAGCACTGAAATGATGTTGGAAGTTGAAACAATTAACCATTGAATTGAGAAAGATCAACTGCACTTAATATAGAGAAGTAGACCATATGACATAGCTGACAAAAGACCAAACAGATCACCTGTAAAAGTTTATAAATCAGAGGCAAATTTTATGGTTAACAAAGTGATATGTTCTATCTCACTCATTTGAAACTTGATCATCAATTTCATGCAATATGCCACAAAAAATATTAATATACAATTTTTTTAGATTCTATTTTATAAGAAAGGTAAGTCGACTGCAGCGAACCAACTTACTTCTTGCTTACTTCTGATTCATCCGATGCCCAAGTCTGGCCCATAGTTGTCATTACCACACCAGCCATGCTAACAAACATAGCAATTACTTTTGCAACATTTATGGAACCTTGCCCAAGAAGCACACCAATGAAAAGATAAAGAGTCCTGAAGTTCAAGATAGTACACTAGTACTGGCAACACTAGTTCTTGCAGGCAATTAGTTAGTCAATTACCAACAAAGAAACACAGCGCGCTCAGTGGCTGGACGGGATGGCGTCATTGCTAGAGGCCTGGTCTCAGAGCAAGGTTATAGGGGCGGACGACCGACAAAGGGGCTGTTTGGTTGCTAGCCACACTTTGCCATCATTTGCCAACAAAAATTGCCACACTTGGCTAAGTTGAGATGCTCAAATTCTTTGCCACACCTTAGCAAGCCTAAGGGAATCTTGCCACACTTTTTTGAGTCACTAACGTGTGGGACCTAGTTTGCTGGAAGGGAATCTTGCCACAACTGTGGCTGCAACCAAACAGCTGCCAAGTTGGTCAAACTTGCCTAACCTTAGGCGTGGCAACCTGTGGCAAAGTGTGGCTGGCAACCAAACACCCCCAAAGTGCCAGAGACAGAGGGGCAGGCCGCGGGCGCCAGGCGAAGGGCGTTGCACTATTGCCTACCATGTTAGAGTAGCCGAGCTAAGCACTTGAGCTATCGAGCAGAAGGGGAGGCACTGAGGCGGAGGCGGAGGCTAGAGCCGGAGGAGGAGGGCATGGTCAGAGCTGGGGGTTGGGGGCGGCGCGTGGCCACGACCAAATCAGGCGGCTAGGGTTGACAAAGTATACGAATGCGAGGCTAAGTTGGGACACGTTACTAGTATTTGGCCCACATAAATAATAAATACTTATTGAATTAGCTGGCAAGGACCTGGCCTACAGCCTCTAACCTGGGCGCTAGGTCCGCTCGTGGCCAAGACCCAACACAAGATAGAAAGCCTCAAGAAAGAGAGGGCACAGAGTTTAGCAGAGAAAGCATCACCAACATGGTTGACTCTCCCTGCCTTTGCAGCAACGATGCTTCATCGCTTCCCAGGATGACAACTCCCCATCCTCATGATTCTTCCCCTATGAAAAAGCTACATCAATAATTTTATCTCTGGATGTAATAGTTACTAGAACTTTTTTTGAACTTTAGGTAACATTTATTAAAACTCAAATAATAGAAACTTTATCTACAAGAATGGATACAAGAAAAATCAGAAATACATCTATTCATATATCATTGGACTTCAACATAATCGCTCGATCGTGGAACTTTGGAAATCCATCTATCCTTACATCATTCGACTTCAACACAATTGCCTGATCATCGAACCACGTGTTCTTTTTAGCTTATCACTACTACTTAAAAATACGAGTTGGTGGTCGTATGTCCGTTCTTCCTCATCTCTCCGTAGTCATCTGATTTGACCACAAGATAAAATCTGAGCCATCCGTCTCACACACCTTCCCTCCTCTCTCTCTCTCTCAGTGAAACTACCCCTCTCCCTCCACTTCCTCTTTAGTTTTTTCCTCATTCCTCCTCCCCCAATTAAGCCAGAACGCCTCCACTCCTCTCCTCTTTGGCGAATCTAGGGTTAGGATCATTCAATCTGGTCACCTCCTCGTTGGCGGCCAGCGCCAGCGACCACGATTCCCACTGCCGCCATCTTTCTCCCCCACGCCTCCGCCCTCCCTACCGCCGATGCGTTACCATCATCCTTCCCAAACTGCTCCCCCCGCGGCAGCTCACCTGCCAGCGGAAGCTACACCATGTCAACAACATCGATGTCAGGCTCGCCGACCTCGACGTCACATCCTCCTCACCACCTTCCAAGGGTTGCGTTCGATGCCGTCAGGCTCCAATTGGACCCTGATCTCGAGGTCCACCAGCACGGCGCATGGCATAGCCCCACCACCGAGGTCGGCGTCATCGCCCGTGCTTCACTCATTATCATTGTCGTTACCCAGGATGAGATAATTAGAGACGACAGAGTCAACGGGGACATGGAGGGTGGGGGGTGAGAAGACGACACCATCATCGTCGTTGCACATGCTGAGGTAATGTGATTGATAAATTTTTTCCTTGCACATGCCACTGCCGTCTGCATAGCAGCAACAGACACCCGCGGGGGCTGTGCACAACGTCATGATGGCGTGTGAGGTAGCACTAGAGGCCACGCTGCTGCCCTGCCTCTCGCGCGCGAGTTGCAGGTCTATCCCTTTAATCCTCCCACCAGAGTACATGGAACCAACCTATAATCCCCTCTCCTCTCACCATTGCCAACCTCTGCTCTGCACGGTCTTGTCATCGGCCAAGATTCATGGTGTTTGGTTGGTCGTCGGTGCCTCGCATGCGAGGTGTTCGTTATTTTGCCTACAAGATAGGGGCGGTGCTCATTATTCATTTTTGCGGAAGATCAAGCCTTGCATGCGCATGACCAGTTTAAAGTGGTAAGATTACTACAAATTGAATCTCTATAGTTTAACTTTTTGTGTTACTGGTGCCAAATTTGAGATGATGATTATGTACGTTTTTTTTTGTTGTCGGTTCCATGTCAAGCAGTTGATGTTGAGAGGCACGCGAAGGATTCATTGGAGGCTGCCAAGAAGCTCCAGTCCTACTTCATCAGTCTGCAGTGCGAGGACCTGCCAACCACAGAAGAAATGCTTTGGATGGTACATTCAACAACAACTTAACCTAGAAACCACCTCGTCCTTCTCTTTTTCTTGGAATGATATGTGAGTTTTGATGTCTTGTGAGCTATGGATGGTTGTGTATTTGCGCATATTAACTGCGAGTTCTGAGTCTTTGCGAGCATTGCCGTATATTTGCATTATTGTGGTCTACCTCTCCCTTGTTTATGGGATGCACATTCCTGGCTAGGAGCTCGGATGCAGAACATTGATTATTGGTTTCTCAATGCACATGAAGGTAATTATATGGATCCCACTGTGAGAAATACAATTCTTCTAGTGCTATTTTTTGTCTAGCATTGGTGAACTTTCCCTTTGGCTTGTTTGGCTTTGAGAGTGCATATTTATCTTCAGGTGTCCAGCCAATTGGGCCTTGTGGACATTTTCTAATTATATCCGCTATTGCTTGATTGCTTTGCTGTGTAAACAATTCTGTGTTGGATATATTCATGGTGTCCCTCCAAGGACCTACAAACTTGTCCTAATATCTCAGGTTTTTCCTAAGATCAGTTGCTGATAAGAATAGCCACCAGAATTAGCTACCTTATTTTTCACATTGTTTTTGTTAAAGTGCAACTTTGCAAATAGAATCACATCTCCTACAAAATAGTCGGTACTGGTGCTATCAAATTTACATGTCCAATATACGCAGGATTGTGTTTAGTTCCTGTTATGGTGGATTTTATTACAAGTTATGAGTTCTGTAAGAGATCCATCTTTTGTTCATTAATCTTTGCAAGCACGAGGTACTTGAATTGATTTGTAAGCGAGCTATAAGCACTGTTGGTAAACCACAATGTAGTCACAATTTTTGATACTTTTTCAATGATAAATTCCACTTTTTAATGCTTGTTGAGAGATTTTTGGTTGTAGCTTTGCAAAGGGAAAAAATATGTATGCAGTATGAAATGATAAAATATATCAGTTGTAGACTTTACAGGAGTGATGACATTTACATAAGCCAGTATATTATTTTGTCATCTTATCTACTGGTGCTTTTACATGTTCATCCTTTTACATGTTCCAAGTACGGGTAGGAGAATTTTGGTACAAGTTTTGAAGAAGTGGATTTCACAAGCCCATGGTATTAGCATTGCAAAAGCATGCGTTGCATCACAATTGTGTTATGAGAATAAAAAATCTAGGGTCCACTGAAATGCCATTCGACCAAAATCTCTACTATTATATAAAGAGGAGTTGATGGTGGGTTGTCCATTCTCCTTCGTTTCTCAGCCGTCCATTCTCCTTCGACTCTTTATAGTCATCCAATCTCACGATCCCCCTCCCACTCGCGCAGTCTCCTCCACAACCGCTCCCGATGATTAGAAAACCTCCCCTTCTCTTAGGCACATCTCAACTCCCCCTCTTAAGCGAATCCCCTTCTGCCTCTCGCTCTCACGCGATGCCCTTCTCCCTTCCGCTTTTACCCTATCCATCGCCGTCGCTCCCCTCGCTCACCCCTCCATCGCTCCCATTTCCCTCGCTCCCGCTCCCCTTTACCCAAGCGCCGAGGCCTCCTCGAGCAGGAAGGAGACACCACCGCCCCGATCTACCGCATCGGCGGCCCCTCATCGCTGGCGGCCTCCCTGGCTCCCTTTGGTCTCCCTCGACCTCCAGTCAGCCCTGGCTAACCCTGCCACCCTCGTCGCCAGCGGCCTCTCTGGCTCCCCTAGTCTCCCTCGACCTCCAATCGACCCCGGCTAGCCCCGCCACCTCCACCTAGCGCCGTGCTGTCCCAAGACCTTCCTTTCCTCCACTATTGCCACCTCTGAGTTCAACACCATCTACCCTCGCCAAATCTGACCTGCCGATGGTTGGATCTAGTCAGGCCTAGCTAGATCTGGTCGCCATCCTTGCCTTCTCCACTAGCGACCCAACTCCACCTGAGGGCGCCATGGCCTTCACTTCCCTCCTCTGTTTCTAATTGGGAGTGTCGATGTGAAGGCGGAGGAGTGCCTGGCGGAGATGGAGCTCGTGGTGGCAGCGGATGAAAAAGTGAGCCTCGACTGTTCTACCTATTTTTGTCACCCGTGTTCTCCTCTCTGATGCTGCGAGTCCAACTGGTGGAACTGCTCGTGCGTCGCCCACTTCGTTCCTCCTCGCCCGTGCCTCTGTCTCCTCCCCTTCGATCAGCTCGCTCCTCTCGTTCTCTCCCTTTCCTCTCTCCCAGGCCACTGCCAACGCCACCGCTGCTCCACTTACCGTGATGGTACTCCAACAAGCTCTTGTGCAGACACCCATCCTATTAGCCAATGTCCTTCTCTCATTCCCCATCCACGGTGGCTCACTCGACCGTGCTCCTGTACCATCACCTTCTACTCTCTGGTAGTCTGCTGCCCCTCTATGAATCTACAGGATGTGTTCCTCTATGAATCTATAGGGTGTGTTCCTGTTTCCCAAATCAACCCCTTAAAAGTTAAAATCTATCCTTGCATGTATGCTTTTCGGAATCCCTGTCTCATAAGCTTCAACCCATCTAGATTTTATTGACATGCATGGCCATTTGGAAAGTTTTGGGATGGAGAAGCACTGGAGCAGGGTAAGTTCATCCTCTTTCTTGCCTAAATCAACCCATCAAATTATGAAATCTATCCTTGCATGTGTACTTTTCGCATTTCCCATCTCATGACCTTGCCATCCGTCTGGGATTTATTGGCATGCATTGCCATTGGGGAGTTTTGAGGTGGAGCAGCATATTGAGACTGCTCAACATTTGGCATGGCACGGCAATCTCAGCAGGAGGTAGTGGCTCGATGAGGCGACAATCACTGGCAGCTAGCCACGGCGAGGTCGCTGATCCTCTTGGTGTACTCCTTATTCTCCCTTCCCTTTCCTCTACACATCCCTCTTTGTCTTTACACCCCGTCGTATTTCCATGCCTCCCCTCTATTCTTGTCTTTGTTTTTGCTTGGTACAGATTTCTTCAAGATTTTTTGGGCCAACAAATGAATAGGTCAATTCGAGGTGCATCTTTTAAATCTATTGTTTCATATTTATGTAACTGGATAGCCTGCTAATTGCTCGATAGTGTTGGATATAATCTTGTTGTTGAGCATGGTCATAGTCGAGTACTAGGTGTGTTTGAGTACTGTGTGGTCGTTGTCGAGTACTTGTTGTGTTCGAGTACTGCGTGATCGTAGTCGAGTATTTGGTGTGTTCAAGTACTATGTAGTTGGTGTGTCTGAGTATGTGTAGGAGTTGAAGACCCAGAGTCAGAGAGCGGTCAAAAACTCCAGACCGGTTGAAGTTGTGGTCGATGCCATGGTCGATGCTATGGTCGAACCGTGGTTGATGCCATGGTCAAAGGAGTGGTCGAAGCCACAGTAACTCATTCGATACTCGGCGAAGTACTGTCACAATCGTTAGTCAAACTATGTTGTGGTCGATGGTTGATAGTCGTAGCTATAGTGGTCGATGGTTGATAGTCGTAGCTATAGTGGTCGATGGTCGTAGCTATAGTGGTCGATGCTCGATGGTCGTAGCTACAATAGTCGATGATCAATGGCCGTAGCTACAGTGGTCGATGGTCGTAGCTACAGTGGTCGATGGCTGTACCTACAGTGGTCAATGGTTGATGGTCGTACCTACAGTCAACAGTTGATGCTGGAAGACCTGTGTAGTCGGAGATGTAGTCGAGGTGCTGTGGTCGACAAGCCTTGGTCGGTGAAGTGGTCGACAATGTGCCGTCGAATACGGTGGTCGTAGCCAATGGTCGAAGGCAGTGGTCGTAGTTAGTGGTCATAGCCAGTGGTCGAAGCCAGTGGTCAAAGCCAGTGGTTGTAGCTGTGGTCGTCGTATCCACAGTGGTCATAGTTACAGTGGATGTAGCTACAGTGGTCGTAGCTACAATGGTTGAAGTTATGGTCGAAGGCATGGTCAACAAACTGTGGTCGAAGCTATGGTTGAAGGCATGGTCGATGCCGAGGTCAAAGCCACGGTCACAGCTACAGTAAGATGATCGGTGCTCAAAGACCTGTGTGGTCAAAGATTCGGTCAAAGAATTATGGTCGACAAGTCGTAGTCGGTGAAGTGATCGACAAGACATGGTCGAGAAGACGTGGTCATGAGGTGTGGTCGAAAACACCGTGGTCAAAGGTATGGTCAAAACTATGGTCGAAACTGCAGTTGGAGGACTCGAAGCCTGTGGTTGTGGTTGTGGCACCGTGGTCGAAGGCATGGTCAAAGCTATGGTTGAAACTACAGTTGGAGGACTCGAAGCCTGTGGTCGTGGTGCCTGTGCGTGGAGTCGAAGAACATGGTTGCGGTTATAGCTGCGACGAGTATTGCAACAGTCGTTTGCAGCTAGTCACTGTAGCAATTGTTGGTCATCGTAATGATCGTAAGCATCTCGCGACGATGTGGACATGCGGTGGCAAAGCATGGGCGGTGGCCGTGAATCGTAGCGATCGCCAAAGTAGCAGAGCGGCGTGGGCACTACTTTTAGCAGCGTGCTTTAATAATAACTACATTTTCCTGGCCTTTGTGCTTCCCTGCATGTCATCTATGCGTTGTGCAAAGGAAAGCTATGTTGGATAAGGTGAGAAGTAGCATATATGAATGCTAAGCTATGCTTGCATAGATTCTTTCAAGTGAAAAATAGTTGTGCATGTTAAGATATGCGTGCCATGTTTTTGCTGTTATTTGCTAATACATGGTTCTTCCATTTTTGTGTAAAGCAAAAACAAGTTGTCATCAAATTAGTGTCATGCCTTTGTTAAAGCACATACATTACACTTGAAGTGCTAATTTTCCATTCTTTAGGTCATTGGTGTAAAGATGTCGATGTTTCCCCATATTCTTTTTTATATCAGTATCATGCCTTTGTTAAAACACATATATTACATTTGAAGTGCTATTTTCCATTCTTCAGGCCATTGGTGTAAAAATATCGGTGTTTCCCTATGCTTTTTTTTAGTTAGGATCCTGCCACAGGGAGAGGTGCAATTGGAGGGAGGATGTATTGTTATATTGCTAGACTATATGATCACTTAATAGCGGTAATTTTTTATACTATGTTGTGGTCGCCTAAATGAGGGCATGTTTTGTTGTTTCAAAACTTTCGATTTACTAGCTGAATGCCTATGCATTACTACGAATTTTAAAAGTTTATCATACTACATGTTTTGAAATTAACGGGTGGTAAAATTTTTAGAATATACATACAAATATCTTTTAAAACTTTTTCAAATCCGTAGGAACGCACGAACATTCAATTAGTGATTTATGACTTATGACTTCTCTCAAATAGACAAACGAAACATCTTCTTTGCCGTTGTGTCGAAGCAACTTATCGAGACAGTCTTCTCAAAACGTCTTATCAATTTATTAGTATTCAGTTTATTCGTACAAACGCTTATATTAAAATAAAAAACCATCTGCTGCAAACATAATACATCAAATATATCAAGCGCAGCCAAAAAAGTGCTTCCAAAATAAGAAAAAAAACCGGTTGGTCCCTTACTTTTGTACTGTGAGCGATCCATACCGTCGATTCCGGTCGAACGGGCCGGCACGAGCAACCAGCTCGTTATCAGCCGCACCAGGTTCGTCTCCGCCGCCCGACGCGAGCGGCCGCCGGGCTGTCGCCGATGGAACCACCACCACCACGGCCTCCTCCTCCGCCACCCACCCTCCCCTCCGTCCTCGCCCACCTCCGCTCCCTCCTCTCCGCCGCCGCCTCCGCCCTTTCCTCCCTCCCCTCCCCTCTCCTCCCCAACTCCGACACCACCACCACCACCACCTCCTCCTCCTCCTCCACCACCACCCCCTCACCTTCGCCCACCACCAACGCACTCCCACCCCTCCCTCCTCGCCCACCTCCGCCATCTCCATCCCCCTCCCTGCCGCGCCCGCGCCCTACTCCGACTGCCCCGCCGTCGTCCGCACCACCACCACCACCCCACCCCCCGACTCCTCCTCCCTCCCTGCCTTCCTGGCCGCCGAGTGCGCAGACTTCTTCTCCTGTACTACCGTCCCGACCCTCTCCTCTCCTCCCCGCATCCTCCCGTCGGAGCTCTGCCTCCTGCGCCGGGAGGTGGATTCTTGGGGCAGCCACCACCTCCCGGGTGCCTACTCCTACGCCGTGGCCCGCGTGGCAGCGGCCTTGCGGTCCGGTGTCCCGCAGTGGGAGTCCGAGCTGCGTCGGTGGGTGCTCACGAGCTCGTCGAGGTACGGGGTCGTGATTGATGCGATGACTCGGGACCATGTGTTTGTGCTGGTCAGGCTGTGCCTCAAGGTGGTGGCGGCAGAGGCGGGCTGCTCGCTGGAGCGGGCGTGGAGTGGGGAGCGCGGAGGATCTTGTTTTGATCCGAGGGCTATGAGGTTTGAGTGCCCGAGTCTGGTTGGGGGCGTCTCGTGGCTAGCCACGCAGCTCGGGATTTTGTATGGGGAGGGTAATGGTAGATTCTTCGCGGTTGCGGTTGTCAAGGAGGCAATGCTGCGGATGGGGTCTTGTTTGGCTGTTGGCGTTGGAGATGGTGTTGGCGGCAGTAGAGGCGGAGAGGCAGGAGCTAGCGGAGGTGCTGGTGAAAAAGGAAGTGATTCGGGCGATGTTGGGGCAGGCCCTGTTTTTGTTTCCCAGGTTGCTGCAGCCATCGCGGCGTTGCATGAGAGGTTCTCCCTGGAGGAGAATATCAGGACTCTGCAAGCACCACGGCCACCAAAATATCAGCTGTATGCTTTCTTGAAACTCTGTGTTGTACTTAATCCAGCATTGCTTATTATAGTTGTAGCATACTATACTAGAAAGACTGAAGGAATATGCTCATGCAGCTCTTAACATTGTGAGGATGCTTGGTAATAATGAAATAAAGATGATACTGTTCAGTAAAAAGTCGTAGCAATTCTTTTAAGTAGAAATTTAACATCACTAGTTTTCTACCTCTAGCTCTCGGTCCCAAATTCTTAATGGAGGATAAATATGTTTAATTTTCTGTGCTTCTCATCATTCTGTATTCATATATTTTTGTTGCTCCTTTACTCAGTTACACATATAAATACATTACTCACTTCGTACCTGCATACGCTGTGTGTGTGTGTGATGACAACCTGTATGTAGATACTCACCCAGTGGCTCACATATTGTGGAGGCTATATCCAGGGTTCTAAAAAGCGGTATGTGGTGTTCGTTCAGTCACCCACCTAATAGTGATTATACGGCCTAATTGGCCATTATGTGGTAACAGGTAGGGGCACCCATTCCTGGTATGTGGGCTAGTATACGGCCTAGTAGACCCATTTTGATCTTGTTAAAGTAGCATGTTGTACACAGATGCTCATATGCAGGTAAAGCTATTAATTGCTGGTAATTAGTAGTCATTTACAGTATGTTCCTCCAGATTGTGATTAGTTTTCCATGGTTTTGTAAAACTTTCCAACCCTAACCAATACATTCGATTCTTGCTAGGTTACTTGAATATTCTCGAGCACTGGAACAAGGCCATGATGAGCGGTTGAAGCGACCAAACTACAGAGCTGTTCTGGAGTATGATGGAATTCTATCACGTCGAGTAGAGAGCCAGGTAAAGACATGCAACCACTCCATTGAAAGTAGTTTTCCAGAATCCAGATGCCACACTGATGTTTCTCTATTTTCCAGTGGCTTCTTGAGTTTACTAACCTATTGGTGATACAAATATACAGTTCTTCTGGATAGTACTTATTTAAAATTTATATTGGATCATGCAGAGTAGCACTATGGTGTACTTATTTAAAATTTATATTGGATCATGCAGAGTGGCACTATAGTTTTTCTGAACCTTAATTGAGCTGTAGGTACTATTTCTATTTGACAGACATGCTTATTCTCTTCGTTTTACTAGTTAATAAAGCAATGTTTGCTCATTTGTTATAAAACATAATACATTATCTCAGTGTATTGCTATTTGCTAAAATGTACATACGCAGCGATTTAAAGATACATGTAATTAAAATTTAAGAATGATGTGTTGATAAAGGATTGAAAATTAATAAATTATAACTACTCCTTGATTTAGTAGACTTTGGTTTGGTCTCTGTGACTCTGTAGAAGATAGTATTAAACATTTACTAACCTCTCTTTATCACTTCTGAAAAGGAATCTGGTAGAGCCAAGACAAGGGAGGAGCTCTTAGCTGAAGAACGAGATTACAAGCGGAGAAGAATGTCTTACCGCGGCAAGAAAGTGAAGCGAAATCCGACAGAGGTACATTTGAAATCTGTAAATAGTTTCATCCGTCTTCATCATCCTAAAGATATCAAATCTTTTAGTAGAATATAGATGTTATTTTCTGAGGTAGAACATTACTCAACATGCCGTTGTGTACAGCATGATTCCCTGTTTAGGCTCTTCAGACAGGGAAAGTCACCTCGGTATAATTTCTTATCTAAATTTGATTAACTCTCATTTCTTTGTTTGTCCTAAATTTTCAATTTTAGGTTAATTGCACTTTGATTTCTTAATCAATTGATGCAACCCTTGTGCATGTTGTCCCACCTCTTGTTCAGTTGATTTCTGAAACTTGCCTTCATCAAGATATAGATCTGATGTTTTTTCCTTTCTCTTGAAGATATTAAGAGACATTATTGATGAGCACATGGAGGAAATCAAACAGGCAGGAGGGGTTGGTTGCCTTGTGGAAGCTCCTGGTGATATTGCACAAAATATGCTTAAGAGGAACTCTCATAGAGGCACGTACCAAGGAAGTTATTATCCTACAAGCAGTTCATATGATAAGGCAGTTTTGGGTTCTCGATCACCTAGTTGTGATAACTCACCACGTGCTGATTCTTTTGGAAGAGTTTCATCAAGGAGCCGTGACGCAAGGGATTCATATAGGAACTTAAGATATGAAACTGGTGGACACCAAAACCAAAATGTTTCTGAGCATGAGAACAGAGGGATTAAAGAATCAGAAAGTGCAATAGATCAAAGCTATTCTGACCAGCATGAGAACAATAGATATCAAAGAAACTCCAATGATCATAGGAAATATGGTTATAAGTACAGAAAGGATGTCTCAGAATACCATTCTGAATCAAGTGATTGCACAACATTGTCAACACGAACACCAAAATCCTCGGGGACCGAATATGACCGCATGTTAGGACATAGAAGTATCGATAGAAGTAGAACTAGTCATAGCCGACATAGATCAGTGTCGAATCAAGATCAGTTCAGTGATAGATATGATCCCCAAAGCAGATATTGATGGAGATCCTCCAACAAGCATGCATTATGATGTCTCTGAAGGAAACCTTGAAATATACCATGATGAGATACATCCTTGTGAACATCGTATAAGAAAGTGTGATCTCCATCACTGAAGGAAATAGGCACCATATTTCTTTTATTAATGTCAGGTATGCGTACTTGAATTTTGTGTTCTTTTTAGCATTTGGCACTTATTTTTGCACTTCTGTTTGACATGATCTTGCAGTATACTACATAATACAGGCATCTCGGTTAATAGCCTTCAGCTGTATCCTCATGCAGAAAATGCTTTACTACTTCTGCAGCTATTCCAGTTAAAATTTGTTACAGTTTCTTTACTACTTCTGCAGCTATTCCAGTTAAGCTGTTCACTGTTAATGCATTCTCTTGTTTACAAATAATATTCATTTACACCATTCAATTTTCTTGCTAGTTTTAATATTATAGAGCCAAACTATCTTGTGATTATCAGTCAAACATATATTTGGACTTCATGTAAGGTGGCACAGTTTTCTTGATCATTGCCAATCTTTCAGGAGGACTTTCTGTTGGTTTTCAAGCATGCATTCAAAATAACTTTTGTTCTGGAATTCTACCCATTTTAGTTATGAGCTGACACAGGAACTTCAGTTGATTGCTTTTACTTGGTGAGAGTGCATGGCATAAATAATTTTTTCTTCAGTTGTCCGCCTGAGTTGCCCGAGTTCATCTTTGCCTGTCTAGTATTAATGCTACACATACAGAACTAGTTGATATATTTGGTTCGTGCTAAATTGTGTGGATGTGTAGTTTTTAGTTTTTACAATGAGCTTCATAAGCGAAGGCCAGACTTGGTATGCCACAATGGTAGTAGGGGCAAATTTACTTTTGTCTGCCTGAATTTTTTAGATAACGTGTCTACTCATAGGTGGGTTATAATGGGGTTCTCGCACATGTGAGGCACTTGAACATAAGAAAAAAGTGATGTAGGTAGTAGGTACTACTAAAGTAGGGTTCAACATATGCCAAGACGTAGCCAATTGCAGCTTTTAACTGCTTGAACAGCCTGGAAATTATCGAACTGGGTTATTTTGATTTTTATTCGGCTTCCACACAGTTGATCTCAAAGCGGTGAATATGTGAAAATTAAAACTTGAACCCTGGAACGAAGTCATTGTCTTCATTCTTAATTTTGAAGTTCTCTCTTCACAGGAATCAGAGTTTTCTAAACTACTATCATTCAATCAAAGCTGTAATGTTTTTGACAAAAAGATTATCGAACTGTACCATTTTTGCAATCGAAATTTATTATTTTATTTTAGTTGCTTATATAAAAATGGGGTGTCTTCATTTATATAGATTTGCATCACCTGACATTGAGAATGCCATTTGTAAGTTTATATTAATTGAAAGCTACGTCTTCATCGCACTTTGGTTTGTGGTATTTGAGTATCTGTGGTGAGAGCTTAGGTGCTGAATTTGATTGGACTTCATTGCAATAGAAGGATACATGAATTTATAAGTAAAACTTGAAAGTCACGTAGAAGCAAAACGCTTTCTTGATTCACCCCTACGTGTGAATTGAGAAATTTTAAAAATAAAAACACTATGGAGTCAGGACCAACACCTGCTTACATATGTGTGCATGTTTTTATATGCAGTACTTCATTATGTTGAACCAGGAAAAGGGTGTCAACACTGTAAGGGATGTAAGGATTGATGTACATTTGAATCCTGTAGCCTATGAGGATTGCCTTGATGACAATAATTCCCGTCTTGTATGAAACAAAATTGCCAGTTGACGTTGAATCAATACCTTTTTTGATACATGCCAAAATTCCACTCTAGTACGTATATTGCACATTCGAGGCTGCATCTTATTGTCTATCATGAATTCCCAGAAATCCTTTGGCAATCTTCTTTCAACATATAATTAGTTGCTATTATGTATGTAATGTATATTTCATTTCATGCTGCAACTGTTTTATGATTTGTTGGCATTATGTTCTCTTACCAACCTACTTGTTCTTTGCTTTGTTGTAGGCACATCTCAGCTGGGCATTGAAATCTGATGAACTACTTAGGTAGCAGTCTATTAGCGCAATGGTTTCGCTAGTTTAGCTCCTCTTCCTAGTTCTGCTGTAGTGTTTGTAGACGGTTTCCTATCATTTTGTTGTACTAATTAAATGTGCCTTTCTAATGTCGTACTGCTGCATGCTTGTAGAATTAACGTGATGTAAGCTGGAACATAATTTTGATGACAACGTCACTAAATTCTTATTCAGTATTGCACATCTCCTGATGGTACAGCTCATCGCAATTACAAAGTTTTTACCTTCCGGTATGGCTACTCAAGTGCTTCAGGGTAGCCATCAGAATGTGCTACTGCCGTGTACAGATGTACTCTGTCAAGCATGTTTTGTCTCACGATATGCTAGCGTTAAAAGTCCACTTTGACGTCCATAATTGGTTGCATTCTTCCTTTAGAAAACGAGGCCTTTTGTTAGCCGCACCGTCCCCAAATCTATGGTTCACTGCGGCTGTCTAAATCTGAGTATAACCATGCATTGAGAGACTAAGGGGGTGATCGGTTCGGCTGAAAAGCTCATGGCTTATGACTGAAAATACTGTAGTTGGCTGAAAAAAGCACTGGAGCTGACAGAGGCTTATTTAGCATAATTAAATTTAAAAAAATTTAAAAATATAAAAAATATGTTAGCCCATTACGTATAATACAAACAAATACGGGAAAAAAAAGAACCGGCAAAAAAGCTCAACAAAAAGCCAAAAATTCAGAAAAAGACGAAACATATGAATAGTGCCAAATAAACCCGCAGCACTGTAGCGCAGCCATGTTGATCGCGCCCTAAGGTGTTTGTAATGATTTAATGTTGCGTTTATGTGAGCAACTTGGAAGAGACTGTTTGCAGTTAGCATAAAACACTCTGTGCTTTTTTTTCAGGATCGTAAATTTCTAAATCCTCGAATTTCAAACTATTATATTTTGGAATATTTATACACGAAGAACTTCCGATGTTCTTGTTCAGAATGCTCATAATTCCACTTGGAACAGTTTTCAGCATGGGGTCTTAGTTTTGCATGACTTAAGAATTTAAGATACCATCACTTCATGAGCTTATTTTGCATCACTTAAGAATTTAAGATACCATCCAGACTATGGCCAACTATGGTCTCCAGTTCCTTGCAGATACCGATGTAGTCTGGAACTCTGGATAATCCACAACGCTCATAACTGCTGCCTCAGTTCCACCGGAGACTTGGTCATGCTCTGTCCTGCAGCATCTGCATTGCATGTTTTAGCAACAACCTGATCGTCAGAGGAGTTTTTGAGCCATTAGCTTCATCAGCACTGCCATCTCCTCCAGCTTCATCTGCGTCATCACTGGAAGAATCATTGGAATACTGGGACTCATCAAAGACAGTCCCATGTTGCAAGTTCCTTCGCATTGCTGTGTAAACATCACCGCCTTGAGCGTCTCCACAGACACTTTGCGTCCGAAAAGAGAATTATTAGACATCTTCCTCTTTTAAGTGCGCAGCATCATCCTGTGATTAATAATAATTCTTTCTGGTGGGTGGATGTAGGGATGATACTATAGTGGGGGTATGTTGGGGCTTTGTGACGAGTCTTGTACATTTAAGGCACCCTTGCATCTCTTTGCAAACATGGCCTTGTTTAGTTCAGTTTACATTTCGATGTTTCTAGGAACGATTAACTGTACACTCAATAAAATAGTCATTCAAAGAGGAAAACAATTGACTTGATAATTGATATACAACAAATCAACACATAGATCAATCAGACATTTTCTTTTTTCTTCTTTTTGGGAGAATCCATTAAACTTTTCCTGGGAGGATTAGTGCATGCATTTATTTCTATCTGAAAAACTAGGCATTTCTTTTTTAAAAAAGACAAGGCACTTTGACTTGGTTCAATTGATGTGTATGTGATGAACTGCTGACATAAAATTCCTTCTGTCCATATTCTCGAGTAATCAATAAATGTATAATATACACGTACCTGACGATGGGAAGAAATTTGTTTACGATTAATGGCATCTATGTTCACGATCATGTCTATCTTTTTAGGTCGAGCATGTGAAACAAAATCAACATGTTAGTAGTAAAAGCTTACGAAATTATATCATTATAAACATGTTTTTAGTCAAACTAAGAGAAATTATGAATTTACTCCCTTTGTTGCATAACATAAGTCTCCATTCTCGAGAAGCATCGTCCGTACAATATAAGTTTATTATAGAGATCAAATGTGTAGTTATTATAATATTTTCACAATATACCCATTCTTTAATGTTGAAAACTGGATTTGTAGGTGCAGTTTGTTGACATTAACTTTTCTTGGATTTAGTACCTCCTTAGTTTGTACGTATAGCGGTCTTGGACTTGTATAACGAGACGAATGGAGTATGTTCTTTCAGCTGAGATGAAATTATAATATACTCCCTCTGTTTCGCTATATTTGTCATAGCCTCAGGAGTACCTGCTTCAATATATTTGTCCATTAAGAGAGTCTAAAGTGTAATTATTGTAATTTTTTTACTCACGACCCCTACTTAAATGCTTTGCAAGAGATTAGATTGTTGTGTTTTGTCATTTAATAGGGGTGTGTGTGATTATTTGTATATTTATTGCTTTTTTGGTCCATGTGTATTGTAGGCTGTGGATAAATATAGCAAAAAGGAGGAAGTGTCAGTTTTTTTCTACCAATTATAAAGGAAATTAATTAATGAGAACACTAATGGCAACCTTGAAATAAATGTTTGATCTTCTCTCTGGCCCCGCTTGTTTGGGCTTCAGTTTTTGGTTTTTGATTTCTAGCTTCTACCTTCTTAATCTTGGCTTTTTTTTGACTTTTTTTTAGCTTTTTTTAGCTTTTCTTTTTTCTCATATTTCTTTGCATTGTTTGAGATAGCCTAACCTGTTATTTATTTTTTTAAATTTAATACCAACAATTAAAAAATAAGTATAAAATAAGTCAAATATAATACTGAATATTAAAAAATAAGTCGAAATATGCACCATTAGAGTTTTTAGATCGAGTTGTTGCTTATTTATGGTATGGAAGCCTCTTGATGCTGAAACCATAAATGCCATAAATAATATATGCAATTCTACCGATGGGCGTGACTTCAGTGGCGACCATGACAGCCCATCAGTAGGGCGTCCTTTCTGTTCTTTGAGCCGTTAATTTCTTAATGCTAGAGTGCTATTTCATCCTGTCACAAAAGAATACTATTTTAAACATTAAAGTGGTCTCTAAAATACAACATTAACAATTAATTTCTATTATAATATAATTAAAGCACATTCAAGACAAATCTACATATACAATTTTTATGTACCTAATCTAAATATTTAAAATATATCGATAACTAAAGTTTTGAAAGTTTGACTTCATGTGTCCTAAAATGACTTTCATTTGTGTCTTGAGGGAGAAGTGGTTTTTGTGCTATTTGGTGTGAAGCACTTGAAAGCACCATTGCCTATTTATAGCCCAACAAGTTTGATCAGGTAGTTTACCGGCACATTTTTTTGTTACTACTACTGCCCCCTTTTTTGTTTATTACTTGAGGTTTCTAGGTGGATGTTCCACACCCTAATGGGTCTCCCTAACAAGTTGGTATATTAAAAGTACTTTGGAACAATAGACAATACTTTGTGGTTTATGGTATTTTTTAGATCTGACGGGGGGTTATCGGAGTATTTGGGCTTTCTCCAAATAAAACCTTCTAAAGTCACGAAAAGTCCCAAAGACTCACTCATGTATAGTGAAAGATGCAAAATTAGTAAAATGTTACAACTCTAGATAGAGAGACACCTATTTATAAGTAGAAATATATCATACCTAATTTAAGCAAGCAAAATAAGAATATATGCATGCTCACTCGCCTCGTCACACCATTGCCCGTGCACGCGGTGTATGCGTGAATGGTGTGACGATTTCGAGTTCACTTGTGTGTGGAGTTGTAGGGGTTTGTTTGTTTTTTTTCCATCTTGGAACCGGGTATGATGCTGTGTATCTCTACGTGTGAACGAATTGGAAGAGGATGAGGACTGCTCAAGCTTGATCATCTGAATCACACTTATCCTGAGGGGCTATTACTGTTTCCACTGGCTAAAAAAAATCTCGAGGGGTTTTGTAACGCATTAATTCTTTTTAATGCGTATCCAATTTTTCGCATCCTTCCGAGATGTTAGATTTCTATAAGAGTCGAAGACACCTTCTTTGTCCAACACACCGCGGAGGAAAAACGCAACTGTCTTCTTCCCTTCGCCGGAAGCTCCATCGCGCTGCACAGCGCTGCCTCGTCTACTCCTTTCCTATTAGGTGTGAATTCAGATATATCATAGCTTAGACTCTAGCCAGGAGTATGAGATATGTACCAGTAGAGAGCCTAAGTAAGTTTAGGACACGAACTTTTCTCTTAGCTTAGGTAGTAGTAGTGATCTTTAGTTCTCTATAGCTGTGATGAAATACAGGATCCACCACTGTTTCCTATATTGGTGTGCCGTGTCTCCAAAACCAGTTACTCTCTTGGTCCGGCATGGGAAGGAGTAGATCGTGTTTTTGGAAAGGGCTTCATGCGACTGCTCGGTCCTTCCAACGTTGGCTGGATCATGTGCCTTCCTCAGCAACCCTTCTGCGGTCTTCACCGGAGCGTTTTCTGTAAGTCGCGGTATAATCCCTTAGATATGGTTAACTCTATTCTGTTAAAAGAGTACTTTGTGTGTTCTTCGTGATATCCATATGTTCAACTAGTATACTTTGCCATGGTAGCGCATATGCATGAGATATGCATGTGTGATACTGCGATGATGATACTGTTCTTTGTTGCTATTATGCCTAGTGTATATATTGCGCATCACTTTGCCTCTGTTTTACTAATTAAATTAAGCACCAAAGTGCGCATATTTCTAACACTCCTAACCAAATCTAATTGAGGTGATCGGACAACATAGTGGTGAGGTGATTAGGGCCATTCATTTCCACTTGAACTTCTGATTTATTTTTTACTATTTATAAATTTTGTTTTTTTTGGCTTCTTAGCGTTTTTGAGTGTTTTGGCGGTTCTTTTTTATATTCGTTTGCATTGTTCGTAATAAGCTAACATGTTTTTTTAAAATTTTTTAATTTAATTATACCAAATAAGTCATTATTAGTTACAGTGTATTTCAGTCAGCTACCATATAATTTCAGTTATAAGCAATTATTTTTTAGCCCAAATGGTCGGCGCCTAGGTGAGTGAGCAGAGGGATGGGTCCATTAGACTAGCGAGTGCCAGTCGGTGTGCTACACGAAAGAAGTATGTCTTTGTATAGAGCGGGCCTCTGAGCGAGCGACACAAGTATAGCAGGCCAACAAACGAGAATCGGAGTGCGGCGCTGTGAAAGCATAACAAGTATGATTTTTGTCTGTGTTTTTTAAGATTGTAGTGAACGACGGCGATACCAATGATGCATACGATTTTAGATTCAAAAGATTGTTTAAAGAATCTGATTTAAAAATCATTCTATTTATTTTTACTTTCTAAAAAATCAAAAGCACAAAAGATGTGGCCTATAGTCTCATGGACTAATTAAAGATATATGGGGTGGTCTAGGACCTTTTACCGGCGATCGCTTCCCAGGGACGCAACGGCGCTGCCTGCGGACCACTGCTGCCAATCGGTCGCACGCTCGTAGCCGCTGGACGCGAGCGTGCACGCACGTACGGTCCCCGCAACCCTCGTGCCTGCAACGTGTCCGTGCATGCCCATCGAACGCCGCGTCCAAGCGACTAAGCGAGGGGAGGCAGTGCACACTTCTTTTCTCAAAGAACCATTTGTTTCTTAAGATCAGCGCACTAAGTAACTTATGACAGGGTTATGATGTTTGCATTAGCCAGAAAAGAACAATAGTGATTTATGTGGTAGTTCACGGGAAGTAAGGTAGAGTATTAGAAACTAGCCTCATAGGCGCGGCGCGACGCCGCGCCAGCCACCGGGTGTACCGAAGTAAAAGAGGCGATAATTCGTGAGGAGTTTTCTAAAAAAAATCGAGGGCAAATGCGTATTTCCGAAAAAGCTAAAGGTCTTTTTCGTAAAAAATTAAGGAGCTGTATGTAAATAAACGAGGACCCGTGCGTAATTTAGAAAACTGCGGGGGGCTATCCTGCAAAGTGGAGGGGTTAAAAAAACTGGCAGGACCTTTTTGCGATAACCGAGGACCTTTACGTAATTTCAAAAAACCGCAGGGGCTTTTTCGCAAAAAACGGCTCCCGACCGTACGCAAAACCCGGCGCGCCGGAGCGCAGGGCCGACGTGGCCGCTCTCGCTGGCCAGGAACCCCGCGGGCTTTGTTTAGGGTATTATTAGACCCCCTTTTGTATGTTGAGTCTCTTTGCTTCAATATACGAGGCCTTTGAAAAAGCGAGAGCGCTAAGTAAAGGAAAGCACCAAATTGATGAGGATCAATCGAACAGGGTGATATAACCTGAATGTATCAACCCTTCGTACACAGTGAAGTACCGCTGTCGTGCCACGTGTCGGGAGACCTGAGTGTGCATACCAAGCTATCCACGTGTCAAGAGATGGATCACTTAAGTGATATCCATGGACAGTTGAGACGTTGTCGTATGTTACTTAGAGTTGTGGTTTATATCTTTTGATTTATGTCTTTTGAATTTTAGTTGTTCGTAATAGAGATTATAAAGAGTAAGATAATTATATGTGAATTTTGACTGATATAACTAAAGTTAGTATAGTACTTATTACAATCAAGTTGTAAACTCTATTCTAAGAGGACGTACATTTTAAAAACTAGCTAAAGTAGTAAAGTACAAAAGCCTCAAGCAGTACAAAACGTCCAAAGGGCATAGTCCAAACTGGACTCATTCTAAGCCATCCAACCAACTGGACATGCAAAATATATTCTATTTATGGGTAGGATAATTGCAAAATATATCCAAACGTCCAGCATTATTTGTATTGCCACTACTCCCCCTCGATTACTCACTCACCTCCGCTTCATCATCATCCTCGGAGTCTGGATAGTTCACAAGGTTCACAACTGCTGCCTCACTTCCTCTAGAGACTTTCACACCAGAATTGTTGTTGCTTGTGATCTCTTGTTCAGCATCTGCATTGTATGTTTCAGCAACAACCTGATCATCACCAGGCGAATTTGAGCCATCAGCTTCATCATCGCTTGCATCTCCTCCCATCACATCTTCTCCAGCTTCGTTTGCTTCATCATTGGAGTACTGGGACTCATCAAAGACAGTGCCAAGTTGCAAGGCTCTTCGCATTGCTGTGTAAACATCACCGCCTTGAGTGTCCCCAGAGAAGCTTTGCATCTGAAAAGAATTATTAGACAGCTTCCTCTTAAGTGTACAGCATCATCATATGAGTAACTACAATAACTGATTCTGCATTGTTAGCTCACAGTTGCTATTTCTGCTGGTTGGATGTAGGAATGATAGTGGGTTGTGTTAGGGCTTGTGTGACGAGTCTTCATAGATTTATAACTTAAGGCACCATTCCAGCATCTGTTTGCAACCATTGCCTTGTTTTGTTCCCTTTTCATTTTCTTTCGATGTTTCTGTGGAAAAGAGTTAACTATAAACTCAATAAAATAGTTATTCCAAGAGGAAAACAATTGAGTTGATACTAGAAATCAAAACAAAGATCAATCGAACATTATTTTTCTTTTTGAGAGTATTAATCAAACTTTTTATGGATGGACAAGTGTACGCATTTATTTTCATCTGAGAAACAAGCCACTTTGTTGTTTATAAAAAAGACAAGGCACTCAGTTCATTTTTTTAAGACTGTTTGACTTGGTTGGGCTGATGTGTATGTAATGAATCGCATGCAGAAAATTTCTTCTGTCCATACTCTAGAGTAATCAATAAATGTATTCTATACACATACCTGCAGATGAGAAGAAATTTGTTCGCGATCAATCACATCTACGTTCATGATCATGTCTATCTTTTTAGGTCGAGCATCTGAAATAAATCGACATGTATAATTTTTATACCTATCTGAAATCCAAAAGTTAATCTTGTAGTTAAACTATTTGAACATAAAAAAAGATCTATTAACCTTCTCCAAGTATTTTAAGAGCATGCAGAAACTTTCTCTGCAGATATGGAGTCCAAATGAGAAAAGTTCTCTTTTTAGTACCATCCTTCTGGTTTACTGCGCACTTCCCCATCTCTTGTCCACCGTAGGTTTCTTCTCCAACACCTACGTACATATGGATATACAACATAGTAGTTCATTCCTGTTCTCACTTGTTACTTCATGATATCTAAAAGAAAAGACATGGTTTAGTTTGAAATGAAATGTATCTTTAACCATTAAAAGTTACTACAATATGTTAGTAGTAAAAAGTTATGAAATTCTATCATTATAAAAGAATATTTCAAAAAGTATGCTAATATAACATATTCATGGCAAATCCAGATAAATAACAATTAACATATTTATAATCAAACTTAGAAAAATTGTGAATGGCATTCACACAAAAGTGGGACGTTCTTTGATCTGAGATGAGACTACAATATATCAGTTTTTTTTCTACCAACTACAAAAAGGAAATTAATTACTGAGAACATTAATTGCTACCTCGAAATAAATGCATGATCTTCTCCCTCCTTAGAACTTTTAGATCGAGATGTTGCCATATATTATTCATGGTTTCAGCATCAAGAGGCTTCTTCACCAAAAAACGTGCGCCAAGTTCAACACACCTCTTCATTATGTACATTGTTGTTTCAGTTGACATCACTAGTTCAAATGTAAAATTTATTAGCATAATCATTTAAAAAAATTGTCAGATACAAGAAAGAGATAAAAACGGATGCCTGGACATAGAATAATTGGAGATAACAAAATTAGCAAAGAATATAACTACTTACTAATCACTTGAAGGTTTTTATGCACCTCTCTGGCAACTTCGAGGAACTGAAAACCACTCAACTCTTCCATGTGCACCGCTGCCAAAACGAAATCAACATCTTGTGCATGATTCTCAAGAAAACGGAGTGCCTCTATGGGACTTGAATACGCCGTTACTGAAAAAAAGGGAAAACTTTTAGTGTCTATTCTGAATACAAAATATTTTCAGAACTATACAAGAAAGAGCTTCTGTGTGCCAACCATTGAAAAGTCAGAATCAGTGTCTGAGGGATATATACCCATATGAAAGATGGAAGTAGTAGTAGTAATACAATATCTACTTCTTAAAAAGAACATGGATTGCTGGCAGGAATTGATGGCACTTACCATAAAAGTTGAGTTTACAGAGCATAGACCTTGCTGAATTGGCATGGCGTTTATCTTCATCGATGACCATGACACTAAGCCCATCAGTAGGGCGTCCTTCTGTTCTGTCAGCCATTAGTTTCTCAATGCTAGAGTTCCTCTGGTTTTTGAGCTTTTTGATTTTGTGAAGCACTTGAAAGCATGCACCTGTGCCTATTTATAGCCCAACAAGGTTTGATCTATTTAGTTTGCTGGTACATTTTTTGTTACATCTATTCACATAAGACCATTGCATATAGGATTTTATAAAAATGTCCATCATACTACATATGACACTGACAAATACAAGTGTGGTTAATCTACCATGGTGACACGTGCAGTTACAAAATCTAGTGAGCACAACAAGAAAATGAGTCACCCTCAAATATAGATAGTTGGTAACATGATGTGTTCCACATATTCACAGAATGAGCGCATATGTACGGAAGCAAAACAATCCCTCAGTGTAAAGCAGGTTTCGTCTGAAACTCCAAGGCGTGAATGGCGTGGTGTTGCGCCTAGTTTTATGTCTACCTGCTTGCAGGATGATCGCAATCATGTTTCAAATCAACGCCACTACTATCATTGAGCCTAGCTTAAATGATCACACAGATTTGAATTTGACTGCATCGCCGACACATTGCTCCATGTCTTCATTGCTACAGGCATGCAAATACAAACCTCTGTGATTATTTAAGATAGACTCATCTATGGTTGAGATGTTGCTGACAAGACATAATTAATTGGCAATATAAACGAACAAGCAGAGTAGATATGGATGTCGCAAAAGTCTGGAGGCACACACCCCAATGGATATCCAAGATAACTCATTGATAGAGGCCTTTTGTCTTTGAGCGATTGCAAGCTATGTGCTCATTAGTTCGGTTTGGATGTGTGTTTCAAAAGTATGCCTTAACCCCTTTGAAATGGGGTGCATCTCTTTTTATTTCACTTTTGTGTATCTTCATGCTTGTTCGCATCATACACCAGAATCATTTAATTTGCAGAGCCAAGTCAAATCGAGTGAGGTCTATCGGGCAATGTTACAACAATTCCATACATGTGTCAAACATGCACACAATATATAGCCAAGTGTCATTGCCATGTGTCCGTAGACCATCTAGTGCCAATATGAACCTATCATCCAGTTTGTGTAGGGTGTCATTATTCATGGACAGTTGGGGTGTTAGGATGATCATCTGACTTTGGTTGGAGGAATCAATGACATGCTAGAAGGGGTAGAGCGGAAATGTATGTCATAATCTAGAGGTGCGCAGCCCGGGAGAGATCCAAGATAACTCTGCATGCATGGAGGCTTTTTGTCATTGAATGCTCGCAAGATATGTTCTCGTTACTTGTTTCATTTGGATCTGTATTCCAAAAATATATATTTCCAAAAATACATATTGACCCATATGAAATGGTGTGTATTTATTTTTTGTATTAACTACATGTATAATCAAATCTAGAAATAAATGTATGTATCCTATGCTAGAATCATTTAAGTATGTTGGTAGTTCAGAAAAACCTTGGTTGTCTCTCAATTTTGCTTGAAAACCCTTGTTTTTAGGCAATATTGACAACCAAATAATCCTTTGAAGTGAGAATTGAAAATCAAGGACCTTTTGTGATTAAATAATTTTAATTTATGCTTAATCCTGTGTAACATTGTTCATTCCCCCCTTACTTAAGCTCTACCTTGCAGTTAGAGTATGTAAACGCAATGCTTTGCATGAGATCAGTATGGCACGATGATAACATCTCCATGCATGCAAGCATTGTGCATGCAAATACAAATCTCTGTAGTCATTTACGATATACTCCTAGATTGTTGAGGCATTGCTGATGAGACCAGCAGAAATATCAATGAAGAGGGAGAGAAGGTATGAACGACATCACAAAATTTAGATGTGCGCATCCTAATAGATATCTAAGATAACTCTCCACTACTGGAGGCCTTTTGTCTTTGAGCGAGTATACGATATGCTGCTGTCGTTAGTTTCACATCGATGCACATTCAAATCGAGTTAGGTCAGTTGGGCAAGGTTGCAACATTTCCATGCGTGTGTCAAACATGCACACAATGTATATAGCCAAGTGTTGTTGCCATGCATCAGTAGACTATCATGTGCCAGTCTAAACCTGTCATCAGGTTTGGGTAGGGAGTGATCATTCATGGATAGTTGGGGTGTGGGGATGATCATATGACTTTGATTGGAGGAATCAATGACATGCTATAGAAGGGATAGAGCAGAAATGTATATCACAAAATCCAGAGGTGCACAACCCTGCAGAGATCCAAATAACTAAGATTACTCTCCACGCATGGAGCCTTTTTATTTTCAAACAATTACAAGATATGCTCTCGTTAGTTGTTTATGGAAGATTACATTTGCTCTTACTTGTTTGGTTTGGATGTGTACTCCAAACATACATATTAACCCATATTCAATGGTGTGTATTTATATTTATATTAACTACATGTATAATCAAATATGGAAATAAATGTATGTGTCATGTGTTAGAATCATTAAAAAAACCCTTTTTAGGTAATATTGAGAACCAAGTAATCTTTTGAAGTGAGAATTGAAAATTAAGGACCTTTGGTAATTAAATAATCTTAATTTGTGCTTAATCCTATGTAACATTGTCCATTGCCACCCTTACTTGACCTCTACCTTGCAGTCAAAGTATGCAAACGCAATGCTTCACATAAGGTCAGTATGGCACGATGATAATATCTCCATGCATGCAAGTGTGGACCATGCACGCAAACACAAATCTCTGTGGCTATTTAAGATAGACTCATAGACTATTAAGGTGTTGCTAATGAGATCAAATTAATTGGAAATATCAATGAAGAGGGGGAGTAGATATGGATGACACAAAGTCAGACGTGCACATCCCAATAGATATCCAAGATAACTCTCTATTGATAGAGGCTTAATGTCTTTGAGCGAGTGCAAGATATACTCTCATTAGTTTGATATGGATGCACGTTCCAAAAGTATGCCTTAACTCATGTGAAATTGTAACATCCCGCCCTTTAGTGCCACATTGCCAGTTTACATTGGCATCACTTCACTGTACAAGATTGATGGATGCAGATGTTGTCCAACTGCGGGCCAGACCCTCATTTAATTTGGTCAACTCCACAAATGGCTTGGCTTTGTGTATTCCCCTCTTGATAGGACTAGGGGTCCCGATCTTTCGATGAGAGTGGTAGATTCAATTGGGGAAGGAGATGACGTTGACGACCCGACTACAACCATCCAAGGACGTTGCGCCTTAGCGATCGATACACCAACTCCAGAGATTGTTCGTGACCTTGTCGGCGCACGATCAACCTAACCACGAGGGTTCTTGTTCCCGCAAGCAATCGAAGAACAAGCAAGAACAAGATGAACAGCAACTCAATTTGCAAATAACGATGTAAGATTCAATCGAAAACAGAAAACGGTGGGGTTCCGAAGACAAGTATTCGGGCGGTCTAGCCGACACGCGCGAGTACAAGGCAAAGCAGCAAAAGCTAACTTAGTCTAAACAAAACCCAAACCCTAGAAGAGGGTGCGGCTGCCTATTTAAGGGTCACGGAAGGTGGAGGGTCGGCCAAAACACAAGGAAGCCAAATAGGACTCGAATTACAAGGCCCAAGGCCCACTTTGACTCGGACTGGAAAAGCAACGTGAATTGTTTTGCAGTTTCTGGTCGACTCGGATGGAATTTGGAGGTGAGGCTGGATCCATCTGAAAGTCGACTTCAAGATCTTTCGAACGAGTACTCACGGGCCCCGAGAAACCTTCTGGATCAAAAGTTACAGCCGTTTGAAGTAGGCGCTGTCAACAAGGCCGAATCCGAGTCAAACTCGTGAACAGGACTTGGTTTGCGCTTGACGGTTCCACTTCTATACTTGAGCTCATGTGGTTCTTCCCCATGGTTCCTAAGAACAATTAAATCATCACAAGAATTAAGTATTATTCCATTCTTTGAAACATTTGTATGCAAACTTAGGAACGCATTCACCTGATGGTTAAGTTGACGTACTCGCGCTCTAGTCATTGGTCTTTGTATCATAGTTTCAGTTTGATATGGAGTCGGCATGGTTATATGCATGGAAAGGATGTCCTCATCACCTCTACTTGCCTATATTTTCTTTTCTTCCGGTCAAAGTCTTGTGTATTGTTGCAAAGAGATTATACATACAAAAAGAGAATCTAATTGAATGTTATTTCTAATACTCGACCTTACTCCATTGAACAATTTATTCATTTTTTGATTAATACAAATTCCATAACCTTTCCCCAAAAAATAGCACAAAAAAACAACCTTCGCTTGAATTAATACCAAAATGTGTATTATCTTAGTACATTGTTCCTACGAAAAATAAACCCAAAGATTGGGATTAGACGCCATTGTGCGCATGGGAAGCGATTACCAGGTGAAGTAGATTGGATACCCAAGAGGGGAGAGGTGAATTGGGAATATTATTCACTAATGGCCAAATTAAATACCTAACCTTTCTAGCTAACCTATGTGCCTAAGGTTTTCTAGTGTGATCAATCAACACCTACATATGCTAATGAAGTTGTGCAACCTAAGTGTCAATTCTACACAAGCATAAAGAGGTCACTTGAACCGACAAGGTCAAGCAACTATGAGTGATGCACACTAAGAGCCTAATCTACTCTATCCCAATGTTTATTGGATCATGGATTATAGATCAACTGAGATGTGGGGGGGGGGGGAGTGAATCGGTGATCAAATAAAATTCAGTCTACTAAAAATCAACGCCACCAAATATAAAACGATTCCAATGACAAGATTAATAGAAAGAGATTGAACAAAACTTATGGAATAAACAAAGAGAACTCACAGAGAAGACACCAAAAATTTACATGCTAATTGCGCAAATTTTTTATTCAATATTTTCATAAAAACCTTCTAGAACAATCTCTCATCTAGCCTAGATGAATTTTCTGGTGTTCTAAAAGTTTCTCTCGTGTCTTCTCTCTCTCTCTCTCTCTATATATATATATATATATAATTAGCCTCTTTTAATTCCTATCGCTAGCCGCAAGGGCTACATGCATGTACTTATATACCTATATATAGTAGTCCAACTAGAACACAAAATCTCATACAAATAGACTATTCCTAATCAGATTAGCACTAATCGACTAATATACGGACTCAACTAGCCAACTTGTATATGGAAACTATTTCTAATACAAACTCTATTAGCACACGAGCTATTTCTAATACAAACTCTATATGCACACGAGCTACATGCACGTTCGGAAGTTCACCATGCCTACATGTCCGCATACTCACTACCTAGCTCCGCTGGTCACTCCAGACTCCTACAACACAATTGCACACTGGTCATTGTGCAGCACAGCTTGCTCTTTCTCGATGGTCGCCAAGCTCCAAGCTGTGCTATGCTGGTCGCATGCATCGCACACGCATACTTCATGCTATCAGACCTCATGCATGCGCTGCACTGGTTGTGACTACTTTGGTTGATGGCTCTGAGTATGCTTGCACTGGTCACTGCATTCCTTCATGCTAGTTGTCGTGTTCTTGACCACTCTAGTCGCAGCTTCCATGACCACTGTTTGCACTATTGGTCTTAGCATCCATGACCACTCTGATTGCACAGCTGGTCTTTATCTTCTCTAGCAAGTCTCTTTGACCTCTCCTCATGTCCTCGATATCCACTAGACTGCATAGCACATCCCACTCCTCTACGTCGATCTCTTATCACCATGACATTCCTATCTGCCAAATTAACCTATGCACACACAGATTAGGCAACCCATCACATAGCAATGTACTTAAAAACATACATTACACTAGTCTTAACCCTTGGTTAAGCTTTACACTGTTCGATGCCCTTTGGTTGAGCTGATTGAGCTGACCATTGGTCGAGCTCTTTACTTTGACTGCTTCTGGTCGAGCTCCTTCACTCCGACTAGCTCTGTTTGAGCTCTTCACTTTGACCACTTTGGTTGAGCTCCTTCACTCTAAACATTTCTGGTTGAAACAACCACTACTACTATGGATCGACTTGTAGAACCAACCACAAGCACAAGTCTTACATTTTGTCATTTACTTATCACAACATGAACCTATACTAGGTACTTACAATCTCACTCAAACACTAAAGATCTTCAATCCAAGCTTCAAAGTTCCCTTGAACTCCCCAACGTGTTTGTTGTAGCTTGGGGTCGTAAGAGAGCTAGCATGAACGCCCATGGTCCAAACATATAACCTCTTCATTCAAATCTAGCTATTAGACACGTTATGTTCAAAATCAGCCTTAACCTGGATCATCTGACCTGACTCGGATCATCTGACTTAAACATTCCCAACGGTAAAAAACATAGCCATTGTACAGACCCATATTGTCCAACCCAACATGGACTATCTAGCTCACCCAAATCATCCAACCTGGATTGGATTGTTTGACCTTGTACAAAGCCTAAAATCCATGATGTCGGGTATATTGGTCTAAGTCATCGTCCAACCCACCTGGATGGTTACCCTCAATGCAAACTTCAATTTTAGAACCCTTGTTCCATTGATCTGAGTTGTTATCTGACAGACTCCTGTCTCAAACTTGACTCCAATTGAACACTTCTTTGGATAGATGGACTGAGTCATGTTTCGACCTAATCTGAATGATCCAACTCAAACTAAACTCCAAAAAATCATCTCTCTATTGATCCAACTTACATTTGAGTGACTCGGATCATCCGACTCCCTTGAATCTTTAGAAACACTCTCTAGATTAATGCTTTGACCGATGATCTGGCCCACCAGATGATTCGACTCACATTGACATTTTCTGACTTGGCCTAAAACCATCCAATCTTCACGATCGCCACAACCATGACTTGATTCTTGGCTCCCTTTGAATTGAGATAATAAGACCTAGTGTGTACCATAATTAGTTACTCAACCTATCCAAACTCAAGCTACTAGCCTTGAACCCCGTTAATAGTATGGGCAAAGCAAAAACAAAGACCTAACATCTAAAATGATTTATACCCAACTTCTTGGATCATATCTAGTCATAAGATCCTTAATTTTCATGAAATTGATACTTTGCCATCATTTACACACTTGGGAATCCACAATGATGCTCAAGAACTAGACAATGCCATCACTGAGACCTAACCTTTCTCAACCCTTGAAACATATATTAGTCTCGATGATTTATGAGTCATTAATCACTAAAACACAATTATCAACAAATTGTGTAGCATAGTAGAATGAAGTTTACATACCCCAGGTAACTCACTTATCTACTAAATTGCTATACCAAAGGTCCTTAATTTTTAATTCTAGCTTCAAAGGATTACTTGCAAAAAAAAAAATGGTTCTCAATATTACGTACAAACAAGGGTTCTTAGACAAAATAAAGAGATTATCAAGGTTCTTTCTAAACTTCCAACATATTTAAATGATTCAGGCACAAGATACATACATTTATTTCCAAATTTGACTATGCACATAGGTAATATAAAAAGAAATACACACTTTTTTTGGAACAAACATCCTAATCAAACTAGTAAGAGCATATCCATTGGCTATATATATTGTGTGCATGTTTGACACATGCATGCAAATGTTGTAACCTTGCCTGACTAACCTTACATGATTTGACTTGAATCTGCAATCAAATGATTTTGGTCTAAGATACAAACATTTATTGTCAATCATGATGATACACATATGTGTAATAAAAGAGATGCACCCCATTTCACATGGGTTAAGGCATACTTTGAAATGTTCATCCATATAAAACTAATGAGAGAATATCCTGCACTTACTCAAAGAAGGCCTCCATCGATGGAGAGTTATCTTCGATATCTATTGGGATATGCACATTTGGACTTTGTGATGTCCATATATTCCCACCCTTCATTGATATTTCCAATTAGTTCGATATCATTAGCAACACTTCAACTGTCCATGAGTCTATCTTAAATGATCACAGAGACGTGTATTTGTGTGCACGGTCCACACTTGCACACATGGAGATGTTATCATCGTGCCATATCAACCTCATGCGAAGCTCTGAGTTTGCATACTTTGACTCTGACTGCAAGGTAGAGGTAAAGTAAGGGGGCAATAGGTAATGTTACACAAGATAAGGCATAAATTAAGATAAGTCAATTGTCAAAGGACCTTGATTTTCAATTCTTACTTCAAAGGATTACTTCATTATAAATATTACCTAAAAAAGGGTTTTCAAACAAAATAGAGAGACAAACAAGGTTTTTTCTAAACTACCACCATATTTAAATGATTCTAGCGCAGGATACATACATTTATTTCCAGATTTGGTTATGCATGTAGTTAATATGAAAAGAAATACATGACATTTCATATTGGTTAATATGTATTTTTTGGAATACTCATCCAAATCAAACAAACTAAGAGCACATCTTACATAAAACAACTAACGAGAGCATATCTTGTAATCGTTCAAAGACAAAATGCTTCGATGCTTGGAGAGTTGTATTGGATCCATCTAGGGCTACACTCCTCTAGAGTTTGTGCGATACATTTATGCTCTACACCTTCTAGCACATCATTGATTCCTCCAACCAAAGTCAGATAATCATCCCCAACACCCCAACTATCCATAAGTAATCACACCCTATCTGAAACCTTTGACAAGTTTAGACTGGCATAGGATGGTCTGCCGACACATAGCAATGACACATGGCTATATACATAGTGCACATGTTTGACACATGCATGCAAATGTTGTAACGTTTCCCGACTGACCTCACCCGATTTGATTTGGCTCTACAAATTAAATGATTCTGGCCTAAGATGCGAACAAGCATGATGATACACAAAGGTGAAATAAAAGGAGATGCACCCTATTTTACATTTTTAAGGCATACATTTGGAAGATACATCCAAATCAAACTAACGATGGCATATCTTTCACTTGCTCAAAGACAAAAGGCCTCAATCAATGCAATGTTATCTTGTATATCTCTTGGGATGTGTGCCTTTTGACTTTGTCACATCCATGTCCACTCCACCTTTTCATTGATGTTTCCAATTAATTCTATCTCATCAGCAACAACTCGACCACCATTGACTCTATCTTGAATGTTCATAGAGATTTGTATTTGCATGCATGGTCCATGCATGCATGTAGATGTTATCATCATGCCATACTGACCTCATGAAAATCATTTCTTTTCATACTCTGACAGCAAGGTAAACATCAAGTAAGGGGGCAATTTATAATGCTACATAGGATTAAGCATAAATTAAGAGTATTTAATTATGAAAGGTCCTTGATTTTCCATTATTGCTTCAATGGATTACTAGGTTCTCAATATTAGAAACAAAAATAAGGGTTTTCAAACAACCTAAAGAGACAACCAAGGTTATTTCTGAACTACCACAATACTTAAATGGTTCTGGCACAAGATACAAACATTTATTTCAAGATTTGATTATGCATGTAGTTGATATAAAAAAATAAATGCACAACATTTCATACTGGTTAATATGAATTTTCAGAATACTCGTGCAAATCAAACAAGTAAGAACACATCTTTTGTAAATTAGCCATGCATAATAGTTTTTAAACAATGTTGAGAACTGCTAGCGCCATGCTGAGCTTGGAATTTCCTCTTCTGGGACTCATACATCTGACGTTAAGCATCCTCCTAAACAAGCACTTTATTGACAATGTGCTGGAATGTCGGGAAATCATTTGACACTAATTGCACTTTGATGTTGGGGTCAAGTCCTTCCATGCAGTGCGAAATCTTATCTCTATCTATTGCAACATCTTCTGGTGCATACCTAGACAGTTGAGTGAACCTGTCAGATACTGTAACACATTGAGGTTGTGTTGCTGCAGCTTATGGAACTCCCTTTTCTTCGTCTCCACCCTTCCCATTGGAATGTGTGTAGTGTGTAAGGCTTCAACAAATTCAGCCCAATTGATGGCTTGAACATTCTGATGGGTAACACAGTAATTCTCCCACCAACTAGAGGTAGTTCCCTTTAGTTGAAGAGTGGCATACAGAACTTTCTCCTGATCATTGCACTATGCCAAGATCAGTTTCCTCTCCACATCCTTAAGCCAACCATTAGCTTGTAAAGGATTAGCTAAACTAGTGAAAGTAGGAGGTCTGGTTCTCATGAACTCCCCAACTTGGAATGCGGTGCTTGGACAGGTGCTTGATGAACTCAATTCACTTGATTCTGAGCAAGGGCTTGAAGAAGCTACAACTGAATTGCCATCATCTGTTCCATGGTGGGCGCTTGAGCTAGTGGTAGCGGCGGAATTGGAGCATTGTTTCCTAGCTGAGCATTGGCTCCACTGCTAATGCTGCCATTACTCCTTGTATTCACCATCTTCTAAAGTGGCAACTGGGGTTACATAAGGTAATAGGGAGGAAGCATAGATAAGAGATCGGAGAACAACTAAACAATATCCCAAACAAACACTAAAGAGAGAACCAAACACCAACTAGGAAAAACTTAGCTCAAAAAATAAAATAGTTTTGAGGATGGTTGTACCACAAGTGCATAAAAGCTTGATACAGTCCACCTAGTATACCAACTAATAATATATAAGTATTCTAAAATAGTACAACTTTATTTGGATACTATAGACTGAAGAACTACTCCTCATCCTCCAAGATGATGTTCTCCTTCGGGTGCTCCTCAAACTCATTCTCACTAAGCCATCTATAGAAATTACAAAGGAAAGAGAATCCAATTACCATTCCGAAAAGTGGATAAGCAGATAGATAAGGGAGAATGCCATGATGAAGGTAAGGATAGAAAGACAAGAAAAGATAAGGATAACACATTATTAAAATTTTATTTTATAAAATAAAATTTGAAGCTTTTCTAATAATGACCATTCTAACTAGGTCATGTCCTACGGTCAAATTGGCTCTAATACCACCACTATCAGGACCGATTTTTGAATCTGAATCCTTTGTGTATTACCACACTAGTCCCAGATCAAAGCTAGTGCACATAGTCAAACAATGCTAATTACATAACCAAAAATGATTTATAATAACAGAGTACTAGCATTAAGGCCACTTAGTACCAAAGAGGCTATAAAACCTCACTAAAATACAAACTCAAAGTGGAAGCAAAAGAAAATAAACTCCAAAGATAGCCCATCAATTTTCCATAGGCAATTGACTAGGGAGGCACAACCTAGACCTCAGGAAAGTCTTCATTGAAGCCACATGCAAAGCAGTAGTAGTCTCTTTCTCTATCTTCATATTCCTCTTAGATGTGTTTGTAGATTGCAAGGTGAGTACATTGAGTATTCCGTATGTCTCCGGAAAAATGCAGTTATATGCAAGGCTCAACAAAGAAAGAATATATGGTTATTTTGTACAAAACAATATGTTTGGTTCAATTACCATTGTAGATTTTTCAAAGCATCAATTTAACAAAGTAATTGCAATAAATAAAGCCAACATAAATCTTCTAGTGGAGGTTCCAACCACCTATAGTAGTAGACAGGCTCTAACCGCCAAGGTTCAAGATTACAAATTTCCTCCACCCACACTGGATCCATCCGCCAGGACACACTCCCAAGAGTTCCAACAACTCCTAAGTTTCCAAACTTTTACTTTGAAACCAAAACCAAGATCTACCATGTGAAAGCGCACATTGCCTGCCCTTGACCGTGGGCACAACTATTTGAATAGTTTTATATTCTACAGAGGTTGTACAACTTTACCTACAAGAGATAATCAACTTATGTTGTTGGCCATTACACGCTTCCTTTGGCATGTGACTAAATGATCATCACAAGGCCTTTACAACACTCTAACTCAACTAGACTCTACCCACTAAGGTTTCACTACTGAAGGGTTAAATCCACCCAGTCAGAAGCCCCTTAGGCACCATGTAGGACAACTATCTACCCAACACCCACTCATACTGCTGGCAAATTCTAAGCAAAGCCATTACAAATTAATTAGCCAGGTCATAGCCATATAGACTTGTGGTTGTATGGTAGTACTCAATTTAGATAGTCACAAGTGTCGGTCCTTAATTGATTAGGGCGGTATATTCACATTTCAAGATCACGTACTCCATCCGCACCAACCCAAATCTTACCATCTGCCCAAGTCTAAAATCATCTTTACCATTTTATTTTTGCTTTAAAAATTTTAGCAATACCTATTGCCACAAAGTTATTAGAATGAAAAGATTAAGACATATGGTATCAATTTTCCAACCCAAGGGTTATAATGATCGAATAGCTTGTCTAAGCAGTTGCTATCATTTCTAGAATGGTCAAACAATATTATAATATTAATACTGAAATAAGGACATCCTAAGATGACAAAGGTACGTGGATTTCAACATCAAATGAGGGCATAACAATGTCGGTACAATTAATAATCGTATGACAAATTATTATTTCATGTGAAATAGCGATGCATGTAAATTTAAAATAGTAAATAACTTTGATAAAATATAGATCAATATGTTCAAGGAAGACTTACCTTCTGTGGCTGGGGTCTCTTCTTGCTGGACGAGAACTTCTTTGATGATGTCAAGTTCAACGAGCAAAACGAGAAACATAAATAAATAACAATAAAATTACAAAACATAAAATATATATTGGAAGATAGATTAGAATTTTAGATGAATTTAGAAACTTGAATAACTAGATTCAGAGTTCGGACAATGCAGAATGAGCGATCGAAATGTTGATTACAATACAAATTGTTCGAAAATATCAAACAAGGGAATATTCCTTAGAATATTCTTTTTTGCTGGATTTTTGGGTTTACTAGTGTGTATGATGTGTGGGGCCCACTTGTCATAGGTTCAAAGAGAGAGAAAAAAGGACTAACAAAGAGGCAACTCCGTCGAAGATGAAGAACAACTCGTAGGCTTTCGGCCATGGCCATGGTGGTGCGGCTCACTAGCAAGGGAAGGACCAAGGAGGTAGGCCAAGTGAGAAAAATGCATCCACGGCTCACTAGAGGACGTCTGGCTGATGGGGCCCACAGCGTCGGTAGTGACGGCAAGAACAATGGCGACATGGGTTGACAAGGCAAATGGACACCCACGCATGGAATATATGAAGACAAACAAGGTGAGCATGGGCATGGCTTCAGCCCAAGGAACATGATGGCATGATCGGTTCGGCCGGGGGATGGACGGATTGGGCTAGCCACAGTGACATCTATGGAAACAAAGGGGTGCTTTGGTGCGGGACTTCCTCAGTGATGCATTGGACAAATGGAGGTATGAAATATGTAGAGGGTGTGATGGTGATCATGCAGTAGCAAAGAATAGAATTTTGGCTCATCGGAGGCGATGAATTGATGATACATGATGTAGTAGATCGGTTTTGGGAAAAACTTGATTTTCGTCAAACGGCTGCATGAAAATCAAATTAATTTCCTATGGGGGCAAGATACTCCGGAACATGAAGTGACATGAAAGGAATTAAATGAAAATCATCAGAGTGCTCAGAATGTGAGTTAGTGCGACGAACAGATTTGGGAATGGAGGGTTCTTGGTGGCAGTGGTGTTCTGGGGTTTGACGAGACTTGGTAGGGGTGTGGAAGGGTTAATAGCGGTTAAAGGGTCATATAGAAAGGCTTAGAAGAGTTGGAAATGGACTCAAATTTGCATAATTCAGTTTTGAGTCAGTTTGGGAAAGTAAGAGATAAAAGGGAAACAGATGAATGAATCACGAAGGGATCAGAAGGAATGGATTCCTTGCGTGATTTGAAGCATCTTTCGTTTTGGCATGATATCGAGACAAAGCTTGGCTGGAGATTCGGCCTAGGTGGGAAGAGAGGCGCTATGCCTCTGTTTTGGTCTGTGTCTGTTTGGTTTGGGAAGAAGATGTAACCGATGGTAGAAAGAGAAAGGAAAGAAAAAGGAAATAAAGGAAATAAAAGATCACCAACAAAAATAGGTTGGACCCAGACAAATAGAACATACATTTTTCTAGATATTTGGACTTGAATTTTTGAATTTGAATTTGAATTTGGGAATTCGGATTAGAATTGGAATTTTAATATTTTCTTCTAGAATTACACATAAAATCCGAATAAAACCAAATAAATCTAGAGACTTTTAAATATTTAATTTGGAATTAAAATTTTAAATACGACAAATTTTGGGATGTTACAAAAGGGAATTTTATTTGGAGTATTCCATTAGGCTGAAAAACAAATAAAAGAGACATGGCAATGGGCCCTGCTAGTTAGTGAATGAGAGAGAGAGAGAGAGAGCAATAGAGACGGAGTGAGATAGGTGCACCAGTCAATGATAGGGAAGGCGACCTCGCTTCCAGCGAACGACTGCGAGAGAACATGAATTGAGTGAGGGGAAGCATGGAGGTGATTCCAAAACATGAACGGCGAGGCAGAGTGACGGCCGGGCATAGGCGGCAAGCAGGCTGTAGCTCCAGTGATGAAAACCAAAGCATTGGCACGTGGACAAAGTGGGGTTTTGGCAAGGTGAAGAGGAGGACGAGGCAATCACGGTGCTCCAATTTATAGGCCTACGGCTGGAGTTGTGGCAACAGTTTTAGCTCTGAATTCATTTCGCATGAACATGATGGAAACAGTTAGGGTAATGGTGATGATGGCACGGTGATGGCGGTTTGATGGCGACAATTTCCAAAATGGACATGGAGGTGGGGTGTCTTGGGTGGAGCGAGCACGATGTTGGCGAGTTGGCACTTGGGCCCTCGGTCAGCAGAGCAGAGAAAGAAACAGAGAGGAAAAAGGAAAAGAAAAGAAAGACGAACAAGGCTAGGCCAGCTAGGTTATGAAAAGATGGGCTATGCGGAGATGGGTTTCGCCCAAGAAAGAAATAAAAGTGGGCTGAAAAAGGAAAAATAATATCGGCCCATCAGGAAATTCAAAGTTGGGATTTCAAATCGAATTGAGATTTGAACTAAGATTTAAAATTGAATTGAGAATTGGACATTGATCTGAGATTTGAATTAAAATTCTAAGATTCTCAGGATTTTGGATTTTGGATTTGGAAATTGAATTCTGGAATTTGGATTACGAGATTTTCTAGAATTTTAATTGGAATTTAAATTTTGAGGTTTGAATTTTGAATTTGGATTTGGATTTGAATGTAAAATTTGAAATTGAAATTGGAGATTGATTCCTAGAATTACATAGAAAATTCAAATAAAATCAAAATGCTTTAAAATAATTAATTTGAAATAATTTTTTGCAAAAAAACCAAATTGGGGATGTTATAGTAGCATGATATAACTAACAACCGAAATTAAGTCATACACAACTTGTTTTACAACTAAAGGGCCGACCGGCCAAATAGTTCATATGACATAAATTTGAAGTGGTTAAGGAGAAAGAGGCAATAAAAACTAGTGAGTATGCCTTAGCTCAGCCACATGCAACTGACTGGGATTAAACCTTAGAAATCGATCTTATCATCAACAAAATCCATGGCATAAAAGTAATCGACCCAGGTATCACCTTCTTCTTACTCTGATTGTGTTCAACAAGCAATTGTGAGTGCAAAATTGTAATATGCAAGACTTTAAAGCAAAATATCATATTATGCATGTTGAGGAAAATTTAGCTGTCTATTCTACAAAAATATCTTTTATTTGTAGTAGAGAGTAATAGATTGCAATCAGAAGTTGCAAGAGCATTTGAATTCGATAAGCAAATAATATTAAAGCGTAAATAGCATATCTTAACAAGTGGCTTGCTTCTCTAAAAACAAAATAGTGACAAATTGTCTTTGCCGACCAAGTTATGCATAGATTTCCCATCCATACATTCCCAAAACCATTTTACCAAATATAAAGCTACTTATTGTGGGGTATACCAAAGTGATACCCATAACAACCACACACCCCATGTTGGTTATAACACTCTAGTAATACCACCAACCAATGGCTGGTGCTACCGATCCTCAAGCATTCCCGGTACCAAGGCAGCCGATATGACTACTCGCACCATGCTGGTACTACTGCCCCAGTAGTACCATCGTTCAAAGCCCAGTCATATCGCTCTCTCCGGTAGTACCACGAATCACATCCAGCACTACCAAACCTGGACACACCCAAAACAACCCACTCTAGAAAATAGCTACCACCAACTATCTCCCTATCGAACTGCATCTACGGTAGTACCGTGGACACCATGCCAGTACTACCACCCTAGTGGTACCGTTGGCATTTGGCTGGAACTACTGATAGCAACCTTAATTTTAGGAAATTGCAAAACCGTAGATTTACCTCAACCCAGCTGGTTATTCATCACATATTGACCTAGACCTACCCACATAGTCTCTCAATCTCTCCTATGATGAACACATTGGCAACAACCTTAAAAATGCAAATGAGTAGATTTTTTTTAAGTGAGAGAGAGAGGTTTTGCAAAGACAAGCTCTCCTTGATCTAGAATTGAGTTCAAAGTATGAAGATGACCAAGAGAGCACAGAAATGGATTGACAGCAAAAGAAAAAGCAAGTTTTCATCAAAAGCACTCAAATCCAAGGAAACTTGGGAATTTTGGGAAATTCTCACTCTAGGTCCAAAAGAAAGAACATGTGCTCTATAAGACCTTGATCATGGTGAGATGACACAAAGGAACTGAAGATTTGCAAAAAGAATGTCAGTTCTCAAAAGAAACTCATTGCAAACTTCAAGAGCTCAAAAATCTATTTTTCTTCCCAATTATCCCCCTTAGCCTATTCAAACATTTTGTTCAAAATTTTCCCCATTTGGTAATGAATTCATCAAGATGTTGAGGAAGAAACTAAATGAGGCTAATGGTGGAGAAATGCAAACAAGGATAATTTTATTAACGTTATAGGCATGCTAGGATCTTTGAAAATTATCTAGGTAAATTTACAATGTATTTCGCAAAGTCATGCTATGAATGAAGCTAAAGATATCACAATCTGAGGCATGCTAGATCAAAATGATAAAGTGGAGGCTGGAATCTAAATCAAGCATGGAAAATGATGAAAACTTAGTACTGAATCAATTTAAGCTCAAGACATGTTTGAACATTGCATTTGAGAAAGAATGATTTATGGCCTATCTTAGTAGAGCAAGACCTAGACTAAGAGCCATCTACAACTACCCTCTAAGCTTCAGCCTAGTTTTAGTTCACAAATGAATGGTCCATCTTAGTAAAGCACATCCTAAACTAGGTGCCATCTACAATGGCATTCTAAGCCTTAAACAAGTTTTAGTTCATAGCTATGCGGTCTTCTCTCAATAAGTACATCCTAGACCAGGAGCCATCTACGAAGGCCTTATTGGCTTCAACCAATAGATTTTGTCAATTTTTAGAATCTCAAGCCATTGCTGACCATATCAAGTATTACACTTAAGAGAATGGTTTTGGTCATACAAAACTCTCCCTGAGTTCATGCCAAGAACAATGGCAAGATGTCTCAAGAGAAAGGATTGTTGAAATGCAATTTTAAGCACATTTGAGATTTTACATCAATGTTTTCTGAAGCAAGAGCTGATTAATGATCCAAGATTGGAACTAAACAACTCTAACTAGGCCTGAGTCAGATTTAAAACTCAACTAAATAGTTTGAATTGGTAACAATAAGAAAATGATCATTAGAGCAGACTAGTCAAATTATCCAATTGAGCAGTTTTAAAAGCTTGCTATGGCAAAAGATAAGCATGACTCTAGATTACATTACAATGTAAGATGGAGGATAAATATGCATTATATTATATATGAATGCAAAAGAGCCAAGATTTTCCTCAAATTAGTCCTTGGGATAAATAAACCCCAACTCTCCCTGCAAGAAAGCAAAACAAGAAGAATTCAATAGTTTTGTGAAAATATCAGCAACTTGAAGCTCAGACTCAATAAAGTGAAAGACTACATCTCCCTTCTCCACATGGTCTCTAAGGAAGTGATATCTAATGTCAATGTGCTTTAACCTAGAGTGCTGCACTGGGTTCTTGATAATATTGATGGCACTAGTGTTATCAGAGAAAAGTAGAACACTATCTAATTCTAACCCAAAGTCCCTAAGAGTTGAAGAGATCCAAAGAATCTGAGAGTAACTACAAACAACAGCTACATACTCAGCCTTTGCAATAGACTGTGCAACATAAGACTGCTTCCTAAATAACCAAGAGATAAAAGAGGTGTCTAAGAAGTGACAAGTCCTAGAAGTACTCTTCTTGTTTATGTTACACCCCCAAAATCAAGATCTAAGAAAGAATAAAGAGAGGTACAAGAAGAAGAAGAATACCAAAGTTCGAACTCAAGGGTGGACTAGAAGTACCTAAAGATGCGCTTCACCACTTGGTGGTGAGATGAGAAGTTGAAATTTAGTGCACAAACATATGGCAAATTGTATGTCCAGCCTCAAAGCCGTGAGATAGAGGAGGGAGTAGATCATGTTGTGATACTCCTTATTAATGGTCTTGTTGTCCTCATCTGGGTCCAAATTGGAGTAGAAGCCATTGGTGTGGAGATCGGCTTGCTACTCCTGATATCAAAGTGTCGAAGTAGGTCCTTGTTATACTTGGCTTGATGAGTGAAAGTGCCTTGCTTCATCTTCATGATTTGGAACCCTAGAAAGAAGTTCAATTCCCCATCATGCTTATCTCAATTCCCTGCTCATGGTATCTAAAAACTTGGAACCTAGAGCATAAGAAGAGCCTAAAAAATGATCTCATCCATATAAATCTGATGCCTGATGATAAATAATGTCTTATCTATCTTACCCATCTCAAACCTTTTTTCAACAAGAATGATTTAAACCTATCATACCAAACTCTAGGGGTTTTCTTGTGGCCATGTAGGGCTTTGGATAACTTGTAGACATGGTCAGGGACCTTGGGACTCTCGAACCCAAATGGTTGCCTAACATACACCTCTTCTCCTATGAAACAAATAAGGAAAGTACTCTTTACATCCATTTGATATAGTCTAAACATCTAGAGGCTACAAAGGCTAAGAGTATTCTAATAGCTTCTAGTCTAGTAACTGGAGCAAAGATCTCTCCAGAATATAATCTCTTCACCTAAGAGAAACCCTGAGTTGTAAATCTAGTCTTCTTTCTAACCACTAACCCATCCTTCCTTTGTTCGTTCTTGAAGATCCACTTGGTTCCTACAACACTGTGATAATGAGGTGGCTTAACAAAGGTCCAGACCTTGATTCTCAAAGTTTTCTAACTTTTCATGCGTGGCATTGATCCAAGATTCATTGGTGAAAGCATGGGTGACATCACGAGGATCAAAAGAAGAAATGAAAGCTGAATGAACATGTGAGTCAGGAGAGATGAACCTGGAGCGAGTAAATTGCTCATGAAGATCTCCAATCATCTTATCCAATGGATGTATCTGTTGGAGATGTCGAGAAAGTCCTAGAGCAGAAGTGGCCTCTACCCCATGGGCTATGTGGGAGCAGGTTGTCCAGCTGAAGGCGCAGTTGTAGGGGTAGGGGCTTCAACTGGCTGAAGTGAAAGTAGATCAATAGCCTCATCTTCTCCATAAGAGTGCTCAAAGAAGATTTCTTCTAAATCTCCCTGTAGGACCGAAATGGCAACAGAGGGGGGTGCATGGTGCCTTCAAACCTCCCCAAGTATTCTCACAAATTTTCTTCTCCGATAGCTATAGCAGCTATGAAGAAAGAGGAAGTTCGCTTACAGGATGCCGAAAACAATTTTGCTAATTGACTGAAGATAATCAAGGAAGAGACAAAACTAGACCGACATAATCTTCTCTAAAGAACAGACAGAAAATAGATTTCACTGAAACAGACCTGAGAGCAGGCGACAAAAACTGACCAAACTGAAAATAGACAAATCGGCAAACACAAAAATCAAAAGAATCGGACTGAAATCAGTAGCTGAAAACACGTGACCAAACTGAGCAAACAAAAACAACGGCCGAAAAGGAGAACTGAAGAAGCAGCTGAAAAACTGAACCGAGAAACACAAACCGAAAACTGAATGCAGACACTGCAGAGAAAACAAAAATTGAGCCGAAAAGGGCACAAACTGAAAATAAGCAGAAAGCTGAAGGCAGAACAAGAATCAAGAGGTTCAGAAGGAAAACTTCTCCAGAACCCAACCAAAACAGAAACTGCAGCTGTCGAAAAGGAGACTGCGCAATGATTACCGAAACTGTCAAGACAAATACTGGACAGGCCGAAAACTAACTGAATTGGCCGAAAGACTTGAAAGATTACAAGCTGCAGATTATCTAGACGGAACCAGAACAGACCAAAAACTAAAAGACTACAAGCACACAGGAAAAGCAAAAGCAAAACTGAAAGAAGAAAAGCAATCAGAAATCCTAAAGAAGGCAGACTGCAGCTGTCTGAAATATTGTTGGCATAGTAACTACAGGATACGAAAGGGAAAATAGAAAAGATGATCGACCAATAGTTATTCTTCTCAAGTCAATTGATATGATCTTCATCTTAAACAGCAAATGGACCTCAGGGAGAGAAGAAAACACAGTCAAGAGCAACTTGGCTGGAAGAAAGAAAACAGACAGAGCGAAAAGGACAACCAATTGAGACTCTGAACCGAAAACAGAAATGCCAAACAGAAAAAGAGATCAAGCTCCAAATCGCATGTGACACTCAAATCTTTTGATCATGAGTCTATTCGAATGCGAGACTTCAAACTCTGCAAGAGCACAACAACTGAAGGCAAAAATACAAGAGAAAAAGACCTCCTCAGCCGAGACCACCAAGAGACAAGATTCCTCTGTTTGCAGAAATAGTAAACCTAGAAATGGATGAAACAGAGGAAGTTTATAGCAAACGATCTCTTGGGAAGAAGGCAATGATTAAAATCTTTTCTCTCGGAAATATACTAGCCAAGGTAACTTGGAGAACACTTCCCAGTTCAGAGACAAAGATGATTTGGGCTTCTCAAGCAAGAACTAAAACCAAAACAAAAAATTACAGAAGAGACCAAACGATTAAAACAAGAACACTAAGACAGAAGCAAAAAAGAGAAGCAAGAAATCAAAACATCTCAAACACAAGGCTACTCAAATGGATTCATAGAGATGAATGATTACATAATATGAGTGTTACATCCAGCTCATTACATCTCCCATCGTCTGAGCAAAGCACACATAGATAAAAACCCTAAAGCCTGGGCTGTCCAGCCACTACTCACGCAACAAAAGCAAAAACTCACACAGACATGGAGAGAAACACCCAACTCCCTCACAGACTCTTTCATACAACACTAGAGAACCACCTCTCTATTTATAGCTACAAGATACCGGGTTCATTTCTCGCTTTACCCAATATCTCCAACAACTCTGCGCTTTACCCGTTAACTCGAACCGAATCCGCTTCCTCAAGCCTGAGTCAATTTTACCGAATTGACCCTCACGCTTCTTCCCGGAAGTTTCCTCTTTTCTTGTTGTCCACGCCTCGCAACCACCTTGAGCCCTCGCCGTCTTTGGCATCTCCCGACCGCTTTGAGCTTAGCACCACTTGTGCCTGGTCCGGCCATCCCATGCCTCGCTACGACTTAGCCTCAACGTCCTGCAACCATCACGGACAAGAAAACATCACATAGCACCACTTGAGATAATGTAATCACACAATCGCATTAGAAGAAGGAACTTAAGCACGAAACACCCAAATCAAACTCATACTTTCCAGAACACGTGTCAATTGCTCATCAACACACATGGGGGTCACCTCCACATGGTTTCTCAATCTCCTCCTTGACGAGTATATTGACAAACGCAGAAAAATAAAGTTGAGTTTGTTTGATTTAAAAGAAAAAGAGTCACACATGGTCTAAAGAAAATCAAAGAAGCTTATGACCATGTCGACATACGGAGCGAAAACAGAGAGAGCAAGTTTTCCTCAAAAGCTCCAAGTTTTCCCTTGAAATGGCTTTTTCTCCATTATTTTCCCCCTTTTGGCAATAAAATCATCAAGATACATAGAGCAAAATAGAGCATGATTTGGATGAAATGACTGTATCTTATCCATTTTAAGCATTCGGAGCCATGAAGATTATCCAAAATGACCTTTTGAATATTACACTAAGCCATAACACACAAGAATGCTATCAAGATCATGACAATTCATGTATAGGCAAGCTAAACCAAATAAGTCATAGTCTGAAAATTAGATGAATTGCTTAGCAAGTCAAGTCATTCAAGATTATAGTCTAGCTAAAGGCATCTAAAGATGATGCAAGCTACGTCAATAAACTAAGTGGAACCAAGAAGCTAGTATTGAATCATTTTAGAGTGCTACAAGTTCAAGAATGAGACATTTGTTCAAGTACTTGAACTTTGTGTAATTAAGCAAATTTAGCACAATTGACATGTTTTTTCTTTTTAAAACTCATGGTCATTTCCAACATAAATTTTTGTTTAGTCATGTGCTAGATCTCAAGCCTTACGCGATCACTCCAAGCTAGAAGCTTAAAAAGATGATCTTGGTCAACCAACACTCCCTCTGAGTTCATGCCTAGTACAATGGCAAGCGGTCTCATAAGAAAGAATTGGTGAGATCAGTTTTTTCGCACAAAAGAGATCTTTTGCATTTTCACGAATAGAAGATTTGTACTAACTCATGCTTCATCAAGAAACTAGTATAGCTCAATCTAAAGCTCAATAAAGATTCAAGACTCAACTCAGCCTATTTGACATGGCATGAATCATAAGAGGATAACTAAAGACAGACTAGTCTCAAGAGCTAACATGACATGATTTAATTCAAGTTGTGCATTTTTAATAAACCTATCATGGCAAAGACTGGCCTACACATATGAAGTCATGATAAATCTAGCAATTTAGCATAGATTATGGCAAGATGTAAAGCAGTTGATTTATGTCATAAATGGGTAATAATTAAGGCTCCATGTAGTTATATTACAATGCAGAATGACATGAAATGCAAGAGAATCCAGCTCCCCCTCAACAATAGATGCACTTTTAGTTCAAGTTGAGTTATGTCAATATTAAGATCTAGCAAATCCCAAATGAACTCCCTCTGAACCAAAGCAATAAAAATGAGAAGCTGGCGAGAAAATTAGAACAGGCAGTCCTTAAAGCATAGATAAGATATAGAGGATACTATGGCTCAGACTGACTCTCATCTAACCCATATGACGCTAGGACTATCAACTTATCGTCTAACACATTAGAGAGTAAACACGTTCCCTATCTACCCAAGGGTGGCCCAACCCTCGCGAGACCTATAAGAAGTGAGTGAACTCAACCTAGTGAGAAGAGAGACAGCTAATAAACAGCATCCTAGAATCATAAGATGAGAGGAAGAAGTCTAAGCAACTAAGCGAGAGAACCACTCTAATCTATGCTAGAAGGACTAACCCAAATGCACCCTCATGCAATGCAGTAGAATGAATCAGGAGCATATAAACAGGATAAAACATGAAGCTCCCCCTCACAACAGTCCATAAGGACAGACCACCCCAAACTCTCCTCGCAAGGTTGAAAACCTAGAGCTATCCAAAGGCTTGGTAAAGATATCAGCCAACTGGTGGTCACTCTCTACAAACTGGAGCACTATGTCACCTTTCTCCACATGGTCTCTAAGGAAGTGATACCTGATATCAATGTGCTTGGTCCGAGAGTGCTGCACTGGGTTCTTGGCAATGTTAGTAAGTTTTAGCTGTGATTATATTTCTTGGCGTAAGCGTGGCTAGAATTCGGGGTCGAATTCTGTTTAAGGGGGGTAGAATGTAATATCCCGGAAGAGTTTCGACCGTTAATCGTTTAATCGGAGGGAAGGACCTTAAAGGGAAGAATAAAATATCAAGTTTAGAGGGGGTTTTTCTGATTTTCCCTGGCAACCTGGGCCTGGGCCTTGGCCTGTGGGGATTCGGCCAGCAAAGGGGGCGCCACCTCCCCTCCAACCCTAGCCGCCTCCCCTCTCCCCCTTGCGCCGCCTGCTGCTCCCTTGCGCCGCCCTCTGCCCTCTTGCACCTCCCCTGTGCGCAGCTCCTCCTCCCCTGTTGAAGCCCTCCCACTGCCGGTGAAGAAGCCCCTGTGGCTGCTGTCCAAGGGAAGGACCGCTCGCGTGGTGGCCGGCCATAGGAGGAAGAAGAAGAGGAGGGGAGGAGACCATCTTCGTGGGGGAAAATTCATCGGCTTCCGGCGTTCTTCAAGGGTAACGAAGAGTCTCTATCACCGTATGTTTTGTATTAGATGCGTTTATGAATTCGTTTAGTAGATCGATTGTCATTAGCTGCTAGATCGCGTTTCTGTCCAGATTATTGAACGGCGGTTTTCATGACTTTAGAAGCAGAATCTGGGGATCACTTCTCTTAGATAAAGTTGGGTTGTGTCGTTAGCTTTCCGTGGCCGCCAAGAACGCCCAGATCCGATCAACGGTTAGAAAGTTATGAATTCTTTAGTGCCGCTGTCCTGTTAATCTGTCATCATCCTGACTGTCTGTAGAAATCTGAGTTAATCTATTAGGTAAAGACGAAATCAGAGGGTCTCGTTATAATGAAAAAGATGGGTAATTTCCTCACCTTTCCAGAAAGCTAAAGAACGCATGAATTGCACTTTCTTACCAAAAGTTATGATAATTTTAGTGTACTGTCCAGAGAACCCGACGTGATAATTGATGTTCTGTAGATTGGCTTGGTAGGGGCAGTATACGGAAGAATCAGAAGGGCTCCCCAACTAAGTTTGTTTAGGAAATTTAATTATCTTTCAAGAAAATCTGAGAACGCCCTATTCGGACTTCTGTACCATTAGATAAGGATTTTTGAAGTTGACTGTCTGTAGAGGGGGACAGGGTGGCCGAAAGGATTTGGGGTTTGAGTCAAGTTAAACATGTTGGGATAGTGGGGGTGTTTTTGTTTAATCTAAAGACTCGTTACTGTTGCCTTAGAGATTATTAAAATTATTGTTCAGGAGGAGGACGGATTCCAGGAGCCGCACCTTCTGCTCATTCCCCGTTTTCTCGTGGTTAAGGCAAGTATATTTATGGATATAATAGATATTATCGAATGGTATAGTTTGATAAATTCTATGAGAATTTGAATTGTTCATGATTGTTATGGTGATATGATTGGTAATGTTCATGGTTGCTAATGCTATGAGTTATGTGTTAATCACGGATGTTTGAAAGTTATGAAGTCTATGAATATGAGCTTTTGTAGTATGAATATGTTATTCATATGCAATGTTGATGCGGATGCATGTTGTATTAATTTGAGATTTCATACATATGCATCATGTTGGCTTATTGAAGTCTTGGTCCTGTGACGACCAAGCAATTCTTGAGATCCCCGTCATGTTTATGACGGGCTAAAGGTCCCCATGCTTGAAGAGCATGGGCTTAGGTCCCCATACTTGCAGAGTATGGGCAATGGTCCCTGTGCCAGATGGCATAGGCATGGGTGTGCATCGACGGATGCGCACTTTGCATTACCGGTAAAATGCAAAAAGACAAAGATAAAGACAAAGAGCACCTTGAGCATATTGAGCATGTTGCATATCATGTGTATGTAATGTATTTGGTGAATGGATTTGTGAAGTGCAATTGATGGGTTTCATACTTATATGCTGTTGTTACCATTTATTATACTTGCTGAGTCTTTGGACTCACCCTTGTTGTTGGATGTTTTTTTAGGTACCTTCATGAGACTAGCATGCATGGGGATAAAGATGGATTAGCTTTATTGTACTTGCACGGTCCATTCACCTTGGAAGAAATAAAGAACCTTAAACATTATTTGTTGAATAGCTTAAGTGGTAACTGATTAAAGATCACCATGTTTAGAATGTAATAAAGGTTTAGAACTTTTACATTGCTTACGTTCTTTATTTAAGTATTGTGGTTACGATTGTGGTGGCAAACATAATTCAGTTGTTTAGAATTGGATATTTATTGTTTACTATTATTCAGATCATTTGTCTATGCATGTTGAAACCTTTGATTTACTCATTAAACAAAGGAGGTTCTGCCGAAATTTTGTAAGGTGAATATAGGTTCTTCCTTAATATGTTGTTAGTTTAGTAGCATTCCAGGTCATTATTTGGCTGGGGTGTTACAGCTTGATCTGGATACCAAGGAAAAAGCTCAACTCGCCCATCATGCTCATCTCAAACTCTGTGCTCATGACATCGGAGAACTGGGAAACAAGAGTATGAGAGGAGCTGCCAAAGATGATGTCATCCATATAAATCTGGATGAGTAGAAGATCATTGCCATGCCTATGAATGAACAAGGTCTTGTCTACCTTACCCATCTCAAACCTATGACTCAACAAATAGGACTTAAGCCTCCCATACCAAGCTGTAGGGGCTTGCTTAAGTCTATACAGGGCTTTGGAAAGCTTGTAGACATGGTTTGGGTATTTGGGGTTCTCAAAACCTGAAGGCTGCCTAACATAGACCTTTTCATCAATATACCCATTGAGTAAGGCACTCTTGACATCCATTTGGTAAAGCTTGAAGCCCTTAGACGCTGCGAATGCAAGCAAGATCCTAATGGCCTCTAGCCTAACTACAGGGGCAAAGGTCTCCTCAAAATCTAGACCCTCAACCTGGAAGAAACCCTGAGCTACCAATCTAGCCTTGTTTCGAATGACTACCCCATCCTCACTCTGTTTGTTTTTGAACACCCACTTGGTACCTATGATATTATGACCTCTAGGGGGTTCAACAAACGACCAGACCTTGTTTCTCTCAAAGTTTTGTAACTCCTAGTGTATGGCATTGACCCAAGACTCATCAGAAAGAGCATGACTAACATCCTTGAGCTTGAAAGAGGCAACAAAGGCAGAGTGGAGATAGAAGTGAGACAAGCCAGACTTTGAGCGTGTGATGTGCTCAAAAAGATCTCCTATCATCTGCTCTAAAGGATGATCTTTTTGGATATGACGGGGAGGTTCTAGATGAGAAGAAGAAGTGGCCTCTACCTTATGAGCTGACGAGGTAGGAACAGAGCCACTAGCTCTTGAAGATGTGGAAGGAATGGGCTGATCTCCTCAAGGTGTAGTGGTTGAAGCAGGCACCTCAAGGGGAGGAGGAACTGGATCGGGTAGACAACTCTCATCTCCATCCTCCTCATCATCCACAAAGATGGTCTCGGACTGCGCTACAGAACCTGAGATGTCGGGCCTAGTCCCCAGACTGGCCTCATTGAAGGTCACCTCACAGGTTTCTACCATTTTGCTAGACTCGCAGTTTCAGACTCTATACGTCCGCGAAGAAGTCAAGTAACCTAGAAAGATACCATCACAAGATCGTGACTCGACCTTATCTAGTTTCCCAGACTTTAGAATAAAATACTTGCAACCAAACACACGAAAATGAGAGACACTGGGCTTTTGCCCATATCTCAACTCATAAGAAGTGCGATGCAAGTGTGCCCTCAGAAAAACTCTACTTGAAACATGGCACGCAATGGCTATAGCCTCAGCCCAAAACTTCCTAGGTGTAGAGTACTCATCAAGCATCGTCCTGGTCATCTCGACCAAGGTACGGTTCTTCCTCTCCATGACGCCATTTTGCTGTGGAACATGCGGAGAAGAGAACTGGTGCTCTACACCTGTCTCATCACAAACCTCTCAAAGTAGGAATTCTTGAACTCCGTGCCATTATAACTGCGGATCAGTCATAAGGCACCCGGGAGCTCAACAGAAAGCCTACTAAAAAGACCCCGAAAATGGGTAAATATCTCATACTTCGAGGCTAAGAAAAACACCCAAGAGTACCTCGAGAAGTCATCGACCACAACAAGAACATACTACTTCTCTCCTGCCGACTGCACTCTAGCTGGACCAATTGTGTCCATGTGGAGCAGCTGTCTTGGTGCATCGGTCATAGTCACTGTGACCGGAGGATGAGAAGCGGCAACCATCTTGCTGTACCAGCAAGGAGCGCAAACTAGTTCTTTGACCATCTTGAGTTTAGGTAGACCATGAATGAGATCGTGGCTGCTAACTCGAGTCAAATGGTTAAATCCAATATGACCAAGTCTCCTATGCCAACGAGACTCAGAAGCAACTAAACACCTAAGAGGATCATCAGAAGACTCAACAAAATCAGCACGAAAGATCCTCCCATATCTAGAAATCCCGCAAACCAGTCTCCTCGAAGAATCAAGAATTTTGCAAGCATTTTTCTTAAAGCTCACCTCGAAACCGTCATCGGTAAGCTGGGAAACCGAGAGCAAATTGTATTGCAGCTTACTCACTAAGGCAACATCTTTTAAAAAAGAAAGAATCATTAACGCGCACATTACCTTTAGCGATGACGCACCCAGAAGACGCATCTCCAAAGATGATCATCTCATCACCTGGAGCTCGGGCTAGGGAAGAGAACCAACGAGAATCTTCGGTCATGTGTCGATAACACTCGGAGTTCACAAGCCATACCTCTCCCTTCCCTGCCCGGCGAACCTCATCGGAGTCAGAGTAGAGGTCGTCGTCACTGACGTCGGCCTCGTTGGCCACGAAGCACATGCCGATGAAGTCATCGCTGTCCTTGGGGTCTTGATCATCCTTGCTGTCGTCGTTACTCCACCCTTCCATGTCGCTGAAGCTGATGTCGTCGAAAGCGGTGAGGACGCGGTGGAAGAGCTTCTTGGCTTTGCCAAGGTTGCAGTACTTCTTCTTTTTGCCTTGGGCGTGAGCTGGGGGCTTCTTGTTGCGGTTCTTGTTGATGTAGTCATTCTTGCTCACACCGCTGTAGTCACTCTTGCCCTTCTCCAGATTGGGGCAATTTGCCCGAATGTGGTTGGGGCCACCACACTCGAAGCAAATCACGGCCCCTCCTCTCTTCTTGTCCCTCACTCTCTTGTATGCATGGGATAATTTTCTGGTAAGAGAGCTAGTTGGTTTTCTGGGAGTTGGTCTAATTGATCATCATCTAACTCACAAAGAGCAGCAAGAGAGAATCCAGAAACCACATCAAAAGAAGATCCAGAAGCTGGGCTGAGATCGGTGACTAAGGTCATCGACTGCGACTTCGACCTACGAGAGACTATGTCAATCTCGTGAGTCTTGAGGCGTGAGTACAATGCGTCAAGAGTTAGGGTCGAAAGATCAGTCGTGTCCTTGATGGTGGCCACCTTCATCTTCCAAACACGCAAATCCAAGGCAGAAAGCATCTGTCGAGCATTGTCCGAGTTAAGGTATGCGAAACCGACTGCTCGGAGGTTGCTCAAGATCTTGTGAAACCTCGCAAAGCACTCATCAAGGGACTTTCCAGCGAGCATTTCAAACTTGTTGTAATCTCTCTTGTACTGGTCCTGTCGTACCGTCTTGATCTGGGTGGTGCCCTCATGGTATGCATCGAGGGTCACCCAGATGTCATGGGCCAACGAGAGATGTGATTGAATTCGCTTCTGTTAAGACCTTGAATTATGATGTTCCTCACCTTAGCATTTGCCTCAACATTGGGCATGTTTGCCACATTGATATTCTTATCGGCAGGAACAATATATCGCGTTTTCACCTTTCTCTAGATGGCATAGCCCTGAGCCTGAATGTAGGTCTCCATCCAACTCTTCCAGAAGGGATAGTCGATCCCATCGAAGATAGGGGGCTTGGTGGAATACTTGTCTGTCGCCATGTCTCACAGACCGGTTAAGATATATAGAAGAGAGCTAACCGGCTCTGATACCAATTGTAGGACCAAAATGGCAACAGGGAGGGGGTGAATGGTGCCTTCAAACCTCCCCAAGTATTCTCACAAATTTTCTTCTCCGATAGCTATAGCAGCTATGAAGAAAGAGGAAGTTCGCTTACTGGATGCCGAAAATAATTTTACCAATTTTCTTGCTATCCATGCCTCGCAACCACCTTGAGCCCTCGCCGTCTTCGGCATCTCTCGACCGCTTCGACCTCAGCACCGCCTGTGCCTAGTCCGGTCATCCCATGCCTGGCCACGACTTAGCCTCAACGTCCTGCAACCATCACAGACAAGAAAACATCACATAGCACCGCTTGAGATAATGTAATCACGCTATCGCATTAGAAGAAGGAACTTAAGCACGAAACACCTAAATCAAACTCATACTTTCCAGAACACGTGTCAATTGCTCATCAACACACATGGGGTGACCTCCACATGGTCTCTCACTCCCTGAACCAATTTATCCAAAATGTCTGGGCTAGTCCTTGGACTAGCCTCATCAAAAGTAACCTCACAGGTTTCCACAATTTTGTTAGCCTCCAAATTTAACACACAATAGCCTCTAGAATGAGTAGGATATCCTAGAAAAATTACATATGAAGATATAGATTCAAACTTATCAAGGTTGCCATATTTAAGAGTGAAAAACTTACAACCAAAAACACTAAAATGAGATACACTAGGCTTATGAGCAAATCTAAACTTATAGGAAGTCTTATGCGATGAGACTCTCAAGAATACCCTGTTAGATACATAACAAACAGTGGAAATTGCCCCGATCCAATACCTCCTAGGAGTAGCATGCTCATCTAGCAAAATCCTAACCATCTCAACTAAGGTCTTGTTCTTCCTCTCAACTACCCCATTCTGTTGTAGAGCCCTAGGAGAGGAGAACTAATATTTTGGAGTGTGCTTAGTGTAGAAAGAAGAGAAGGATGCATTCTTGAATTCAATCCCATTATCACTTCTAATGACACTAAGGGATCCTAGAAGGTCAACTCACAGTCTAATGACTAATTCTCTAAAATGGCTAAATGCCTCATCCTTAGATGCCAAAAAGTAAACCTATGAGTATCTGGAGCAATCATCAACAATCACTTGGGCATACCACTTCCATCCTACGGACTGGACTCTAGAAGGTCCTATGGTATCCATGTGCAAGTGCTGACCTAGGCCATCTGTCATAACTATGGTAAGGGGTAGATGTGGTGCTGCAATCATTTTATCGTGTCTACAAGGAGAACACACCAATTCCTTGTCACCCTTGATCTTAGGTAGTCCTCTAATTAGATCCATACTACTGACCCATGTCAAGTGATCAAATCTAATGTGTCCCAACCTACGGTGCTAGAAGATAAGATCTTTAAACTCTAAAGCAATCAGACACCTAAGCCTAGAAGAGGAAGAATTAGCAAAATCTGCACTAAAGACTCTCCCAAGTAGAGAAACTCCAAACAATAGATCTCTAGACCGATCTAGAACTCTACAAGCATTCTTCTTAAAGCTCACTTCAAGATTGTCATGAATTAACTGTGAGACTGAAACAAGTTGTACTTGAATTTACAGGATGCTTGAGTCATGGACATGGATTGTGCTCTTGGCCATCATGATTCTAGTAGAAGCATCCCTAAACATGATCAACTTATCACCAAATGCTTGAGTCATGGAGGAGAACCGTCTTGAATCTTTGGTCATGTGTCGAGAACAACCGTAGCCTACTAGTCACATGTTCTCCTTGTTCGCTCACCAGACCTATAGCACATGAGAAGAAGACATCGATATCTCAGTAATGGAGTTAGAAATATAAGACTTACAAATCCAATACTGAGACACACGACAAGGAGAAACTACAACACTAGTCTTAGAAGTTAAAACAGATGCAGAATGATGCAAAGCCTAACTACCCTGAGGACGCACAACCACACAAGCTCTACCTAGAATTCCCCTGGACTCTTGCCTAGGCTTAACAAAAACCTATATTTCACCTTGTTTAGTAGGCACTTGTGGACCTATCCTACCCTCATGATAACGAAGCCCTGGATGAGAAGCTAACCTAAACCCATCAGAGAAACCCTCTATAAACCTAGGTTTGGTTGAGGATCTAGGAACACTTTGGGCTACAAGAGCACACTTAGCCTTAAGAGCTCTCTCTGTCCCTCTTCTCCTTCTTGGCCACTTGAAGCAGAACTGATACAAGTGTCCATCCATCTCACAATAGGTGCAATGGTACTCGACTCAATGGGCAGTTTGACCTGAAGCTTTGAGAAGCACCTAGATAGACTTGAAGACAATCTTTCCTAGCTCAATAACTAACTCAAACAAGCCCTTCTCTTGAACCTTTACTACCTTACACTGATTTTTCTTAGCATGCTCTAAGACATTGAAACCTAGACCTCTATTGTTGACACTTACCTTAGACTGGTCTAGGATCATGTTAAGGTTTTTCTTGATACTAGAGAAGCACTCTAGGGTTTTCTTAAGGTAGGCATTTTCTTAGGCTAGGGTTTCACAGGAACTACACATACTCTTCTTTACTTCCCTAGCATATAGCCTCATAGGAGACACAGTGATCATTCTTTACTCTCCTATGCTGCTAATCAAACTTTACTCTAAATGTCTCATGCATCTCATCTAGATTCTGACCTATCTTAGCACATAATGCACATGTAATGGATGCAATAGAATCAGTCTTCTTAGATGTAGAGGATGCATCAATTTTTTTCGTTAGCATTGAAATCATTTAGAGTTCTTGTTAAAGAATCAATCTCAGTAGTTAACATAGGACAATTTGAGCAAGAGATAGTCCAACAGTAAGACATTTCATCATTCATTTTAGCAATTTTACCCATGGTTCTCTTGAGCTTCAAATCTAGTAAGGCACACCTAGAGCATGGTAAAGCAATACCAGATATGTCCCTAGCTCCTAAGCATTCAGAAGAGTTGCTAGTCTTGAGTTGAGCAATTTCATCCTTTGCATATTTTAGTTGCTTGGCATGAGATGCATAGACTAGGGAACCAACAAGAATAATAGCTTTCATTTTGGTAAGGTTATCCCAAATGACTAGTAATTCATCAATAACATATTCATAAATGGTAGTGTCAAGAGCAAAACAAATGTTCATCGCTTCAAGCTTTTCATTTGCTATTCTAAGCCGACCAAGAATGGACTAATGAATTGTTCTTAATTTGTCTAACTCAGAGTGAAAAAGTAAGCAAGTATCACAATTTTCATCATTAAAAATTAATGATCTAAGCATAGCAAGTTTAGTGTTCAAGATTTCAATCACAAAGTCTTGATTTAGCATTTTAATCTTAGCTTTCCTAACATCACAATCAAGGTAAATGACAACACAAGACATCTCATCGTATGAGGGTTTTACCTCATCAGGGTCACTGTCAAGTTCATCCTTGCTGGAGATGTTGTTGTCCCTTGCCATGAAGCACATTCCAGTGAAGTCCACGGTCTTCCTCCCTTGTGGCTCATCCTCATCATCCTTAGTCTCCAAGTCCATATCGCTCAAGTCAAGCTTCTTGAGAGTGGAAAGGACCTGGTAGACTACCTTGCGGTAGTTGCTCTTCCTAGCCTTCACATCCCATGGTGCTGGACATTAGCGGTGCTACTCCTCGACCTCCTTGCCTTTCAGCTTGGGGCAGTTGGCTTGAATGTGCTTGAGCTCACCACATTGATAGCACCAGAACTGACTTACTCATCCCTTCTTCCCCATCCTCATTGTGTTGAGGGCACTCGTGAATTTAGTGGATAGGAGGGCTATATCATCTTCAGAAAACTACTCAAGTTGGTCATCACTCAAGGCATGCAAGACAGACAAAGAAAAACCAACAGAAGTAGACTCAGCTGAGCTGGAAGAAGAACCATTAGTAGGATTAGCCACAAGTACCATCGACTGCGACCTGCTCTTACAAGAGAACAAGTCAATATTATGAGTCTTGAGCCTTGATAAAGCTTATCCAAGGTTAGCTCACTCATGGTAGCAGTGTTATTGATGGATGTGACCTTCATTTGCCAAACCTTTATGTCCAAGGCTCCAAGCACTTGCCGTGTATTTTTAGATTAGGTAAATGTTACACTAATAGAACGAATGTTGCTAAGGTTATTGTGAAAGCAAGAGAAACATTCATCCAAAGATTCACCTAGTGTCATCTTAAACTTCTGATACTTCTTCTTGAACCAGTTATGACGCACTTCCTTAATAGTAGTTGAACTCTCATGGTAATCACATAGGGTCTACCAAATGTTGTGCACTGAACTGAATGAGACACTCACTCAAACTCATTTCTGTTGAGTCCCTAAAGCAAGAGTTTCCTCGCTTTGTTGTTTGCCTCCACATCCAGAAGATTTGCCAGAGTGATTTAATCATCGACAGGGACAACATAGAAACTCTTGACCTTCCCCAGATAGCATGGCCTTGGGCCTAGATGTAGGTAGCCATCCTCGTCTTCCAATATGGAAAGTAGACCCCATCAAAGATGGGAGGTTTGGTGAAATACTTATCTAATGCGATGGCTCTAAGACTAGTTAAGATCTATGAGGAAAAGCTTAATCGGGCTTTGATACCACTTGTTGGACTAATACCGGCAATCAGAGGGGGTGAATGATTGTGGAAGTTTTTTTATTCCCTCAAGTATTCTAAATCTTCGCTCAAATGACTATGAGAGTCATCAAGCTTAGACTACGCCTCCTACAAGATAACCACATAAATCTAGAATTAATAAGAGCCAACAACCAAGCTTGCCTGCTGGTCTAGTAGTACCACCCTTAGCACACCGGTATGACTACACCAGTACTACCACCAACTTAGGACCGGTATGACCGCACAGTGGTATTACCACTCAGGGAGGCCGGTACTACCGCTTGCCCTGATCTTAGGTGCAAACTTATTGGGACAAAAACCAATTTGAGGATCTTGATCAAACTTTGCCCAAATGCTACTAAATTGGTATGGACTTAAGCAAGGTTGTCAAGAACCAATTCAAATTAAGAAACATGAGGTTCTTGGACTTGGATCCATCCAATTTGGAAGAATTGTTTTCTAGGTCACAAGACGCACCAAACCTAAAATCTAAATTACTTCTTGCTTATGAGGATCTAGGTCATGAGACTTTTCAGATCATCTCTCACATGTCCTAACAATGTAATATAGTCACAAGTTTGGCCTAGAAAGGCTACAGTCATAGAATCGTAAATCTTGGTCAAGCAAAAGCAAAAACTGGGCAAGATCTTGATTCTTGCTATAGAGCGATCTAGCTGGGCAAATATTGATCCCAAGGACCTACTAATACCTGTTGCAAACCATGGATCATAGAAAGAACAAGAGGGGAATGAGAAGAGCCAAATCAACATAAGCAAAGGCAAGAATTTTTGCAAGGAGAGATGAGAACACAAGGATTGTAAGAACTTGATCTATTGCATGAAGAGAAATAATTCTTACAGCTTGCTGGTTACAAAAGACCCTCCACAAGTCTCACTCTTACTCACACCATGAAAAGGGAGGAAGCACTAGCCTAAGCTTAAACTAAACCCTAATTCCTTGCTTGCCCTAGCTAGCCTCCTCTTTCTCTAAATAGCAAAACCAACCCTATTAGTGGGTCTAGACCGCCATTCGAAGCCCAGTCATACCGTTTTCTCTGGCAGTACCACGGATCCCATCTAGTACTACTAGACTTGGACACACCCAAAATGACCCACTCTGGAAGATAGCTACTGCCAAGTATTTCTCGGTCGAACCACAACTGTGGTAGTACCACGACTACCATGCCGGTACTACCACCCCAGTGGTACCACTAGCATCTAGCTGGTACTACCGACATCAACCTAAAATTTAGGAAATTGCAACCCCTTTACAAAACCTTAGATTTAACTCAATCCAGCTGTTAATTGTTTATCACACATTGACCTAGACCTATCCACATGTCTCTCAGTGGGAAGTGGTGAGAGAGCCTTGACCATAAGATGGCATTGGCACGGAAGAGCAAAGTGAGTGAGCTAGGCTATAGCACAAGCTAGAGGGAGTATGGGCGATTATACGGCAATGGACATGGGAACCAGTGGTCATTGGAGCTGGCCAAGTGAAATGCAGCCACGGCAATGCCATGGATGGCAATGGGGAAAACTCAACTACACATGCATAGCTTCAATCTAATGAGTGCAAAAGCAAGAGGGGTTACCTGGAGCTCACCACAGTGGTCGATGATGATAGAGGCAATTTATATTGTCCTGGTGATGATGAGCAGAGGCGACAGTGGAGAGGTTCACGACGTCAATGAGCTACAATGAAGAAGATGCTACAAGGGGCCATGTATTAGCTTGCATGCATGCCGAGGATGATTCAAAAAGAAGGAATCGACAAAAAGCTCATAGGACTACAAGAATCGATAGAAATGGTGGTGGCAACCTGAGTGGAGAAAGATGACGGTGATCCAGTGCTACACAACATGAAAGGAGCAATAGCTTAAGGGGTTTTGTTCACAGTGGAAACGGACATGAAATGGTGTGGAAGGAAAATGGAGAAGCACACCGGAAATGAGGTGGTGTGGAAGACACCTCGCATTCCTAGTGAACTAAGGAATTAAAGGCTCAGGTTCTTGCAGGAAAGAACTTGAGTGGTAAACTAGAGCAAAAGCATGTGGAAGGCTACCTTAAGTATCAGCAAGAAAGATATGAGAAAGTGGTGAGAAAACGAGAGTGTGACTAGACTTCATGAGCGCTCTCACGCTCTCTGTCCATTCGGACAATGGGAGGTGACAAAATGGCATAAAGAGGCACTACGGTGATGGGATGGGGTGAAGTGGAGACGATGGCTCACCAGGCGTCCAAAACCATGGGCAAACACAGTAAAAAATAGAGAACTAATGGCAACCAACGATGGGGTCAAACCACAGGTGGCGAGGAGGAGGATAGGGCCTACGGTGTGGTCCCAGGGTCCACTTAATAGTGGCTCAACTGAGGAGAGGTGGCACACGAGGCCACAGTGGCAAGCTGAGTGGGCATGAGGTGGATGATGAGCACTAATGCATGGGTCTGTTGGCAAGGCTATGTGTAATATCCCGAACGTCGTTCGGAGGATTCGGTGGCTTGAAAGAGAAAGAAGAAAATAGAATCAAAGAAGTACTTTTTTTTAGGGTTTTCAAAAGGGATAAATTTAGATTTTTTAGGGAGATTAGGCCTTGGGCCTTCAGCCCACGACAGCTTAGCTAGCCCATGAGGGGCCGGCCACAATTTCCCCCTAAACCTTAACTATCCCTTCCCCCTTTCTCCCCCAACTTCCACCACCTCCCACTCTCCCCTTGTGCCTCCCCCTCACCTCCTTGGCCAGCAATAGTAGCCCCTCTTCCCCTCCCAGCAGCCCCTTGCCTCCATTGCATTTCCTTTGCCAATCAATAGAGAAAGAGAAGGGAATCGAGGAGGAGGCAAAGATGAGGAAAGGAAGAACAAAGGGGATTTTGTGGGAGTTACAGAGGTATTAATCTTGGTCTACAAGGATGATGATCCCTTTCTCCTTCGTTTGTTCTTAGTGATTTCTATTTGGTTATAGTTCGGTTGACAGATCGATTTTTGGGGCAGTCTATAGTGTTCTACAAATTTGGGGCCCTTAGGTCTAAAGTCTAAGAATTTCATCTCCCTTGTAGAGGACTTCAGTAGCTTTCTATAGAGTATTTTTTCATGTCAATCAGATGAGTAGTTTAGGAGTACGAATTTTACAATGCTGCTATTTTGATCTATCTGTTGGGCTTCACCAGTCAGTGTTGGATAACAGATTAAAAATAGAAGATGAACCAATCTGGAAATTTGATCACCAAAAACATTGTAGGTAGTTTCTTGAGGTTTCCAGAGAATATAAGATCATGAATGTTTGATGGGTGGATTAGAAGTTATGAAAATTTTAGTTCTACTGTCCGGTGTCGGGTAGCTGCTAGACCAATAGCGGAAAAGTGGTAATTTGGTTAATTAAATACCAGAATTAAAATTTGATGATAACTAGAAAGTGATGAAAAATTTCCTGTAGATTTCATAAATGTCATCATTTACTATATTTGCCATTGTAGATTAAAAGATACAAAAATAATAAGTTTGTCATTCGAGGAATAATAGATCTATCTTCCGGATAAAATAGGTGATTTAGATGGAATAATCTAAAATATGTGCCAACTAAGAAATTATGGGGAATTTTGTGTAGATTCTGGAAATGGTTTGTTTTGCTATTTTATAATGGGGGGAATTGAGAGTTGTGATATTTTTAGTACCAGGACAGTGAGGGGACTGTTCGATAAAAGGAGGGAAGTCATGGTTTTGAAGAACATGTAGGAGCATTGTCATTTATTTTTGTTTTGCAATGATTCGATTTGTATTGAGAGTGAATAACTTACTGTAGGAGGAGTAACTTCGGAAGTGTTGTCATCTTCCAATCGTTTTCAGCCGTCGCGATTAAGGGAAAGGCAAGTGCATTGTAGAATGGTATTCAAGGGCTTAAAAACTATGGTTGAATGATTACTTGCCTACAATATTCCTATGATAATGTTTGCTTTATATTGCTCTCATGCCTATGATATGATGATGAAGATGAAAATTGAGGTAGTATAATGTTTTATGTGTTCCTTTCTGTTTTAAATCGCTCACATGCTATTGATAAATTAATGATGATTTTGATGACCATGGAAGAATGATGAGTATATCCATTTGTTAATGATAAAAGACAATATTCATTGCATTGCATGTTGAGCATTTATGATGAATCATGTGACCCACGGGAGGGGGATGAGGTCCCCACATGTAAGATATAGGTAACGAAGTTCCCATATGTAAGATATAGGCAATGAGGTCTCCGTATGAAAAAGAATGGCCAATTGGTCCCCGCATTGAAGAGTGTGGGCAAGAGTGAATACCAACAGGTGTTATACTCTGCTATACCAGTATAAGCAAAGAAGAGATGAGACATATGCATGAGCATTGCATTGCATTGTATTCATGAGAAAGGGAATGTTGTGGCTACAGACCAAACAGAGAGAGAGAGTATGGTAGTGGAGAGTTAGGTGAGCAAGTGCCTAGGGTTTCCCCATGGCTGGTACTGCATATATATGTCCACATGGAGAGTGTTTTTACAACAATACCCTTACATTTAAGTATCTCTCTTGGGGGCACTTATGTCATTACACATCCCCCCTTTTGGGCCTTACAACTCTCTAGCAGGCCGGTTGGGCTTAGGTGGGGGCCACCCCTACAACAGGAGCCTCTCATGGTGACGGGCTTCACGGGCCGAAGCCATGTTGCCAAGCCATTTGGCCCCCCGTCCCTGCGGCCTGTGAACTTCCGACTTGCTTGGTGGATTGCCTGCTTGCTATGATCTTTGCCACTCCGCGAGGGTGCGGTGTTGGAAGGATTATCGAGGTCGTCTTCGCCCTCAGGGTCCCTTGGTAGCGTGGCCGAAGTCGAAGCCATGGCGAAGATGTGTGCTTGCTGCGGAGTCGAAGGCGCTGGCGAAGCAGAAGGTGTTGGCAGAGCCAAAGTGGAGGGTGTCGATGGGGTTGGATGTGTCGACGGAGACGCATTGGTGAGATGAGAGCGGTCATAGCCGGGCATCTCCGGCGGGCTTGCCGACGAAGTTCAAGACACGACCTCGACCTGGTTGCCCGGGCCACCCCTGGCTGTGCGTTCCTGTGTGTGCCCCGGGGTCGTCTGGGTGGTTGGCTAAGGGGCTCTGCCTGGTCTGACGATGTTGGGTGGCTTCGCGGTCCCAAAGTGCGCTTCAAAGGCAGCGAGAATCGCGCCGACCCCTGAGTTGTCAGGGACAGGCTACTATAACCGTACTCACTGTCCCAACGGGAGGGTACACACAGCGGGCTATGACTTGTGCATCGTGGGCTATCAGCGGTCGCCTGACCGCGGCCGCTCGCCACTTCCCTAGGAGGGGGGACGCGTGGTGAGATGCTACCGGCATGTCATGCGCTATTGGCCCGCCGGTGGTCGCGTTCCCTGATGCCAGGGATCCGAATCGCCCGGGGGCCTAGTGCTTGGACGATGCTGCAGGTTAGATCGGCGCCTGTTTATCTCCACATTTGTCCCGTTGTTCGTGGCGGGGCCGTGTCGGAGGTCCAGTTGGGCCCCAACGTACAGACAAGGAAGGCGGTGACCCGCCCCGGGTTGATGGTGACATGGCGAGGTGCCTCCTTCGCGAGGCGAGGCCGGGGTAGAAGCCGAGGTCTCCTTGCTAAAGCGAAAACCCTGACGTAACTGCTGTCGAAGCTGGCCGATGGCCTCGAAAATCGTGCCGACGCATGCTGGAAGGTCGTGCGCTATCCGGTCGTTGTACTGCTGCGATCGTGCACGACGCACGTGAATGGTTGCGTCGTTTCGGCTTCGGTCGTGGGGAGGTGAGCGGTTCACCCTTCGTCGGTTACGCTTACCGGCGGTGCAGGAGATGAAGGGGCTTCAAATAGCCCCTAAGTCGCCACATCTGCCCCTCCTCTTCACACCTTTTGGACTCTCTTTTCGCCCCCTACTCTTCTTGCCTCTCCTACTACCACGCTGTCCCTTCTGCCGCCGTCTAGGTTTCGGATAGCGATGGCTCGCAGTGAAGGATTCGTCTGAACGGTCGGTGATAACGCCGTCTCCTGCTGGTCGGCGCCATTGGAGGTGGAGTACACGCTCGAGAAGTGCAGTTCAGTGGCGGTGGACAAATGGTTGGTGGCGACGGAGAAAGAGGGCCCGTGCTCCAGCGTTTTGGGTGCCACGCTTGTAACGGAGGAGACGATCCGTGGGCTGCTGCGGGAGGGGAAGCTATCGGACCGTCAAGAGGTACGGTTGCCCACCAGTGACGAGGTGGAGCCACGACCCAAGAAGTCAGAGGTGATCATCTTCGTCGCCTATTTTGAAGCCGGGCTTCGCATCCCATCCGCCATGATCGTAGGCGACGTGCTGCGGACCTTCGAGGTGGAGCTGGCATAGCTGACTCCGAACGCACTGGCCCGCCTTGCTGTGTATAGCTGGGCCTTGCGCACGAAGGGTTGTTGGCCCAGTGCCTCGATGTTCATATTTCTTCATGACGCACGCTGCCAGTCGAAGGAGCGGAGAGACGGGACGTTCTCCAACTTCGGCAGCGTCAACTTCATTCTGCGGTCCTCATGCGGGAAGATCTTCCTTGCCAACTCGACCCGGGCGAAGTGGGAGCCGAACTAGATGCGACGGTGGTTTTACCACCGTGTGGCGAGCAGCAGCGGCCTCGAGTGCACGGGCCAACCCATGGCATTTAACACCACGCCTGGCGTGTCGATCAACAAGGAGGACAGGTGAAGAGCCCGAAGGCTTGTGGGGATCGCTGCCCGCTCGCCCATGAATGGCGCCTCGCTGCTAGGAAACTTCGGGATGACAATGTTCGCCCCTCCGTATCCTCGCTACCGGCGCCTTCCGATCCTCGTAAATCACACTGACTTCCCCTCGTTCCTTGTTCTTTTCTCCTCTTTTTTTAACCTCGACTCTTGTCGCTTGTAGGGGTTAGTCTGGAGGAAGCTGAACGCGCAGTGAGTGTATTCCTCGGGCCGTATACGGGCAGGGAGCACGGTTTGCGCACAGCTGCGACCTCGGAGGCGGGGCTGGGGCGGATAAATCGCGTGTGCGAGGCTCTGGGTCTTCACGTGCCGGAGTGCGCCCCTCCGGCTCTGAGCCAACCGCGCCATCGGGATAACGGTGGCAAAGGAAAAAGGGCACCGCCTCATAGGGCTCGGACTTCTGTGGCCTCGCCCGGCGCGTTAACCACCACCACTCCCGTAGATGTAGTAGACCCTGAGTCTGATTCGGCGAAGTATGCCGATTCGGACTTGGAAACGGGCGCAGGGGAGGAGGGCGAGGAGTCTCTGGGAGGTGCCGGGGACTGAGAGCGCGCCGCGGACGATCAGGAGGGGGAGGCTTCGTTGCCCACGGTGGCCGCTGAGGTGGGGCCAACGCCCGCTGGCGACATTGGGGGGAATCTTCGCCTGTGATGGTGACAGTACCGGAGCTAGCCTCCGTAGGGGTTGGTGGAATGGAGCCTTCGCCCCCGACGACTATCGAGGCGGGGCTGCCCTCTACGGAGGTTATTAGAGTGGAGCTCCTACCCGCGAGCGCTGCTGCAGTAGAGCTCAACCCTGCGGCGGCCGTCGAAGCGAGGTCCCCGCCTCGTTCTCCCAAGGCGAAGAGACGACGCTTACGCTCGCCTCCTTACTGGACGCCCGGGGGGTTCACCGCGGCGGGCCGCATCGGGAGCTTGTGGGACTTTGACTCCGACGCCGAAGCTCCTAGGCCTAGCGTCCGCCCGGCTCCTGCCGAGGTTGTGGCTGCGGAAGCTCGGGACCGGCTAGTGCTGGGCTTCGGCCCGGAGGCCACCCGGCCCCTAGAGCCAACGTCTTCGAAGGGCGCTAGCGCCCTGGTTGCTTCGCTCAAGGTGGAGGGGGCGCCCCAGCGAAGTCCACCGACCGCCACCGAAGGTAAACCGTATTAGCATAGCTTAGCACAGCTTGCGTCGCTCTCGTAGGACCGTAACCGGCACACCATCTTTCAGCAACACTCATCCCGGAGGACGGGCGATCCTCAGGGCGCGGGGACGTTCCTTTCGGGGGGTCCAACGCTCCCGGGACTGCCACCGTGGACGCCGCGCACCCGAGCTTAGCGGACTTCATCCCTCAACCAGAGGTGCTGGGGGGATGGTGCGGGGTCACGAGTGATGCGGCCGCAAGTATTGATCGGCAGGAGCTGCTGACCTACGGGGCGGAGCGCCTTAGAGACGCATTGGAGGTGTCGGGGGTTAGGGTGAGTGTCTGACCTTGTGACTATATGTGGCTTTTAGGGGTTTGCTAACCACTTCGTCGCGCAGACCCTCGTCCTGGCTCAGGCGTTACAGGCGGCTCATGCCCGCGAGCAGGAGGCGCTGGAGGGGCGGTTGTGGGCCGCCGAGGAGGCTTTGCGCGCAGTCGAGGGGACGCGCTCCGCCAAGGACGACCACATCCGTCGCTTGGAAGCGGAGTGCGCGGAGGAGAAGTCGTGCGCCGAAGCCCACGTGGTTGCGGCGCGGCAGTCGGCCACAGAAGCGGCATGACAAAAAGCTGCAGAGGAGTGGAATGGCCTGATCCAGCAGATCGCTACCCTGGGAAAGAGAAGGGCCAACTTGCCGCGTCTCTTGCGGAGCGGGACCGGACTCTGGACTATGCCTCCGTGGCTGCGTGGGATGCCATGCTGGCCTTGGAAGGCACCCTTGAAGGCCTCATTGCCGAGGTGCCGCCTCGCGCCTTTGGGCCGGAAGAGCTGTCGCGGACGCTTCGACAGATCGGGGATGCAGCCAACCTCGCACGTAACGCCGCGACGTTGTTCGGCGACCATTGCTCTTATGTGACATCGTGCCTAATGTGCACGCTTCTATGGCTCCGGGGCTGCCAACACGTCGACGGGCTAGCTGACCCCCGACTGGAGATGCCTACCGGGGCCGGAGTGATGTCCGGCGCCGTGCGTGCCGTTCGCCGCGCCGTGTGGTTCTTCCACGAGAGGATTGGGAGTACATCGGGGAGGCCGCAGCAAAGGTCGAGCTACGGCAGACCATGCACGGCGAGGGGAACCTCGGCCTGTGGCTGGATGAAGTCCCTCGGCGTGACGAAGGCGATGAAGTCCCTCGGCGTGACGAAGGCGGTGACGAAGCGTTGGGGGGCAACGCGAACCCACAGGTGTGAAGCCAGGGTTCTTGTGCGTTGGCGTGTGTTGTAACATAAATTCCTTTCTTATGAATAAAGTAGAACTTGTCCTCTCCATGTTCTGATTCATGTACCTCCGTACCCCAAGCAGCTACCCGACCGGGACCGGCCGCTATTTTCTGACCTTATGACCCGACGGCGCCTTCGACGTTGGTGAAGGGCCGAAGAGTCGCTAGATTTTTGGGCGGTCAGGGCTTCTTCGGGCGAAGTTTCGGCGCGGACGCGTGTCAAGGAGGAGCCTGCTGAGTAGCTGTTGCGCGCATCGAAGATGCTTGTATGCTCTCACTGCGCCTTCTTGTAAACATCTTGTGGTGAATATAAACTTCGTCCTTCCTTGAGACCGCGCTATTCCACGGTAGACTCGTGGGGCTCTACTTCCGCGCTCTCCTGTACGTAGGTACGCTCCGTCCCCTACCCCTCGAGGTGGCGGCAAAGGAGCTGACGCCTAGTCGAAGTAAACACGCATCGAAGTAGATGCGTGAGCACCCCGTCCCCTACCCTTCGAAGTGGTGGCAGCAGAACTGGCGCCTGGTCGAAGCAAACGCGCATCGAATAGACGCGCGAGCGCTCCGTCCCCTACCCTTCGAAGTGGTGGCAGCGGAGCTGGCGCCTAGCCGAAGTAGACGCGCGAGCACCCCATCTCCTACCCTTCGAAGTGGTGGCAGCGGAGCTGGCGCCTGGTCGAAGCAAACGCGCGAGCGCTCCGTCTTCTACCCTTCGAAGTGGTGGCAGCGGAGACCCTGTACTGCTGCATTGATGATGGTCGTTTTGTTGACATCCTTGACCTGGTAGTGTACCTTCGCGAAGCGCTTGAAGTAGTCCCGGAGTTTCTCCGAGGGTTTTTGCTTGACTGCGAAGAACTAATCCACGTCGACGCGCTCGATGTAGTTCCCTTGGAAGTTGTTGTAGAGTCAGTCGCGGATCAGCTCCCACGCGTAGATGGAATTTGGCTCGATGGTGAAGAACCAAGAGAGCGCCACCCCCTGCAACGCGAGGGGGAGCCCCTTCGCCTTCGTGGTGTCGTCCCCGCCGGCGGCTTCGATGGCGGTCTCGTAGACGCACACGAACTCCCGTGGGTCCGTGTCACCCTTGTACGACTCGATGGCGCTCGGGAACTTGAAGTCCTCCGGCCACGCCGCCTGCTGCAAGCCTGCGGAGAGTGGGGATTCCGGGTCGACGCGCCGCAGCGGGACGCGACTAGACGTTGGGGCGTCTCGGCTGTCCGCCCGCTCCGGCGTGGGCTCCGGCGCGACCGTTGGAGTCTGCTGGCTACGAGCCTCTTGCATATCCCGTACGGCCCTGCGGAGATCAGCCAACTCCCGCTGGAACGCGCTGAGGGCTGCCAGCAGGGCGTTCTCCACCGTAGTCGTAGCCGGAGCGCGCGATGTACCTGGCTACATGGTCGGAATAGCGGGGATCACGGTCTGCACTCCTAGATTACCTGCCGTGGTGGCGTGGTGAACGTCGGAGTCGACAGCGAGACCTATGTTGCCGCCAGGGCCGCTCGCAGCTTCCGCACTAGGCGGGGGACGACTGCCACGCCGACGTGGGCGCCGACGCTGCCACTCCCGCCACCCAGTCGGCGCTGTCGACAGTTGTCGCCGTGCCCGCGGTGGGACCTCCCACCGTACGCAGGGCAGTGTCGACCGTTGTGGCGGCGGTGGCGGGGTTGATCGTCGTGGCCACGGTGGCAAGGTCGATTGTCATGGCGTGCTCACTGGCGTTCGCGGTCGTCGCGCCCGCGTCGCTATCCGTGCCCACGACTACCGACACCGAAGCCCTGGTGTTGGCGCGAGACGTCGTCGCTCCCGACTTCTTCTTCTTCGCCGCCGACGCTGGAGCTTTCTTTGGTGCCATCCTTCTTCAGACCTTGAGGCTTGCTCTCCGTTCCTCCCCGCGGACGGCGCCAACTGTTGTGGCTACACACCAAACAGAGAGAGAGTATGGTAGTGGAGAGTTAGGTGAGCAAGTGCCTAGGGTTTCATGCATATATATATATATATATATATATATATATATATATATATATATATATATATATATATATATATATATATATATATATATATATATATATATATATATATATATATATATATATATATATATATATATATATATATGTCCACATGGAGAGTGTTTTTACAACAATACCCTTACGTTTAAGTACCTCTCTCGGGGGCACTTATGTTATTACACATCCCCCTTTTGGGCCTTACAACTCTCTAGCAGGCCGGCTGGGCTTAGGTGGGGGCCACCCCTACAACAGGGAACAAGACAATGAGACATGTGAATAAAAAATGTTGATAATGAGAATGTAGAGAATTGAGTTGATATTGAATGGATATGAATTGTTAATGTAATGATACCTCATTTATTATTTTGCTTTTTATTTGTTGAGTCATAGACTCACCCTTGCTTTATATGTTGTTTTTCGGTGAACATTGAAGGTAACATGCATGGGTGGTTTAGCACATGGATACTTGCATTTGATAGCTTTTCACCTCACTTACCTTTATATCGTTTTTGGTTATGAATAATTGAGCACCACTTATTATAATAATTGGATACTTTGTGGTTTCTCTTAGTTTTCATTCGGTACATAATATTGCTAGATGATGCATTACGTAGTTGGGACTTATTTATGTGGCCCTGGGTATTTAATTGATTCGTATTAAGTTTGACTTATGTTTGTTTTTATGCTGCCAAAATTTAGGTTCAAGATCAGGTGAAAAGTTGTTCTTGTTATCTAGATGAAGTTAATACTTGTTTGTAGTTTTAAATTGGTAGCATAGTGGTAGCAGGTGACATCTTGGACCTGTTGAGAAGTCGAGGTGTTACACTACGTTGGGAGCAAAGGGTGATGGGCCGAGGCCGAATTCAGCCCAAAACGCGTGTAGGAAAAAAAGGATTCAAATTTTATTTCAACACTGAGAGATTTAAGGAATTTTTAGGCAGAAGAAACAAATTGCAAAAAATTATGAAATTTTTTTGTGAGACCCCTGACACTATGTATGTTTTATTAAAATTAGCCCTCTATTTTAACACTTCTAGTTTTTCTTGAAAATTCATTTTGTTGGTTCTTTAAATTGGAGAGACCTTATTTAATTTCCAAACATGAAGCAAAAGGCTTGAAATACATGACAAAATATTCTAACACATTTTTAAACAGAGATAAAGAAAATATACAAAATTTGGGATCTTACAGGTTTACAAATTTTGTACCATGATTGATTGTTAGAATTATGTCCAATGTGATGGAAGATTTAATTACTTGAAATTGTAGAATTCTATTCTATGGAGATGAGAGACTGAGAGTTGGAGATCATGTTGTTGGGTAGCTTTCGAGCTAGAGTGAGCGAAGGAAATTTGTTGTAGTGTCGTGTGAGAGTTCAATTCATAGGAATTATGGTCTTAAAGTTCTAATGGGATTTTGTGTCAATTTTTGAATATTAAATGACAAAGTGGCATCTGTGATTATAGATAGTTAATGATTATCTATGGACGTAGGACAACACTTGGGTTTCATGATTAAGATAATAGGTAATGAGGTTCACTATAGTGTAGTCGATGTATGCTGAAATTTGATGATTGATCAACACTAAAGGGGTCAAGCTGGTGAAAATTATTGTCAATGCCTCGAATTTAAGTGGATGTGAGATTGTTTATCAATAATGTGTCTTTTGATAAAATAGTTTTGGCAGCACTTTGTGGTGTGTGCACTAGATGTTCTTTACATTTGTGTTGTTGTGCAGTAAGGTTGTGGGGTTCGGAGGGTTTTCAACTAAAGATGCGAGAATAAAGTATTACGATGTTTTATAGTAAACTTTTGAGAAGGTTTATGATGGAATAGTGGATGATGATGATCTATGTTTAAGCAGATTGACCTATGCAAGATTGTTCATAGGGATTAGGAAGGTAGTACGGATTTGTTGTTTCTTTAGATAAAAGAATTGGGTCAATTTTCATGTTGGCATTTGAAAGAAATGTTTCGTGTTTTGTGTGCGTGTTCTTTTAGAGTTCATGACTTAAGAGATAGTCATGTCCTATTTCAAGTGAGAATAAATGTTTGGTGATGCGTTGGAGAAACCCCATGACCCATATGTGATTATGCCATATTTTTTAAATGGTAAATTGAAATGGTGGTACAACCAAAGGAAATGGTTTCCTTTCCTAATGGGATGATTCATTGAAAGTGTAAAATCTTATTTTACAGGAGTTTTATTGGTTGTTTTGTGGGAAATAAATCCCGAAGTTGTTTCCTAATCTTTTTTTATCTGTTGAGACCTCGCTTTGTTTATAGAATTTGAATTTTAGATATTTCTTGAGTTGTCTAGTGTGCTAAAGGTTTGGTACCCCTCGTTCATGAAGAGGCTTAAACATGTAGTAAGGAGTATTGATATTGCTTAGTATGGAGTTGAACACTAAGATATAGCTGAAGTAATAGAGTATGAGTTTATTTCATGTTATAACCATTGGCGAGAAATTGATTAATTGTAATGGTTATCTTCTAGTGGAACCTCTATTGAATAGTGATTAACCAAGTTTTGATCAAGCTTGTGAGACATTAGTGTGTCAACAAGAGAGTGGCATCTTGGTGAATTAATTAGATAGCTAAGAATGAGCAAAATGATGAATTTGGTGGAAATATTTGGATTACTCGTCTTCAATGAGTATCTAATATGGATGTATCAATCAAATCAAAGTAATGGATGGGAGAATTACTATCATGGTGTAAAATTCCTTGTGAATGTACTTCCCGGTATGACATTTCTCTTTGTGGATACCACATTTAATTGTTTATTATGTTTTGGGTTCACTACTACAGAACAGGGCTATGGTAACACAACCCAGTAACATATGAAGAATTATGTTACAGAGAAATATCACAGTAGCACAAAATATGTGTTGCACAGAAAGGTTGTAACACACCCAAAGATCGAGTGTGAAACAATGTTACAGTAGATTACTACAAGAACACATAATATGTGTTACTAAGGCTGGTTAGCAGGTCACTACAGATGAAACTTAGTATCTTTAGAATGGGAACAACTACTCATCTTGATTTTTTATTCAGTTGTAAACTAGATATGTTTAAAAGCATTATGTGGCACCTAAAGTTATCTAAGATTTGAGAGCTAAAAAATGTATGTTATGTTAAAGTTTCTACAAGAGTTTGATAAAAAAAAATTCTATGGAGAGAACATACATATTCATAGACAGTTATATATATGTATCAGAAGCTGCAATAGTATCAAACTTGATGGAACAAGCCATACACAAAACAGTAAAATCAGGTTCTGCTGAGCCAAAATAAATAACAAAACTATTTTATCATCAAAACTATATAGGATAGCTCTGCTGAATTTTTAGGTAAACCGATGCAGGATGCAGAGTAATCTTCGATGAGACACACTAGGCAGGTATAGTCTCAAATACGAATACGAATTCATGTTTTTAAAACGGATACAGATACGAATTCGAACATTTTCGAATACGAATACGAATCGGATGTCGTAACGAATTCGAATCGGATATATGCCTAATTCGGTCGAATACGAATATCCTCCTACGAATGTCGTAATCGACCGGTTTTTCCAATTAGCGGTTTTAAATTCAAATTTTGACATTTCAAATTTCATCAAATGTCAAATTTTGAATTTAGCGGGTTTTCCGATTAGCGGTTTTAAATTCAAATTTTGACATTTCAAATTTCATCAAATGTCAAAATTCAAATTCCACTAGCTCTTTTCCTATGCTGCAGAGCATGACATAATCAGGTTTAATTACATTATCAAATCGCAGGGCAAAACGAGTGAGGCTGATAATTATGGCAAACAAATGAAAGCATCCAACAATTGAGCACAGTGCAACCATAAACAAAGAACTTTGCAATCATGAAAGGAAACCTTGAACTCCTGATATAGTGATATGGAAAAATGCTAAGCAGTCAAGGAGCACCCACAGGAAAAGTGCAGCAATATCCATCAGTCAGCCGTCACTTCACATTTCCAAATGGTCAATAAAATGTCAGGTGCTGGTACATTAATTTTTTGAGATGCACATATAGTTTTAGTCATGCCAGAATTCAGAGAAGCAAGCATTAGAGACTTTGAAGCATTACAGCATGCACATCAGTGATCCGAAGCAAGCCAGATTGAAGCCTTTGGGCATGCACCATGCAGTCAATTAGTAGGTTTTATAATATTATCGTGTGATTTGTACTGGTAATTGAGTCCTGGAGTATGTCATGTTTATATGCCATAAATAAGTTGCAAGGATGAAGGACTAAGAGGTGTAACATCCAGTTGAACACCAAATTCTTTCTTTTAGTTATCTGATCACTGTTTTATGTAAGAATAACTTAACTATATGCAAACTACACTGTACATAGAAAATAACAAGATCTATCTCTCTTACCACAAGAAGATCTTGGACTATTTCAAAGGCAGCATCGCCAACCAGGTCCAACAGTCCACCTGCTATCTGTAAAGTGGGAATATTAGATGATGATTACAGTAACAAATAGAAAACTATAAACAGTTTACAGCAGAACGTTGCAAACCTCATCGCCTTCTTTATTTGACAGGAGCACTCTGCACAAAGACATTGCAAGTTCATCGCCTGAGGCTGAGAGCATAGAGCCGCCACTTCTAGTTATCAGAACTCCTTACAGAAATATCAGTTTTGAGAGCTGGCCAATCTCTTTAGGTATTTCACCAGAAAAGCTGCAGCCAGCAAGAATTCTGCAGAGAAATGAGAAAGTAAATAAGCCAAAGAAGAATCCATGCACTGCAATTCTGAAGCTAATGAACCAACTGAATTCCTCCAAGTTTAGCTACTCACAAGTTTTGCAGGTTACTCAAGGTTCCAATGGATGAAGGAACAGGCCAGGCCACCCAAGTTTATGTTGTAGGATAAGTCCCTGAAACAAAAGGAAACAAATACCTCATAAGTTTGCATGCCTTGTGAAATTCAAATTATATGCATGTTTAGACCTGATCTGAAGTTCTTGATTAAACTTTGGTGAAAATACCAATTTAGTCGAACAGAAAAGAAGCCAAATTCGTGATTGAGTAATATGTTTTCCTAAAAGTGTTCTGCAATTCAAGTACTGCAATTCAATTCGTGATTGAGAAATTACATACAAGTACTGCAATTCAGACAAAGATTGAATGTCCCCTGAAAGAGTCCCGGACAATCCGACACTCGACAGTCTTCTGCAAAACATCCACCAAAGGCGAAGTGACACCCATATAAAGCATGACAGACATGTAAGGTATTTGGGCAAGCACAGATCCCACAGTTATCATCGATTCGAGATGTATTATCAGCACCATTCAAGTACCAACAACAGAAATCAAGAAACTTGAGCGAAATGATCAAATGAGGATTGAGGACCGGAGTGTACCAGAGTCCAAGACTAGTTGAGGTCTTGGCTCTTCGCCTCTTCCGCTCTTGGCTCTTGACGCTGTGGACGGAGACACGGAGTGGAGTGAGGGATCGACCGAGGAGTGAGGATCGATCGATCGAGGAGCTGGCTCGCCGCCGGCCGCCGGTCGCCGCCGGGACGCTCGGGACTCGCCGTCGCCAGCGCCGCCACTCGCCAAGACGCCAACTCGGTGAGGCACGAGCGAGAGCTCTAGGACTGAGGTCGCCACTCGCACAGTCGCACTCGGGAGTCGCCTAGTCGGTTGAGTCAGTGTTGACCGAATATGTTCGACCGAGCCGCGACTCCCGCGGTCCCGCTCCCGCCGTCCCGCGCCGCGCGCCCGCGCATGACTCCCGCCGTCCCGCTCCCGCGTGCGAGACTCCCGCCTTGGCACGCGCCGGCGCCTTGGCGCCTTTAGGCTTTAGTGCCCGCCAAATCGGGCCTGTGCCACTGCGCCATGGGCCCGGATGCCCGGTAATACGAATACAAATACGAATATTTTCAAAAGAATATTTGCGGAAAAGAATATTTGGCGCCGATAAAATTGCGGGAGAAAACATGTCTGGTACTCTGGTACTAGATCTAGTACTCTGGTGTCACATGTCTGATATCCTAAGTATTAAACATAGTACACATGAGTACTAAGTCCGAAACCCCAAAGTACCAGACATATACCATGCATGTACCAACCGACCGGGAGAAAACCTCAACGCCAAAATGACTCCTCACGGTCGCCTCGCAGGTGTGGCTCCTCTCGATCTCAGGGCAGTGGCGGAGCCAGGAATTTTACACAGGGGGGCCAGCCAAGTACAATTAATAGATTGCTATAATCGAACTGGCAGGAAAGATGAAGAACAAAAGTTAGAGAGCAATCCAAGAACCCATTAGTAGATCGGGGCCGATCCGGGGAGAGGACACCAGATCCGGACCCTAGGGCCCGGATCCGGCCGTGACATCCTCGGGCGAAGCCGAGCGGCCAGGCGGCACGGTGCGACGCCGATGGGGGCGGGCGAGGAAATAGGAGTAAGGGGAGGTGAAGCGTCGGTAGGGCGGTGAGAAATAAAGCCGGGCGCCAGAGGAACCGTCGGGCGATGGCTCAAGGAAAAGAAAAGAACAGGGGCGGAAACGAAGAAAAGGAAATAAAAAGTAAAACAGTTTATTGATCATATACCCTTCTCTTAGATGAAAATTTAGGATTTACCTTCCTAGGCCACGTGTCGGTGACTTATGACGACCCCACATGTCATTGAGATGGGAGGGTAAATCCTGAATTCCCCAAAAAGAGGGAGGGTATATGATCCAATCTCCCAAAGTAAAAGGGTAAGAGGGTAAAAGGGGTGTGGAGGCGGAGCCGAGGAGTAGAACAGAGGTGGCGCAGAGAGAGGGAGCCGAGAGAAGAGAGGCGGGGAGGAGGAATGGAGGCGTCGGTGGAGCGGGCGAGGAAATAAAAGAAGGGAGGCGGGGAGACAGGAGCCGAGGCGTCGGCAGAGCGGCGAAGAGATAAAGGTCGGGGCAGAGGGGAGTTGAGGCGTCAGTGGAGCGGCAAGAAATAAAGGCCGGGCGGAAGAGGAAAGGTCAGCTGACGGTTCCAGAAAGAGAAGAGCAAGGGCGGAAGGGGAAAATAGGAAGGTCAAGTAGAATTGTGAAAAAGTAGAGTTGCCAAAATATCAATTTTCATGTCCACACCACAACCAAAAGGTCAGCACGGCCCCATACATTGCAGCACAGCCACTCCCAAAAATATCTCAGCCAGACTGACGGCACAGCCAACCAGAGAAAAAGAGAGAAGTCAGTCCTGAGCACAGCACCACATTCTTTTCCCCTTCCCCATCCATTCCAAGCCACAGAGAAACCCCACTAGCCGAGTAGAGCCAGACCGCAAGACGAAGGCCAGACGAGCCGATCAGGATCAAGGTGACGGCGACGGCGATGGTAAGAGGAGACCACCAGACCAGCATCGGGACGAGTCAACCAGGAGCAAAACCGCAAGCCGAACCTGTCAACCCTAGGAGGGAAGCATCACCAGGCGACCACCCCCACCACAAGAAGGCGATAGCCACAAGCCAACCTTAATCCCTTCTCACAACCAGCCACTTGCTAGCATTATACTAATCCTTATATTTTTGCTAAATATACTTTAAAAAAGCCTTATATATTTTTTCCATGGAGCAATTAAATATAAAAACTATTTAAAAATAATGCTGTTTTATACATAGCCTGAAATTTTTCACACACAAATCTCCCTCCACATACTAGTACTTCCCGCTAAAATAATAAACCCTAAATTTCGCCCGCCCGCCAACTCTTCGTCTGCCCCCCACTCTCCGTCCGCCCCCCTCTCGCACTCAGTCTCGCCGCCGCCTCTTCCTCCTCCTCCGCCCCCGCCGGCCGCCGGCCTCCTCCTCCGCCCCCAAATCCGCCGCCTCCGACCCACCCGGCCGCCGGCCTCCTCCTTCGCCCCCAGATCCGCCTCCTCCGCTCGCACCGGCCGCCGGCCTCCTCCTCCGCCCCACCCGGCCGCCGGCCTCCTCCTCCGCCCCACCCAGCCGCCTCCGCCCCAGATCCGCCTCTCGCCCGCACCCGGCCGCGCCCTCCTCCTCCGCCCCACCCGCCTCCTCCGCGCCCAGATCCGCCCTCTCCTCCACCCCGCCTCGCGCCAATCTCCACCGACCAGATCCGCCTCGTCTCCGACTCTCCTCGCCGGTCCTTCCTCGCCGACTCGAGATCCAGCCGCGCCCGCGCCCCGCCGCCGCCCCACCCAGATGCAGATCCGCGCTGTCAAGGTCCAGCCGCCGCCCCACCCAAATGCAGCCGCGGTCGAGGTCCGGCCGCCGCCACACGAGATCCAGATCTAGCGCGGTCGCCTCCGCCCCACCCACTGTATCGCATCTTCCGTATCTTCCGCCGACACAAATGATAGTTTTGGTCAAGTTTGAAGGACAACACATTCTTTTTTTGTTTGAAAATTTGATGGTATATCATTTGTGGCGATTAGCAAAATAAGCTATCTTGTCAGAATTTTGGTATAACTTTGCTGGCTGTTTGAATTCGCAGGCACTTCGTTCCTAATCTGACTATTGGAGCCCTAGTGATTCAGAGCCTGAGGAAGCACGCCAAGTATGGGACCTTGTTTGCCTTATGTTTATATCGATAGCTTCTGTTCCTATATGCACCTAATAATGCTAATCATTTTCGATTTTGTAGGGCATATTTGGACTGCCATCACATGGTCACAAATCCTTCAGATTATGTAGAACCATTAGGAAAGGCTGGTGCCTCAGGTTTGACATTCCACATAGAAGTAACCAGAGGTAAACACACATCTGTTGGCTAATGGTTCATGGTTTTCATTGCCTTATGGAAAAGCTTGGTGCAGACAATTGCCTTATCCAGGGTGTATTTCCTCTGGAGTTCAGAATGTAAACCCCATTGGAAGTTGCTTTGTGTATTAATGTTTGTGGCTGTATGTACTATACCATTCAAGCAGTAATGTGCTTTATTAATTTCTAATATGTATGTTGAGCACAGTTCACTTCTCATTTGTTATGATCAGCACTGACTGCATTGTAATGTGCAGTTAATCCTTCATTGCAGATCAATGGCCTTTGCTATGAATAAGCAATGAGCTTCCCAAACCTGTTCTCGTTGAACTTTTTATCATTGTTGTTATTGACTGTAATTACAGTTCATTCTTCAGTTATCTGAGCTTTTTCTGTCTGATCATGTAAATTATGAACATTTCTCATGGTGGGATTTTCTGAAAAATCTGTCTTGTACCACAATAACCAAGAGATCCCCATTTCCTACATGTTACTGCTAGATCTCTCATGTTCTTGAGAAGACCGATTTGAAATATTATTACCTCTTCCATTTGAAAAAAACTATGTGTACTGCAGCAAGATAAATAGAACTATATGTATATGTATTTGTGTTTGGCAAGATACTATGGTTTTGGAACATAGTATTTGCGTGATGCATTGGCGAAGTGGATTGTACTTTTGAGCTTTGAATCATGTAACTTGTATGGAAAAAAATGAATCATGTAGAAGCTCCTGAAGATGTTTATGTTTTGCTAATAAAACTATGTAATGCTTAGCAGATTGTGAAAGAGGAAAACTGGGAAACATTCATCGTTGATTCATTGCTCTATGCAAAGGTGCGTTGATACGAAATGGTTCTGTTCTCTTATCCTGTGATTCATTCACTTATGAAATAATCGATCATGATTTCTGGTTTATTCATTCACTTAGGTGGAGTCTTTGGTGTGGAAAATTTTGTTTAAAGATGGCCAACCACGGAACCCATAAGGCATTCAATTTTTGGTGCTTTGCTTCCAGTGGGCGTGGATTTGAGAAGAATAGATCATCGGGCAAAGATCACCTCATGGATAGATCATCGGGCAAAGATTTTGAGAAGAATAGATATATATCATTATGTCATTCTAGGATGAAAAGTTTGTGTTGTTATTCCCGAGATTTGTTTTCTCAAATGGATTGTCATGTATGTTATAAAATTATGTGAACCATGTTTTATATATTTCCCTGTGGAATGCAATGTTGGTGATGGTTATAATTTTGTGCAATATGTGATTCTTGTGAAAGAAAATAATTCTGCAATTAATTAATTGTCATTTTGAAAAATCATTACTTTTTCCTCTCTCTAGATCTCTGTGTATATATATTTATATGTATTAAAATAAGTTTCCACAAAATGTTTTGGTGTAAGAAAGTGTGTTGCTACTCATATTACAATGGTGTTACTATTGCTTCAAAAATGTGTTACTGGGGTAGTTTGTTGTAGCACATATTTGTGTTACCAAGGTAGTTTGTTGTAGCACATAATATGTGTTCTTATAGATAAGATATGTGTTGCAAGGTAGTAACATGTTTTCAGATATGTAGTAGCACTTATCACGTGTTACTTCAAACCTAGCTAGTAACATGGGCTATAAGAACACTTAAAAATTGTGTTACTGCAAAGACTAGTAACACCTTTATTAACATGTTGTAGCACATAGATGTGTTACTATAGCTCCTTCCTGGTGTAGTGGTTGCTTGAATTATACTACATGGATCAGATAATGCCAATATAATGTCAATGATATGGGTGCCATTGGAAGGGCCTTTCAAATTTTAGAATATGACACTACTACAGAAAGCCTAATACTAGACGCCAAATCACATACGGTTTTGTGAAACCGTCTGTGACGTACACTATCACAGATGGTTTTAATTTGGAGGCCATCTGTGGTTGAAAAAAGGAGTATCACAGACGGTTCTTACCTCTGAACCGTCTGTGATAATGGAATATCACAGACGGTTTTTATTATAAAACCGTCTGCGATATTCCAAATTATCACAGACGGTTTTTAAACATAAACCGTCTATAATACTCCTTTTTCCCGCCACAAACACCACAGACGGCAAAAGTTTGACAAACAGAGATTCCCAGATTTTAATTCAAGGCAAATTTAATTTATTACAAATCTAAGAGAAAAAGAGATTCCCAGAGTTTAATCTTCTGGGCTTCATATGCTTCTTCTTCAACCGGAGTTGGAGGATCACCGTGAGTTCTCGAATGTCGTGAAGATTGTCCTTGCCCTCTCCACTTCCTCCTCTAGCCTGGGTAAATCATTAGCATGGCCCATAATCTCAAAGAGGATGCCATGATAAACTTCAACAGAATCGGCCGATTCTGCTTGATCGGAAAGGTTATCTATCACACTCTGCAGTTCCGCAAGAGCTTCCTCCGCTTTGTGGACATTGTAGAGAAGAACAAGGCTGAGGGCGGTTTCCTTTTCGTGAGAAGCAACGAGAAACCTCTGTCGACGGCGGATGATGAGGTCTAGTTGACGGACGATATTGGAAGCGAGTCGAGGAAGGAGAGCAGGGCGTGAGCGGAGGAGCTGCTCCAGATATAAATTGTTGGCCGCCTGTGTAAGGTTGCGGCCGAACAACTCATGATGGATAGATGAGAGGAAGGAGATGAACAAAATTTTAGATGTCATTGTTGAGAAATGTGGTGATGATCGAAGAAGATGAGGGAGAGGACAGTTTAGATTGAAGAAATGGAATAGTGCGTGCAAATATAAGCATTATCACAAACGGTTCATATTCAAAACCACCAGTGACGCTTCATATATAACCGCCGTCTCTTACATTAATATCACAGACCGTGACGCTTCATATATAACCGCCGTCTCATACATTAATATCATGCATCGTTCAGAATCGCCTTATCACGAGCGGTTCGAGTTTAGAACCGCTCGAGATAGAGAGCTTATCGCGACGGTTCTAAACTTAGAACCGTCTGTGATAATCCCCTATATATACCCTCTGGCTAGGGTTTTCTATGTATTCTGCAGTTATTCTATATCTAAATCATGATCTGCCTCCCCGAGCCGTCGCCGCCGCCTCCCTCGAGCCCTCGCTGCCGCCTCCCTCGAGCCCTCGTCGGCCGCCTCCCCGGGCCGTCGCCGCCTCCCTGGGCCCGTCGCCTCCCCGAGCCCGTCGCCTCCCCGAGCCCGTCGCCGCCTCCTCCTCCTCCGTCGCCGCCGCCGCCTCCTCCTGCGTCGCCGCCTCCTCCTCCTCCTCCGTTCCCGCCTCCTCCTCCTCCATCGTCGCCGCCTCCTCCTCCGTCACCAAAACCCTAAGGTCATCAAATCCCTCCCCGAGCTTCATGCTTACTGTTAGGGTTGATGCTTGATGCTTCATACTTAGTGTTAGGGTTTATGGCTTACTGTTAGTTGCTTACTGTTATGTATATGGTTAGTTGCATTCATGTATATGCTTACTGTTATGTATATGGTTAGTTGCATTCATGTATACTGCTGTCTGAATATATGCATGCTGAATATATCTTGATCTTGAGATTTTAGAGTTTGTATCTAGAGCTCAAAATACTGAAGATTGAAGAGTATATGATCTAGTAGCGGGACGGCCAAGATTAATCTTGTGCAACCCTACAATTTGAGAGCACAAATTAACCAATCAAGGAAGAGTATATGATCAAAGGGCATGAAGCAAGTAAAGCATTCTAGTGTATCCGGTTCAATGACCTTAAAACACTAGTTTGTGTGATTTGCTTCATAGAACTTTGTTTAGAGACCTTGTAGTAATAGTATATGCCACATAGACCTTCAAGGGGCATGAAGCAAGTTACACACTCTAGTGTATCGGTTCAATGAACCTGATACACTAGTTTGTGTGATTTGCTTCATAGAACTTTGTTTAGAGACCTTGTAGTAATAGTATTACAAAATTCAAGGCAATTTTATTATAAAAGTTCAAAAAGACATTCCCAGATTCTTGGTGAGTGAGCTTCTGGCTTGAAGCGACTATCCATCTGCTTCTTCCACTTCTTTTCTTCATCTCGGTCTCGGATCACGACGCGAGAGCGATGATTCAGTTAGATGAATCATCGCTCTCGCGCACGTGATCCGAGACCGAGATGAAGAAAAGAAGTGGAAGAAGCAGATGGATAGTCGCCTTCAAGAAGTCACTATGTCGCCGCTCACCGAAGAATCTGGGAATATCTTTTTTTTGCACTGTTGTAATAAAATTGCCTTGAATTTTGCGGGAAAAAGAAGGACTTGATACATTGGTTTGTGTCATTTGCTTCATAGAACTTTGTTTAGGGACTTTGCTATTTGGTTTATAGTATTAGCAACTAAAGTAGGTGCTAAGATAGGCACATCACCCCCTCCCTTCTCCCCCTCCCCTCTACTCTCCTCTCTTCCAATTCAATATGATCACTTTCTCATCTTATCTTAATAGACCCACAAAATGAGCAACATGTCACCTGCGCATAAAGAAATCTTGCGATTGTTGCAAAAGATACATTGACCATTTGGGTGGAAAGATGAATTGTTTTGTCAGGCGCATGACTGCCGATTCGAAGCATAGCATAGCATCCGAGGCACATCCGAGGCCTGCTGTTGTGTCTTGAGGAATGCCACATCTGAAGACCAGCTCTTGGCATTCCTCAAGACACAGCAGCAGGCCTCGGATGTGCCTCGGATGCTATGCTATGCTTCAATTGGCGATCATGCGCTGATTTAAACAGCTTCATATTTCCACCCAAATGCTCCATGTATCCACCCAAATGCTTTTCTGTGTATATATATAGATTCATGCTGACCGAAGCTAGATCATTGAAATCACCAATTGGTTTCCTGAACCCACGCTTGGTCGCCATTGATACCATCAACGAGGATGCATCCTTCGTCGAGAACTATATTACAAAAGCACTGCTGGCTCACCGCGATAAGGAATTTGTTCTTATGCCATACAATGAGAACTTCCATTGGATTTTAATTGTAATTATACCAAAATGGAACAAGGCTATATACCTTGATTCTCTAAGTAATTACAAATCCAAGTACACAGCTATCGCTGAAATACTCGATAGGTAAGTACATTGTACATTGTACTCTTTCTTTCCTTCCGAATGACTAATCTAACTTTTTCGAATAACGAAGGTCGTTCATCACATACGTTCAACAAACAAGTGGCTCGACGACAGCTGCCAAGCCCTTGAAACATGATCGCAATTTTCGGGTATTGGCTAGCTACATATTAATTAATCATATACAACACTTAGTAGTAATGCCACTTGATTTAACACATTCTATTTTTTGCAGTGCCACCAGCAGCAGCCGGGCAACACGTGTGGATACTACGTGTGCCACCATATGAGACTACTCCTCGATTCCAGCAAGAACACTAATTCTAAGGTTTGTCAATCTTCCCACATTTATTTCATACATGTCAGGTTTTATATGTGCGCGCGTTGATATTCCTATCTACGAGTTGCGCCATCTCTAAATCTGCATTGGAACAGTGGACTTAGCAAAAATCGAGGAGAGTTCATTTGGTTTTTGTGGTCTAAAGTCATAAAATCAGATGGAGAGTTCCACTTGCCTGCATTGATTTTTATTGCTCTTATCACTCTGTAATTGTGAATTTGTAAATGGATATTTTATTTCATTTCAATTAATTCATTTGCGAAATGAATGCCTTATGTCTGTGAATGCAATGTGATGTGAATTGGATGTTTGTCAAATGAATTGAGATGTGAATTGTATGTATACATATACTTGTTTATCTGCTTGTTTCAGAGGGCATGGCTAGCATTTCCTGAGGCTAGCCAATAAACAGAAATATATGTAGGGGTTGAAGGGAATATCACAGACGGTTTTTACTCAAAAACCGTCTGTGATAGCTGACAATCACAGACGGTTCGAAAACCGTCTGTGATGACCTTCGATTATCACTGACTCATAAATACAGACGGTTCACAAAACCGTCTGTGATGACGTTTTCGAACCGTCTGTGATGACCTTTTCTGTAGTAGTGTGAGGATTAGGTTTCTTGATAGCTAGTGCTAGCTAGAAGATTGGAGTAACATTGATGTAGTGTCACATGTGATTTAATTAGTAAATAGTACATTTTTGAAATATTGATGAAGTTTTACTTCATTTTATGGATGTGCGAAGATGAAGTTGGATGTGCAATTTGATGAAACCACCATCTATAGTGGTCAATTGAAGGTGTAGTTGAGGAGAATAGAGTCAATATGAATTTAAGTGTAGGTGGGATTATCCATCAATACTATCTCTTGAGTAAAGGAGTTTTGCTCGGGCATTTCACGGTTTGTGTACTGTAGACCCTCCAGGTTTTTGTATGGTTTTTGCAGAGAGGTTGAGTTGGCTTCAGGGCTCAGCAATCATAGGTGGGAGGGAAGAGTCCTATTAGGTTATCTACTAGAATTCTTTTATGGGGAACGATTTAATATGTTGAATAGTGGGTTCTGATTATTCTTACTAGGGTAATCAACAAATAAATTTGACAAAATTATCCTTGGAGGGAGTGTGGCTAGTGCTGCTTTTTTAAAAAAGATATAGAATAAGTTAGCATTGGTGTTGCCAACTAAAGGAATGGGGTGGAATTTAATAAGTAATATTGTGGGAGTTCATGACATATAGAATTCAATAGGAGTGAATTTTAATGGTGAGGTGTGAAATTCCATGATTTATAAGTGACATATGTGAGTATATTTCATCATACTTATTTGTGGAGTAAAACGACTATCGGGCGGTGTATGTGATTTTTCCTTTAAGAGAAAAGAAAAATGACTATCGGGTGGTATATGTGGTTTTTCTTCTAAGAGAAAAGAAAGTTGTTGATTGGGGAATTTGAGTGATCTCATTGTGGTATATGTTATTTCCATCTAAGAGTGGTATATTCGAAGGTGGAATTATTTTAGAAGTGGCCTTTTGTGTTAAGGATGAATGAGTTTTATTTTGAGGCATGGAGCAACTGAATGACATAATGCCTTCTTATGTGTATTATAGTATGGTGGAGTGTTTGAGGTGCTGTGCTGAGCTCCTCAGATTTTTTTTTGCTTTGAATAGAAGTGCATGAGGCATCCTGAGTTGTTCTTGGTGAGGTGTGCTAGAAGGTTAATACACATTCAAGGTTTTATTTCCTACAGTATAGAACCAGTAAGCATAGAATTCGGGGTCGAATTCTGCTAAGGGAGTAAAATGTAATATCTCATTTCTTGTTGAGAAAGAAAGAGATAGAGCAATAGAAAAAAAAGTGTGGTTGAAGGGCTGGCCCAAGTCCAAGTCGGTGCTGGCCTCAATGTGTGTTTGCGTGAGGGCATGTGCACGTGGACTATAATAGCGTAGGGTGGAAGGAAGCTGGGCCTTACCTGCTATCGTTTACCCCTCTGCTGATCCCCAACGTGTACAAGGTTGAGTTACTTGAGTTATCTTATTATTGTTAAATCATTATTGTCATCACTAATGGTAAGAATGCTCTCGGATACATGGTTCTGGGCATTCCCAAGCATGAGGTCACAAGCGTTCTCGGGCGCATGGCTCTAACCATTCTTAGGCGCAAGGTCCCAAGTTTATCCTTTTGTGAAATATTTATTCTTACCCTTATCATCAAATCATGTTTATTATAGAATAGTTATTGTCAAGGACTAGTTTAGGGAAGATATTGTTGAAAGTGTAGGATGGTTTAACTTCAGAGAGAAAATGATAGAGGTGGCATTCTGGGCTCTTGGTTGGCCTAGATAGAGAGACACCAAGGTTGTTCTGAATTACCACCATATTTAAATGATTTTGGCACATGATACATACATTCATTCCATATTTGATGATTATGCATGTAGTTAATATTATGTATTTATTGTGATAAATACATAATATTGTAATATTATGTATTTTTTGAATACACATTCAAATCAAACAAATATGAGAATATATTTACGAGTGCATTTATTGCAATTGTTCAAAGACAAAAAAGCCTCCATGCATGGAGAGTTATCTTGGATCTCTGTAGGGCTGTGCGCCTTTGCAGTTTGTGACATACATTTTTACTCTACCCCTTCTAGCATGTCATTGATTCCTCCATCCATAGTCAGATGATCATCCCCAACACCCCAAATATCCATAAATGATCACACCCTCCCTAAACCCAATAATAGGTTAGACTGGCATAGGATGGTCTGCCAACACATGGCAGTGACACTTGACTATATATATAGTGTCCATGTTGGACACATGCATGCAAATGATGTAACCTTGCCCGACTAACCTCATTCTATTTAACTTGGCTCTGCAAATTAATTAATTCTAGCTTAAGATACGAACAAGCATTATGACACACATAGATGAAATAAAAGGAGATGCACCCCATTTCATGTGGTTAGGGCATACTTTTGGAACGTACATCTAAACCAAACTAACGAGAGCATATTTTGAACTCTATCAAAGACAAGAGGCCTCTATCAATGCATAGTTATCTTGGATATCTCTTGGAATGTGCGCTTTTAGACTTTGTGACATCCATATCTACTCCGCCTCTTCATTGATACTTCCAATTAATTCTATCTCGTCAGCAACACCTCAACCATCGATACGTCTATCTTGAATGATCACAGATATTTGTATTTGCATGCATGCATGTAAATGTTATTATCATGACATACTGACTATAATATTCCAAAATACTCTCTTGATGATTTATGCATATTTAACAAAAAGGAATATGGAAAAATAAGATATCATGGTTTTTAGAGGGGGTTTGTTCCCTAGAGCGAATCGTGCGAAAGAATTGAAAATAGGTTAGATTTTGCAGAATCATCAATGACAATCAGAGGGGGTGAATGATTGCAGTGCGAAAACTTTTTTTATTAAATTTACTGTCTTTTGATTTTTCAACCTGTCACACAGCAAAAACCAGGAAAACAAAAACAAAATGAGACAAGATAGAAATAGCAATTATTCTCTCCTGGTACTGTAGCAACCAAACTCGTGATACTGTAGATTAAACCGAAGCATAGCCGACGCAACAAAAATCACCTTGAAACCAAAAGAAATAACAACACATGCATAAGTGAAATGACAGAGAATAGACAAGTTCTCTCACACCAATTAGCACCTCACCTAATCACCTGATAAACCATGGCCTAATTACTTCTTCTCTAATTAGAAGTCATGTCTGCCTCAATACTCTTGGCCAGCAAGGTCTCAAACACTAATGCATGTAACCAACGCTCTCTGTATTCATCTACTCAAAAGCTATGCAAAAGATTACATCAAGTTGCATCATGCACAGCAAAAAGCATATCACCAGAATATGAAAGTCAAACTCTCACGTCTCAGCCAATTTACTCATGACATCCTCGACCGTCTAGACCTTAGATTTCCCCCTCCTAGTTATGATCTTCTTCGTCACCGACCATGACCATCTCCACGCTCAATCTGCACATGCAAAGACCAAAGAACATTTTTCCAGCACAAGTTTTCTCCAACTTGATCAATATTAGTCCACGCACATACGTCATACACCTCAAATAACAATACTAAGCAATATTGGCAATTATTTATCATCATAAAAATCCTAAGTCTAGCACATAGTCTAATAGATTTATCACATGTGAAGTAGGGATTTTTAGGAGAGGGAGACACTGGCCATATTTCTTTTCTTTCTGTGCTCAGCCGCTAGGCCCTCGGTTTCCACCGCTCCACGCGCTGTCAGCTGTTGGTCTTCACCGCGTGGGGGGTGCAGAGGTCACGCTTGTCTTGTGACTTGGTGGAAACGCCTACACCATGCACCAGTGATGGCAGCAATTTCCCGCTCGTTGAAGCGTCGGTGCGTGCCGTAGTCAACTGTCTAGCCTTGCCACGTCTGTGTGGCTGTCGGTGGAAGCCTCCGCAAACTACACCGGGTCGCACGCCAGGAGAGTCATGCACGCACAGAAGGGCGACCACAACGGCATTTCGGCGACAACTGGCCCAAGGTGGTACTATGGGATGTCCAGAGAACGTGAGATAGCGTGCAAGTGGGGAAGCCAGAGAAGTTTGGGTGAAAAGAAGGAAAAAAACAGTGGAAATGTTCTAGGTAAGAAGAGAAAGGAAATTAAGAAGGGAACCATGATATAGGATCTCGTTCATTTAAGTTTGATCTTCTAGCTTTTAGTTTATTTTTTAGCATTCCTAAATTTCATCTTTTTTTAACTTTTTAACTTTTTTGAACTTTTTTGCTGGTTCTTTTTTCACGTATTCATTTGTGTTGTCTGTAATGGGCTAACCTGCTTTTTCATTTTTAATTTTTTTTAAATTTAGTTACGCTAAATAAGTCACCATCAGCTACAGTACAATTTCAGCCAGCTACAGTGCAATTTCAGCCATAAGTTAGCTTATTTCAGCCCAACCGAGCGGCACCTTGGTTTTCATCTTATGGGTAACAATCTAATTTTCTCCTCTATTGTTTATTTTATTTAGAGTTTGCAGTTACAGATTAGAGAATAACAAGTGCTTATCGGGGGATTCGGGTAGTAGATCGGTTTGGTCTGTTGATTGGTTGTACTATTTTTTCAGGTAGTTTATGGGTGTTCCTTGGAATTTGTATTTATGTCGATCGGATGAGTAGATTATGATATATAAATTTTCTAATACTGTTGTCTGGTAGGTTTTGTCATGTTTTGGCATCATGTGTTAATCTTTAGATTAAACATAGAAAATGAATTAATCTGGGAATTTGGTCAACATGAACATTGTAGGCAATTTGTTAAAGTTTCTAGAAAGTCTAATAACAAATTTTTTAGAAAAGTAGATTAGAAGATATGAATTTTGGGAGGCTATTGTCCAGTACCAAGTTGCTGCCAGACGCAGTCATGGAAAACATTAATTTCACTAATTTAATATCATAATTAAATTTAAGAATAACTAGATAGCAGTAGATAATTTCTTGTAGGTTCTGAAAATATCATTGTTTAATATATTTGCACAGGTAGAGTAAAAGATATTAAATCTCTACCCCTAAATAAACCACCAGTTAAAACTTTCCTAAACCCACACCGAATTACCGGCTCCCCAGAGATAACCTTCACAACGTCCACCCAAACTTATGCACCCAGAAATACAACATCCTAAAAACGTACGCACATGATTTTCTCTCAGCCATTCTCTCTCCTTACTCAACCAAATCCAACGGCCATCGTTCAATGGATCTCCACGCCAACTAGACCCCGCGGCCGATCCGATCTCCTCCTTGCACGTCATGCAGCCATTCTCTCTCCTTGCACGTCGCTTCGTCTCACGGGTACGGCTCCGAGCTCCGATCTTCCCGCGGCGGACGTCGCTTCGTCTACGAGCTTCGAGCTCCGAACTTAGCGGACGTCGCGTCGTCTACGAGCTACGAGCGGCGTGGCGGCGTGGCGCGGCGCGGACGCGCTAGACGCGGTGCGGCGTGCCGTAGGCGGCGCGGCGGGCGGGCGAGACGGACGCAGCGGACCGCCTCGCGCGGTGCGGCGCGCGACGCGGTGGACGCGGCGCGGCGGGGAGGAGCGCCGCACGGCGGGGCGGACGCGGCGGGGGACCTCAACCGCGCGGGAGTGGCCGAGGCCATCAAGGTACAAGCGGCGGCGGCGTGAACTGGGACGCGGTCCGCCTGGGCTTCGTCGGCGTGGGCAACCTGGATCGTCAGCTCCGTGAAGCCTCGGATCCGTAAGTGGCATTTTCCCCCCTGAGATGAGATTTTGCTTTCAGTATGCAAGAGTGTTAATCGTGCAATTTACATTACATGGAAATTACTGGTTTTACATAAAAAAAAAGACATGGCAAATCATGGTAAACTGTAATGTGGTTATGTTAATCATTTGTTTTGCATGTTGCTGGCTGCTTAAATAAAAAAAAGACATGGCAAATCAGAAAGCAAAGCGGACTGCTTTAGGCGAAATAACAAACAACAACACAGGTATGAGCGCTTCCTCAACTGTGATGGAATTGATGTCAATATTTTTGTAATTTTCTCAGTTCGGTAATCACTTGCAGCACCTGTCGATGAGGCCGAGCGAAAGAGGGAAGAGAGGAATAGAAAACAACGAGAATACCGAGCAAGGATAAGGGCTGAGGAATCCACCGAGCAAAGAGAAGAAAGGAATAAGAAGCGCCGGGAAAAACGAGTATTGAAGAGGACAGAATCATCAACATATAGTATAGGACCTCATCATGGTATTGCCTATAGTTAATAATGCTTCCGTTGTTATTTGCAATGTTACTCTTTAAGTGATATAATATGTGTCGGTATCTATCTCGCTGTTTACTTCATTTTCAAGAAACATACTGCTCCATGATAGGTCAACAAGCAACATATGAAGCGTGTTCAAGTATTCTCGAAATATCAAACGCTGAGGACAAGGAAAATGTCTGTCCGGATGACAACATGGATTGGCTACATAGAAATCATAATTATGTCCAGACAAGACAACCGACCCTTGAGAATTCTTGTGTGACCAACAACCTGTCAGGCCACACTCTATTGAATGCAAGTGCGGCAACTCCAGGTGACATCCTGGTATTTTATTCATTTGTGCAAGCAAAACTCACATATTGACCTATATGTATAGATCATCTAACCATGTCAATGTTTTCACCCCTTTGGTGACCAGTTGGCAGCTCAAATATGCAAAAGGCCCTCGCAAAAAGAGTGAAGTACAACAATATGGATGAGCACAGCAAGGAAAAAATGTTGCAAGGAAGGAGGGACTACAAACAAAAGATGAGAACACAGTCAGTCGGTGTCTTGGAGAAGGAAACATTGCATATACAGCCTGCTCGGCCAAGATATACAGGACAAAATGATATAGAATATGATAGTGCCTTGTTCGAACCTACAAACAATGAGTCTGATGAAGGTGTGTTCTTTTTCTATGTTTTCCAATAGATGCAAGTTTGTTCTATTCCTCCTAATTATAATAGCTAATGTTCGACCAAACATCATGCAGAGGACCATCTGGAGGCACCTCAAGTCTTGAATATTGATGATCTTATTGATGATGATGAAACCAGGCAGTACGTTGGTGAAGGTAACTTTATTTAGTGTTGCATCACGATTGTTTCGCTTTTTAATGTTGTGTACAAATTTTCACCTTAACTGCTAACATCTCGTACAAATTCGTCGCTCTAAATCATTCCGTACGGAGTATAAAAAATGATGGAAGTCCACATACACTTATTTTACTATGCCGTTCGTCATCATCAACCATTTAAGATAGCATTTTTTTGTCCGATTGAGCTAAAAAGTTCACTTCAAATTTTCACCTCAACTGCTAACATCTCGTACAAATTCGCCGCTCTAAATCATTCTGTACGGCGTATAAAAAATGATGGGAATCAACATACACGTATTTTACTATGCCGTTCGTCACCATCAACCATTTAAGATAGCATTTTTTGTCCGATTGAGCTAAAAAGTTCACTTAAAATTTTCACCTTTCTCGTACAAATTCGTCGCTCTAAATCATTCCGTACGGCGTATAAAAAATGATGGAAGTTAACATACACGTATTTTACTATGCCGTTCGTCATCATCAACCATTTAACATAGCATTTTTTGTCCGATTGAGCTAAAAAGTTCACTTAAAAATTTTACCTTAACTGCTAACATCTCGTACAAATTCGCCACTCTAAATCATTCTGTACGGCGTATAAAAAATGATGGAAGTCAACATACACGTATTTTACTATGCCGTTCGTCATCATCAACCATTTAAGATAGCTTTTTTTGTCTGATTGAGCTAAAAAGTTCACGTAAAAATTTTCACCTTAACTGCTAACATCTCGTACAAATTCGCTGCTCTACATCATTCCGTACGGCGTATAAAAAATGATGGAAGTTAACATACACGTATTTTACTATGCCGTTCGTCATCATCAACCATTTAAGATAGCATTTTTTGTCCGATTGAGCTAAAAAGTTCACTTAAAAATTTTACCTTAACTGCTAACATCTCGTACAAATTCGCCGCTCTAAATCATTCCGTACGGCGTATAAAAAATGATGGAAGTCAACATACACGTATTTTACTATGCCGTTCGGCATCCGGTTTTTTGTATCCTTTTTCTCCCGACGTCCGCTTTTTTCGTTTCTTTCCGACTTTAATCAGATTTTAGAATTGCATATTTTTATGGGTCCTCACAAGAAGTCACGAAACTCGATATCTAACTCTACCAACACATGGATAGTATGATGAAAATTAAAGTTATGATATATTTACGAGTAAATTCTGTTCCTTATGACTGAATGAAGAAAAAAACCTATCAATGTTGTGTTTTAATTCGATACAGACTTAATAGGACATTGTCATATGATTGCCAATATTGAATTATATTATGGATGCTATGGTCATCATAAAATAAATTATAGCTTTTTTATAGAAAGGGTAAAAAAATAAATAGATGTGTAGCATTCCCATCCTATGATTATTAAATCGTATGGTCTCAACATATTTGATGAAGGTGTGTTCTTTTTCTTTGTTTTCCAATAGAAATGCAAGCTTGTTCTATTCCTCCTAATTATAATAGCTAATGTTCGACCAAACATCATGCAGAGGACCATCTGGAGGCACCTCAAGTCTTGAATATTGATGATCTTATTGATGAAGATGAAACCAGGCAGTACGTTGGTGAAGGTAACTTTATTTAGTGTTGCATCACAATTGTTTCGCTTTTTAATGTTGTGTAATGACGGCCACTGCTTGCTTTCATCACAGATTATGCCTTCGAGTCCTATCGTGTCAGTGTCAATGGTGTTGATCAAAATGACAATGAAGATCCTTATGATTATGTGTACCAAAATTTGCCTGATAGGCACCATGTTTTGAGAAAGGTGCATGACTGCTTGCACTGTGGAGCAATGAGATTTCAATATGAGCCACCTGGATTCTGTTGCAGAAAAGGAAAGATAAAAGTACATGTTCCACAGGTGCCTGCTGAGTTAAAAAGGTTATTCACAAGTCAGGTAGATAATTATCACAACAGTTAAAAGGACTAGAAAGATAGATTAAACTTGTATTGGAACAAAATAAAAAGCTTAACCGAGATAAGTGGAAGGACCTTGATGTTTCAACATGGCCTGTTATTGAGAAGATCCAAGAGCGAATGCAAACAGATGGGTACATGCCATGTGACTTGTATTTTACAAAACTGATTATGTTTGTTTCTACATACTTAGCAACTCCGTGAGATTTTTCAATTATTAATGTACAGGACATCATGCGGTCTATGGATGGTAAACTTCATGGAATATTGGACTGGATCTTCCCTCTCTGATAAAGTAACTCAGGTGATTCATAGAGGAATTGCATATTGTGTAGTCACTTATATATATATATATATATATATATCATCTGAACATAATATAAATTCTTATTATAAAACTTATACTATTTTGCAGGATGATATAAATAATTTCAGGTTTAAGCTACCTGCAATCTTGTGGGATTCGAGATTAAACATAAAGAATGGATATCAAGAACTTGAACAGCCAAATGATGACAAAGACAGTCCAAGTGATGTTGAAATTATCGATACTATGGCTGAAGCTCCTAAACCATCAAAAGCTTCACATCAAACTGAAGTGGATGTAACTCATGTGTTCTTTCCACTGGAATAACAACAACAAACACACAAGAACTATTAGGTGAACCATCTGCCAAAATATTCACGGACAGAAAGGAACTATTGCATCGGTTGAGCACATACATCTGGTCGATAGACGATGAAAAGTGTTTAGAGTAAGTATTTTTTTTCTAATTAATTGCATATACTAATACTAAAAAAAGATGTCGTCAACTAATTCGTTCCTGGTCCTTTTTTTTAGCAAAGAATGGGTCCGAAGCACCAGACCATATCCAATTTCTTTAAGTCTCAGAACAATTAGAGATATTTTAGATGAAAATAAACCCATTGATCGTGATTGCTTCAACATGGCTGTTCGGACGGTTGCGTGCAACAAAGCCTGGTTGTGGATATAAGACAAAAACCACTTCATGGACCGACAGTTCTGTGTAAGTTGATATAATTGTTCCCTTGTTGTGTATATAATTGTATAATTACTCAAATCATAATTATGCAAAATCAACAGTCCATATCTCAGTTTGGACAAGATCCGCGGCGGTGTGACAAGGTAGACTACAAAGAACTGGCAAAATTGCTTGAATGCTAGCCTGACATGGACTACGATATTGAAAATTGCAGCACTGTAAGCTATGTTCTGTATACTCCTTTAAAAACTTATATTTTATCATTTTGCACTTATAGCCTGGGTGTTTGTTTACAGGTTCTACTGCCATACTATCGACATAGGTCCTACATTTTATTCATACTAGACATGGTTAAGAGAACTGTGTACATTATGGATCCGCTTCCTAAAAAATCATGGTACAAGGGTAATGATCCAAGCATCCCATATATAACTAAATTACATAATATTGCCAATAATTTCAAACTCGCCATGGAATTGGCACATCCTGCGTGGAAAGACGATATTTTTTACTGGCGTCGTAAATTCCCAACATGGGTTCCAAAACTACGGACTGGTAATAACTTATAATATGTTTCATCTTTATTATCAAATATCATTTGATTTATCTACAACAATTAAACACGTGCTCTTCTCCAGAAATTGGATGGCTTCCTTGTATGATTTCATGTGGTCGTGGAATGGCGTAAGATTCGATGATCAACACTGTGAGCATATAATATTCTCTATGTATATTTTGTAGACTACATAGCAAATTAATAAGTTAACTTATTATCCGCCATGCAATGATCACATTCATCGAGGACGAATTTCTTGGTGGACATTTTGAAGAGCGGTGAAAATGAATGTAAAGACATTATCCCTGGAGAACTCCAAGACCTACTTAAGCAAATCAGAAATTAGATGGTTCAGGCGAGACATGACTTATTATTGCCTTGTTATGCATTATAATTGGCCTAGGCTTGTAATTTCATGACCTGAACTTGCTGGTGATATACATGAGTATTTTCCAGATTATATACATGGTGATATACAATTGCGTGAAACTTAAACTATGAAAAAAAATATCGTCATTTGGTTGTTTTCATGTGCATCCCTGAAATACCGCCGTGGCGTTAGCACGAGCACTATACTAGTTAATAAGTCAGTTGTCCAGAAGATGACAAATCTGTCTTCTGAGTTAAAAAGCCCTGCTCATTTTGACTTGAACTTTTAGCTTCTGGCTTATTTTCACTATTTCTAAATTTCATATTTTTCTGGCTTTTTTGAGCTTTCTTTACATATTCGTTTTTCTCGTATTCGTTTGCATTGTCTGTGATGGGCTAACTATTTTTTATTCTTAAAATTTTTTTAAGTTTAATTATGCCAAATAAGCCACTATTAGCTACAGTGTACTTTCAGCTAGCTACAGTAAAATTTCAGCCATAAACTATTTTTTCAGCCCAAATGAGTGGCACTTTAATCTAAACATTTGGCCAACTAAAAAAACATAGATACTTTTGTATAGATTTCATAACTGATATTGTTTGCTATTTTACAAGTTGGGAGTTGAGAGTTTTGATATTTTTGGCAACAGGGCAGTAAGGGGGACTCCGGTGAGGGAGGAATGTTGGATTTGGGGAGCGCGCAGGGACATTGTTATTTATTTATTGCCTTGTAATATCATAGCTTGTATTGAGAATAAGTTATTGTTGTAGGAGAAGTACAATGCTAATGCCGTACAAGGCATCCAGGTTAGCCTTGGACTGGTTGAGTGAATGCAAGGTAGACTTATTTGGTTAGTTGTATCAGTTAGACCAAGCAGAGGTAAGTTGTTTAGTTGCCTGCATTAGAAGAGATGAGATGCCTTAATGCAAGAGATGTTATTTTGATGGTGTGGATGCACCCGAGGTGCGTGCGCCTACATCTCGCAGGCCTGGATATCGAGAGAAGCTCACCACCCACGTTTCCCTCGGGCCAGGGTCGGGAGGGAACTTTGCATGAGCTCAAACCTAGCAAACGGGTGGGAAATTGCTATGCTCGCTGCGAGCCACCCTTCGTACAGCCGAACACACCCTACGTAGAATTGTATGCATCCATATCGAAGCCTAGCACTGAAACGTACATACAGCATGACATGCATACGGTTCACCACATAAGCTAGAGCCAAAGCCACTTTTGGCACTATTTTGTACCGTATTTACAAAAATAGCACTATACCGAGCGTATTGACAAAAATGTCGATTCTGCCGTCCGGAGGCCGGGCGGTAGTGCCCGCGAGGCAACCGCTGCGCTGCCGCCGACGGAAGGCGCCTACCGGTCCCTCACTGGACTGCAGGCAGCCTGCCGCCCGGGGCAGACGGTAGGCAAGCCTGCAATCCAAGGAGGGGGCGGCAGGTAATTAGGCCAGCTAATTAGCCGGCCTAATTACCTGCCTAATTTTTTCATTTAGTATTTGTTTGAATTTTTAAATAGGTAAATTGAGCTAAAAAAATTACAAAAATTTACGTACAGCCTCCCAACAAAATGTACCTTGCAGTGTAATTTTTGGGTAATTTTATCCATTGCGAATGTTGCTCAAAAATTCATGCAATTTTGATAATTTTATGAGTTTTTACATATAGCAAACGAGCTCCAAAAATCATGAAATTTTATGTGAAACCTCCCGATACAGTAATAGTTATTGTGTAATATTTTAGGAATTTTATGTGGTCCGAATTTATCACGTTTATTCGGGTTAACTTAATCATAAATTTACGAATATTTCACGTTTATTTACAATTTTATACAGTAGAAATTTGTACAATTAAAAGTAATTACAGTAGTATAAAAAATGCATCACACTGGATGCGATATGGCTCACTTATCTGAGCCACTGCTATCTTCCCACCGCGCTTGCCTGCCCGTACGTGGCCTTGTCTTCCGTCGCGCACAAGCATGTCCCATTGGGTACGTCAGTCGGTTCGAAGGTTGCGTATTGGGTCGGAGGAGATATGGAGACCGTTCTATCTGTTTAGTGGCCGGTGGCGGTCCAGTAGGCTGAGGTACAGTAGGCTGGGTCCGGTAAAGGTCGAAGTCATCCAGTTGAGATATGCCAAACTGCGAGCCACCCGCAATAATATCATGTACGAAGGACTCTAGAAATCGCCCTTGTGGTACGAAGGAACTCTCGCCCTGACTGTACAATGCGGCAGCGAAGCCGGAGGAGCTCTGCCCACCGAAGTGTCCATACCCTTGGTATGACGAGAACACTGAGCTTTGCCCTGCGTACGCTGCAAACCCTAACGCCGTGTACTGCTCTTTAGAAGCATCTGGGAGGCCTATGTCGTTATCAGTGAACTCGTTGTCACGTCTATGCTTAATTGGAGGCTGCAAGATGGAACGATATTAGTCGCAACAAATATTCTGGATGTACAATACAAATCTTATACCTCCCGAATGTGCAGCAATGGTAGTCTGTGCAGGTGGCGCGGACAGCAAAAGGGATGCATCTCGACAACGAACCTATAGCGGGAGAACGCCATGATATTAGTGTAACGCAAGGCGTAATAAGAAAAAATATAGGTTAGTATGTAAGTTATATCCTCATCGGTACGGCGCATGGATGATCAACGGCTAGTACTACGATGCCATACAGACTTAATAGATTGCGATGGCCGGCCGGACTCGCTAGGTCGCGATGACCTGGCGGGTGAGCATGGTGCCCCTACTTGGTGGCTCATGTACGTATTGTGATCCGTGGAACGGCCGCAGCTTAGGTTGAGCACTATTTTTTGGTCTACTTTAGGATGAACTTCATAGGCTTCTATCAGGTCGACGAACTCGCCGAACGGGTGCACTGGCATCACGATCATTGGACGTCCGACAGGGAAGTGCTCCCAACTCCACAGCTGCAGGAGCACGCAGCAGATGGCCAGATTGGGGGTACCAGTAGTGGCGTGCCGGCAAGCGTCACACAACCCCCAATATGTGGCGCACAGAACTGCTGATCCCCAGTTGTACTTGGACATCACCCCGAACTCTGCGTCCACCAAAGACTCAGCGAGGCAATGAATTCGGCGTTGCAAATTTTGCCATGTATGGCTGGAAACATGCTCCAACCAAAAAGCTGGATAAGGAATGCAATGAGGTGCGTCCTGATGACATCCGACGTTGCAACATGCGGGCACACAGTGAAATTGTTAAACCACGTGCGGGGGACGCCGCGTGCACTCTCTGGGAGGTACATGGGCTGGAACAAGTGTGTCACCCCCGAGAGGGAGATCGGTCAAGAACACAACGTTCTTCAGAGTGACCGTCATCTCACCCTAACGAAAGTGGAATGTGTGCGTCTCGGACCTCCACCTGTTCACCAGTGCCGCGAGCAGGCTGCCGTCGATAGTGAATTTGTGCCTGGTGAAGATCAGCCTCGCAAAGGGCAACAAACCCGTGGCCCACAAGGTTGAGACGTAGCGCTCGTCCAGCGCCCACGAATCCCTCCCCCCCCCCCACCCCCGAGCTTGAACAGCGAAGGGCCAGCCACATCACCCGTCATCCATGCATGGCAACGGTGTTTCTCATCGTACGGGTGTTTTAGAAGCTCCGGTAGAGCCATATCTACTAGTACATAGGACAAACGAAATATTTGTGTGAACATTAATAATTACTTTATAATACAATTTACATTAATTATGACTACGAGAATAACGCCGAAAGCATGCTGTAAAAAATTACCTATCTGTCAGGAGAACTAATCAGCACTGTCACGTCCTCAATGACTTATGCACTGCCTTCTCCAAATAATTAGCGACGCACTATTACTTTTGAGAGTACCTTGCAAGTAATGGGACAGACAAAATATTAGTGCAAATATTCACAATGACAGCAACATACTACAAGTCAATGATTACATGCGTGCGTGAATACTTCAATATTTACCGATAATTTGATTATTCATCCGAAAAAATGACGAGCCGTTCATTACCGTCGTCCTTAGCACTAACTCATTACTTACCCCGAACTAACAAATTATGGATATTGTATGTACACAAAAACAGTACAAACTATGTCTAAATTATTTCGACATACTTACTTCGTAATACAAACTACATTAATCACAACTAACTAAATAACACTAATTGACTACGATTATGGGAATAACATCGAAAGCATACGAGCAACAATTACTTGTTTTTGCAGAGAAAAATCAGCACTACCAATTTTGAGCTACGCACTGGCTTCTCGAACTAATGAGCTATGCACTCCCAATTTCCAGCAACGACCGCGACAATGACCTTCTGCGATGAGCGACTGGGACACTGGGCTGTTCTTTTTAGCTAAGACTTATGGCTTTTGAGCTGTTCGTATGAGAGATTACAGAATAATTGAAACTCATGTGCAGTTTTTGCCGATATAAATAAGTCGGTACAGTATGTACTACAATTAACTAGTAGACCTCATCTTAAAAAGACACTCATTTTAAAAGCTAGCTACTGTAGAAAAAGCCAAAAGCTGAAAAAGAACAAGCCCACCGCCTTCTTGAACTAATGAGCTACGCACTGGCCAGAGGTGCATATTTATGCCCGAGCGAAAGGACCTATTATCACGAGTAACGCTTCGGGTGAGAGGGGACAACATTGTAACAATGACAAATATACAAACGAGGGAACGGGCGAGAGAGGAGGACACTCAAATAATAACATTAGTGTGAACGACAGAACGTTCGAGAGGGGCACATACAGTGAGAGTAACAATTGTGCAAACCGGATAGCAGCAAATAATATATACAATGATTGCCCGACACATGGCACTTCAAAACATACGAGACGATGGTTAATTCATGATTAAGTTAACCCTAATAAGCATGGCAAATTCGAATCATATAAAATTTCCAAAACATTACACAACAACTATTCTGTATGAGGAGGATTCACATAAAATTTCATGATTTTTGGAGCTCATTTACTATATGTAAAAACTTATAAAAATATCAAAATTGTATGAATATTTGAGCAACATTCGCAACGGATAAAATTACCCAAAAATTACATTGCGATGTACGTTGTTTCAGAAGGCTGTACGTAAATTTTTGTAATTTTTTAGCTCATTTGTTATATTTAAAAATTCAAACAAACACTAAACAAAAAAATTTAGGCAGGTAATTAGGCCAGCTAATTACCTGCCGCCCCCTCCCTAGACAGCAGGCTTGCCTACCGTCTGGGGGCTAGGCGGCAGGCTGACTGCCGTCCAGTGAGGGGGCGACAGACGCCTACCGCCGGCGGTATCACCGCGTGTCACCTCGTGGGCACTGCCGCTCAGCCCCCGGACGGCAGAAACGCCATTTTTATCAATATATCCGGAATACTGCTATTTTTACAAATACGGTGCCAAACAGTGCCAAAAGTGGCTTCGGCTCCATAAACTAACTGGTTACAAACAAGCTCCTTGCACTACTATACATTATACAACAGGCCAGTAACAGCAGTCCATCATATGTTCCATCAAAATAGCGGCAACCTGCCACGTCCGGGGGACGAACATCGAGACCTTTTCCTCCTCTTAGCAGGAGGTTCTGAATTGCTCCCTACCAGCAGAAGAGACACAGCATCATCTTTCAAGCCTGAGGCTTTGCTTAAACCATCGATCATGAGAACCCAAAACGTACAGAGAGAATATATATGGCACAAGATATCAGAACGGACCTTGAGGCCGTTGCAGCTCTAAGTTGGTTATGCCAAGGATAGAACCGTCCTGTGAAAAATCGTGCATTCATCAGTGAGAAGTCATGCCTAAATTGTCCTTAAGTTTGTTTCACGCTGAAAAATGGTATAGTAATGAGAGACGTGCTCTGGATTAGCCATGTGAGGTATCAAGCATGACTCATGCAAGATTCAGCACAGTTTGGTTCAACAGGACGGAGCCACACCCCGAAGTGCCAATAGTTTTTGGGCCTGTTCGGCAGGAGACAAGCCGGCCGGCTTTTAACAGCCGCTATAGTACCTTCCTTTTAAACGGAGTATTTTCTCAAGACGGGGTCTACAAGTTAAACGTAGTACACGTTAAAAGCCCAACATTTGTACCAGCCAAAATCGGAAGTGAGTATCGATCTCTCCGTAATCTGTACCGTAAACAGCCAAAATTCAAAAATTTCAACCAAAAGCCATAAGCCGCAGCCAAAAAGAACAGGCTCCTATAGAAAAGACAACTGACTTGAAAACAAAAGGCTTCTATATTTATTTATTTATACTCTACTCGCCTATATTACTCACGCAAATATATATATATATATATATATATATATATATATATATATATATATATACACACACACACACACACCACCTAAACAAACTTAAAATACTCCTTTATCACTTTAGGTATACTCATATACTAATTATAAGATACTCTAATGTAAACCATACGAAAAAATTGCAAGGGAGTCCATAGTTTTTAGCGTATGTTATAAATATCTTCATATATGCACATAAAAAGGAGTATGTCGAAAAAATGTACATACCACCTCTGAAAAATTGTTCATACTACTTATATAGTCTTAAATACTCGTATACCTACTTTTTATAGTATAATGTTTTAACCCCTTTTACATATGAAAAAAGGTATATAGCACAAATAAATAGCTTTGATAAATTTTTTTTAACCATATCGTATTGGAGTATCTTAGAATTAGTATTTAAGTGTACCGAATGTGATAAAGAGATATATTGCAAGTGGACGCATGTACTCCCGAGAGTACGGAAAAGACTTCCTATATATGTATATGTATGTACATGTATATATGTATGCATGTATATGTATGTATGGGTGTATGTATGTATATGTATGTGTATATATGTATATGTATATATACGATAGCGCTATTCTGCGCGCAGTTTTGAGTTATCAATGGTTGTACTAAAAGTTATCATCGGCTGTGAAGAAAGTTATCGCTAGCTGTGTCCTAGAGCATTCAGCAGTAACTTCACTCGCTATCGATGGTAACTTCATGCAGAACCGGTGATAACTTTCCGCACTATGAAAGTTTGGCAATAACTTCATTCAAATCCGATAGTAATTTCATTCAGAAATAACAGTAACTTTTCCCAGTATTTTACATCTGTGCATTGGTTAGTGTTCACATACATACCACACACACAAAGCCTTTTCCGTACTCTTGGGGTACATACGTCCACTTTCAATATACTACTTAAACAAACAGGTTATACATTTTTATCACTTTTAGTATACTTCGATACTAATTCTAAGATACTATAATGCGACTTGGTTGAAAAATTTTCATTGGACCTCTTTACTTTTGCTATATATCCTTTTTTATATATAAAAGGAGTATATACATAAATTATACTATAAAAGTAGATTTTGATGAAATTTTTTTGTAAAACTCACTTTAGACTATTTTATAATAATTATTAGAGTATAATAAAAAGAATAAAAAGGTATAATAATATTATTTAAGCAGTATATAAAAAGTGTAAATATGTACCCTTACGAATAAAATCATTTTCACACACACATGCATCGATATGTATGTACATGTGTATGTATGTGTATATGTGTGTGTCTATGTGTATATATATGCATGTGTGTGTGCGTGTGTGCTCGTGTGTGAGCGTGTGCGTACGTGCGTGCATGTGCGTGTGTGCGCGCGTGCGTATTCCCATGTGAAATATAAAATAACACTGAGCACCAATAACGACTCAGTTTTTTGAAGACATAACGGGGAAGGAATTTTCCAGAGATCAGAATCGAAGAGCTCAAAATTTTGGCAACTTACCTCCCATATGTTGGGATGAACTATTTTAGGAGTCTATGCAAACAGAGTCCAAGCGCAAAACAACTCAGATGAAGCAAATTTAAGTAATGAACTAGATGGTCCATTGCGTAATCCAAAATCTTAACCTCCACAACAGATGTGAAAGGTTATTATGAAGGCCTACCAAGACTTTTAGCATGCCAATGCCATCGGACCACAACATTTCAAAGCATCAGAAGTACTTCAAACAGGGTTATCTGCAGCAGCACTGGTGATAATCCCTAAGCTGCTATGCCAGCACTAGATTTGGAGTGCTGATCACATAAATTATGATGGCTTGTGGTAGTCAGTAATTTAACATTAGATAGTTAGCTCGAATCTACATAAAAAACTAAATAAATTTCTAAATTGACTGCAAAACTAATAACTTCCATTAGATGCGTAAAACCAAAATAAGCCTTGACTTATTTCAGCAATCACATATCTGCTAATCATGGGCACATTTGCCGATAACAGAAATATAAATGAACAGTTATGCTATTACTGACCGTGTCATAGAAAATGTTTTGGCTTCCTGGATCCAACCGTGGAACTATGAGTCGACCTGAAATGGAATTTCCTTCTTGGGTCAAATTGGATAAATGATTTGCAGAAACAGAAGTTCAAAGACCAAACACTTCACCTGATCTAGTGCTTCTCAGTTTGAGAGATTCAGGCGTGGAAACAGATAATGCCTTAGCCTTACTGCGAGTAAGCGGAGAACGCACCTTAAATTGTTAATGAACAATTCAATTAGTAAATGTTGGATATAAGCATCAAAATTCCACATGCAAGCGAGACAAAATACGCTGAAACATAAATGGATTCATAATGTACATACAACTTGACTGTAGACAATATTCAGATTTTTAGAGTCAAATATAACAAATTTCAGACATTGCAGAATTTGCACAACTTGCTTGGTTCCTTGAATATAACTGGTTTTTCTCCAGGCGATTATTTTTAAAAATGACAGCAGCATGCTTCCTAGTGGCAAAGTTACTGCAGAGCCCCACAGCCTTCATCCAGTAATGAACCAGCTTTTATGAGAAACTGAACAGCAATGTAAAATGGTGGGCACCTGGGCTTCAATTGAGTAGTTTGTACCACTACCATCCCTCCTGCCCTCCCCAACTTTATTCTCTAAAAAGGAAATGAATTTGTGGTGTCACATCTTAATTACATACTCAGAAAATTAGAAAAGGCCATGTGCTTTATAAATAAATCGAGAACAAGAGTCTATAGCCGATGAAGCAATAGCCTTCTGCAAACCAATAGTTATTATTTGTGTGATTCATTGTTCCATCTGTATTTCAAACAAATGCTTACCATAAGAAAACAAATTAGAATTATATTTGAAATGATGACAGAAAATAAGTAAAGTTAGAACTTTGTAGAATTTTAAAAAATAGGTGGGCATTTGCAGGGGCAAAAATCAAACTCTAATGTACTTCCAGGTGGGTTTTCGCAATTTTGCCGATCAGTTATGGTAAGATCAAAACAAGGACCAACTGGAACAAATGTAATGTCAGTTTCGAATGTAATCAAGTCTGCCCTAAGATCAGCTGCAAACATATCAAATCAGTTATGGTTATATCAAAACAAAGGACTAAGCTAAAACTAGTTTAATATCGCTTTCTAATATAATCAAGTCTGCCTTACAATTCATGCCCAATTTTGTTTTGGAATAGCACAGAGGCATGCCAGTTTCAACAATCACATAATAATTTAGCTTTGCAACAGTACAGAAACTTTCTTCCCTAATTACTGTCTAAAGGTTGATTGAATAAGACATGTCTGCAACTCCATTATGGATCCATTTTCTGATGAACACATCAAAAAATAACAAATTTACAAGCAACACTAAAAATAAATTAGTACCAAAAGGATTACACATAATTTCTACACTTACATATGAAAGTGGAGTTCTGATCATTAATGATCTAGGAGTACGCTGCAAAACCTTATCTGCGGAACTTTGCTTCACCAATGGGCTTGTAGGCAGTTTTTCCTGGTTAATAGCTCAACTTCAGTATGCATTCACAATTCATTAATTTGGAATTGCATGCATCTGAAGCAACCTTTACAAAAACCAATGTGACAAGGAGGAAAAATTAAGATGTTTGGTTAAGGTGCAGATTGATGGAATCCTAAAGATGAGCTTGGTGTTTCAAAATTTAAAATAATGGAAAAATTCTAGTGTAGCACAAATAATGGAAAATTTCTAGTGTAGCACAGTAGTCCATAAATTGCCATGACATTTACAACTTTACATTGACCAAGCTAATGAGAGAGAGAGCCTAGCGGGTATGTCAGTTTGCTGATTAATTATTTTAGAAGGTTGAAATAGAAACAATATCAGTATTATTTTGCTTTTTGAGGTGTGGAGTTCAAAACTCACCATTTCACGATATTTTACATCTAAAGGAATTAAAGTTCCTATGTTTTCATTCGGTACCACCATCTGATTTGATGCTTTACGATTAGTTCTTTTCTGGTTTGCTTGCCTCTTCAATGAAGCCTTAGGGGTACTTTCACAACCTCTCACATCTAAAGGAGCACATGCTGTTATATCTTCATTTGGTACCATTTCATCGTTCACTGAAGCCTCAGGAATACTTTTACAACCTAAATTAACACCATCAGTCATTTTCTCATAAGCATCACAGTTACACAAACTATTTGCAGGAGAAACTCTGTGCAGTCTCAACTCTTTGCCTTTATGTGTATCCATGGGCGGATTATTTTCCAAATCCTCAGCTACCACAGGGTTTGTACAACAGTTCTCTTCAGGTACTGTGCTAAAAAAACCTTCAGAAATCACAGCTGTTAAGTTTATAGAATTTTTATCACTTTCATCTTCCAAGTCGTGGGACACATGATCAGCAGTTGTCCCACGATCAGCAGTCTGATTGCAAATCAAACCAGAGCTGTCAGAATGATTAACGCCCCCATGTTCTTTTGCATCTGTGAGGATGGTTTCATTCTGAGTTTCTCTCTCTTGCTTAGCCCCATCACCACCAGGTGGTTCTGTACGAGCTATAGACAGAGTAAAGCAATCAATATCACCAAGGCATCCTGATCTAGAAGTACTGCCTGCAGTCAAGTGCATTTCCTTGTTATCAACGTCCTTATAAAGAGCCTCGCATCCATTAATACTGTCATTTATAGCAGAAGCAGTTTTCCCCATCACTGAACTATCATTATCACCAAAAGTACATTTGTTTAATCTTGGTGTACTATTTGACAAGTAAGAACACCTCTGGAAGGAAATAGCATCAGCACTATAGCCTAAGAACCTCTTAACAGTGCTAACAATGTTTCCCATGAAAGCAGATCCAAGCAAATTGATAAGGTTGCTTACAGGAACTTCTCCAAGGACGCTTGAGTTGAACACTCTTTGTGGATCAATGGTGACAGAGGACTAGTTTGAGATCTATCCACAAACTTGTTTTCTCATGATACAAACTAGTGCAGTTACTCCAGACTGGGAATCCAATCAAATTGTGGTTTTATACCTGCACACATGGTATGAAGCAAAGACCAAATCATTCATAAATCATAAGATTGGTACTAGAGTAAAAGCATGGTTGGATGAGTGTTTCAAACCTAAAAAAGTCTAAATGTTATAAAAACATTGCAAGCTCATATCTTTAGCTTAAGCTTTGAATATTCAATGTTTTTGGTTACTTTTGTAGGAAAATCTACATAAGTATCTTTAACAAGATGTTTAAATAGTGCATAAGCTAGCAGCTGATTTTTTTTTTCAGCAGTGTGGTTCCTACAGAAAGACTGATTGTTAAGGTTGTGCACAAAGAAAGCAAGAAAATGAAAACATATGCATACTACATGAGAATACAGTTTTATGCATTGAAGAAATGTTTAGTGAGCCCTGAATTAACACACAAGTAGTGCTTCTATGCTTTTCACTCTAACAAGAATGGTACTAATCTCAACGTACATGAAAGGATAAGTAATCACTATCCACCATTCAGTTCTACTTTAAATACTATGCAAATCACTTTGTGGAAACCACTGAATCACCTCTCTTAACACAATGATCCCATCTTACACATCATACACCTCCTTCCCAAAATGCAGATATATTTATAGTTGTGTTAGCTCGGCCTCCTAGATGGTCCATTTACAGGCCAAATTTGACCCCTTTTTACCATCACAAACCTAATGAAACACTCTGCTGGCTACCAGAGAAAAGTGGGTGGGTAAACTGATGACAAATCCATGAACCATGCCTATTTTGATGATGCATGGCAAAATCATTTTTGTTCTGTTGTATTTCCTTATGCACACAAATATATCTCACATTTGGAAATTTGGGCTTCTGCAGGTGCATTTATATTGCCGGTGTTGGTTTCAGCATAGGGATTTCTTATGTAAGCCTTAGCCCTTTGTAGAATGAAACATACAATGTTCTTAAAAGAATAAAGCTCTGATGTATCAGTTGGCTCCCGGATAAATGACAATGAACCAGAGAGCACCCTGCGTAATTCTGATACGATATTAATAGCTTCTGTCGCAGAAGACCTTACATAGCAGGATAACAGAGAAGTGAGATGGCGTGCCATTAGGAACAGCTGCTGGCATGGCAACATGTAGCATACCACGTGGGTGGTCCAGGTCACCCGAGAAGCTGGCGAGGCATGCTGTCTGACAAGTTTCCAGTTATATCAACAGTTTTAGCTATTAGACTTAGGGCATGTTTGGTTGCTTCCCAAACTTTGCCACACTTTTGTGCCACAAGTGTGGCAAGTTGTAAGCCATACCGGCACAGTTTTTGTGGCGCCAAAATGGCCGCCACACTTGTGGCAAAAATTGGTACTAACTTATACAAGTTTTGTGGCCAACCAATAAGGTTTCAATTGTTATGAGCACTGAAAAGTTACTGCATAAATGTTCTTACAAATTCTAGTCTCTGATTATACTAGAAAACATCTAACTATTAGTTTTATAACATCACCTGTTCGACGAGTGAGCCCGTGTTTGGCCAGTTCTATCTTTTTTTGAAAAGGGTTTGGCCAGTTCTATCACTAGCCCACTTTTTAGCTGATTATGCACTTTTAATAACTATGTCCCATTGACTCCCTGATACCGCATTCAGCTCAAAGTGCATGCTTTTAGCTCGATCGTAGATCCAAACCGCACCGCAACAACAAATTATTTCCCCCAAAAAAATTATTTTCCACTTGTTGAAGCCAGATAGCCATTCTTCAAATGAAAGGCAAACGGTCAAAATAAACGGTCCTGAAACTCGTACCGGTGCTGACCACCGAACCCCAGGCTGAGTTGTTCTTTTCTTATAACTTTTGAGTTTTGCTATAGTAACTTTCAAAGCAAGACGGGCCTATAAATCGATTGCAGTAAACACTACAAAATTCATCTATATCGACTAAAATCAAATATGTTTCTCTGTAGTCTCTCTTGCAAACACTTGCGAATAGGCAGAATCCAAAATTTTAAGCTAAAAGCTAGAATCCAAAATTTTAAGCTAAAAAGCCATAACACACAGAAAAAAAAAACCACCCTTGCAAATCGCACCAAAAAAGAATAGCTACGGAACAGTAAAATCGCAAGCAAACGGAGCCGAAAGAAGATAGGAGCAAGCGACGGGGAAGAAGCATACGCAGGGCCGTCCAGAGGCGGCGGCCGTTGGACGGGAGTACGGCGCCGCGGCGGGAGAGGCCACCGGGCGGCGGCCCTGCGCCTAGGGTTTTGCTTCCGGCGAAGGCTACTGGGTCTTCGCCTCTCCAGTTCGGGGTTTCGGCGCGGCTGGGGCTCGCGGTGGAGCTTGGAGTCGGGGAGGCTGCTATGCTTGTGAGGACGGGAGCGGTGTGGCCGGTGGAGAAGAGACAGATGGCGCGCGCGCGACGGCCCGAGGCTTGCGATGAGGCTACTGTTCGGTTCCTGTGTCAGCGGCGGCCGCGCCCCTGGGCAGGCTGGGCTGCTTGTTTAGGCCATTTCCATTGATTTTGACACGCAGCATTCATACTTGGTAGATTTTTTGAGGGTACACGGAAACAAACACGAAGAAGTCTTGTTTTGGAGCTTTTAGAGAATACCATGGTTTCTCAAAAATACCATGGTATCTAAAACTCTGAGATGTTTTGATAGAATAAATATTGTTGTTTTATAAGTCGTAGTTTTGCAAATCCCATGGATTTTTTAGTATTAAAAGATCCACTCAAGACCTCTTTTTTCAAAACACCGTTCTGTTTTTCTGTTGCCTGTGTGACATGAGACAGCCTCATCTAATCTTTTCGTATACATCATAGCCCTGCACTATCAGGCCTTCCCACCATCATCTCATATGTGCCCTTTTCCATGTTGTGTTGTGATGAGGATATCCTTTTCATAGATACAACCGTACCGACTCCACAACAAACTGAAACTATGATACAATGACCGATAACTCGAGCGCGAACACGTCAACTTAACCATTAGGTGAATGTGTTCCTAAGTTTGCATACAAATTTTTCAAAGAATGGTATACTACTTAATTTTTGTGATGATTTAATTGTCCTTAAGAATCATGGGAAAGAACCACACAAGCTCAAGTTTAGAAGTGGAACCGTTAAGCGCAATCCAAGTCCTGTTCGCGAGTTCGACTCAGATTCGGCTTTTTTAACATCGTCTACTTCAAATGGCCATAACTTTTGATCCAAAAGGCTTCTCGGGACCCGTGAGTACTCTTTGGAAAGCTCTTGGAGTCTACTTTCAAATGGATCTAGTCTCACCTCCAAACTCCATCCGAGCCGATCAAAAACTGCCAAATAAGTCGCGTCACTTTTTCAGTCCGAGTCAAAGTGGGCCGAGGGCCTTGTATCACCACTTAGGCTATTTGGGCTGGTACTGTTCACGTGAACAGTAACCATGAATAGTACCGCACCCCTTTTCATTAAATAAGTGCGGCTTCCCCCTTCCCTATTTAAGGAGGTCGCACCCCTTTAGTTTTCCTCGGGTTTTTCTTAAAAAATTATTCTGCTTAGTAGTTTCATCGCATATTCGGTTGACGAACCCCAACTTGTGAACTTAATCTTTATTCGCAATACAATTTCAGATTACATCTTGTACTCTCTTGCTTGTGTTCTCGATTCGCTTGTAGGAGATAGTCTTCTTGGCGAGGTCAACCGCGTTCGGCATGGTTGATAACCAATGGAGCAGTGATGTAGTGATTGCGAGAGGTTCGATCTATTTTGGTCGGAGCCTTTGGATCATCAACGTCGTATTCTCCACAATCGACTTATCAGTACATTTCAGAAGATCGGGCCATCGTCACATTATGTTGTACTACATTGTTTTGTTTGTTTTGTTTCCTGTGAAGCTACTGAAATTTTGATACAAGTTACAGTGAAAAAGCATCGCCACGAGTGTTGTTTTATCTTGGAAGCTTGATTTCAGCGTTCAATTTTAAATTCAAAATTATTAATTTCAGATTAGAATCCAGATATTTCAGTTCCTAGGTAATTTTGTTGCATTTTTAGAAAAAAAACAAAACAAAAAATTCATTTGAACCAATCAAGTTGTTAAATTCCCTTGTATTTTTTTAAAAGTTTGATCTAAATTTAACAACTCTCATCATCCCTCAAAAGAAAAACTGCAACATCCAAACAAGCATTGGTTTTTCTCAAAAAATACAAAAAATTTGTGGTTTCGTAAACCGTAGTATGTTATGGATGGGGCATCTGTAATAGCACTAAAAATACAAAAGAAAAGAAATACATGGAATGAAAACAATCCAGGGAGAATAAAGGAAATTAAGTAGAGTTTTGCTGTCAGACCCATCAGCTTTTAGGTTGCCGAATAAAAGTAGCACTTACTGAAGTTCCCAGACCATCCAGGGACGATCGGCACCGTCTCATATTTGGATTCTCATCATCCGACGAGAAATTCCATTCTTACCCTTTTCTGACTTACCTCACGTAGTAGAAAGCCTTTAATCAGAGCAAAACCCACCCTTGGACCAAAATGCCCTTAAGGCAATCAGCCATAAGAGGAGGGATGAGGCAAGGGCAGTCTGGGTAATGCACAAAGTCAGAGGCTGTCCAACCATGCCATTAAGCTAGCACAGTACAGGCAAGCTCACCTCAGCCCCATTTCATTTCCCAACTGAGAGCCAACATGCAGCCACACAAAGCTTCACTTCATTTCTTTCTTCCCTCAACCGTGAGCTCATCCAAGAAGCAAAGCCAGCAAGAGAACCATTAGCTGTCCTCTGCTCAACCAAACATAGAGCAAGCCGAGCTCATCCAAGTCCCAAAACCCAAATCCACGGCCACTGCAGAGAGGACGTGAGGAGAGAGAAGCGGAGGAGAGGAGCCTAGGGAATTGGGGAAGACCGATGGCGTGAGGGTGGAGGCCACAGTGATCGCAAGCCACCTAGGACCCCTAGAGCCATGCCGAACTAGACTAGGACAAGGAAGAGGTGAGAAGGGCCAATGGAAACTCGTGGAGAGCGTTGTTGCCATCACGGCCATCATCATCGCCTTCTCATCCCCACCCAACTCGAGCCAAGTAAGGTTTGCCTTCTCCAACCATGTGTATTGAAGAGTAAAGCAAACAAAAATAGAAGAAAAATCGAAAGCGTAAGAGTAGAGAGGAAGAGTAGCAAACTGTCCCCGTAGTAGGGGAGTTGGCCAGCTGGCTACAAGCCGTGGCCAGCGAGCTCGAACCCACGGGGAGGGGGGTAGTGCCGAGGCTGTGGTCGGTGCTAGGCATCGACAGCTGGCGGCGACGACCATGGGGGCAGGCCAACAGTCGGGAGGTCGGGAGAGGTTAAGCCACGACACCGATAGCCGGGCCAGGGGCAGCGTTAGGGAAAGGTGGCGGTGCCGACAGATCTGGCGTTAGGGGCACCACCGGAGGCGAGCCCAAGGGTGGCGCGGCCGAAGCCCCCGAAGACAGCGATGCCGGTCGGATCGCGCCAAACAGAGAAGGGAGGTGGAGTGGCCGAAGGTAGGAGTAGCACCGGGCTCCCGGCTAGCGGCATGCCGTGGCTAGTGATCTTGAGGGAAGACCGGCAGCGGGGTGGCACTGGATTTAGCCATGGCCGGCCGAATCTGGAAGTAGGAGAGAGTGGGAGAGGAGGGAAGGTTGGGGCGGCGGAACCGTCAGCAGTGAGCTCTAAGCCGGTGATGCCTGAGCTCGGCCGTGTGCCACCACATTGCCTGGGAGTCGCCAGGCTGTTCGGCCAAACCAGATGAAGGAGAGAAAAAAGAAAAGGGAAGGAAAAAAGAGAGAGAAGAGAAAAGAAAAGAGGAGAAAAAGAAAAGAAAGAAAATATGGGGGTTGGTGCCTACGCGACGGGTCCTTAACCCCGTACGTTTTATACCAGAGTCGGGTTATGCGCGTAGAATCATCGCTACTCACTTAAGCACTAGTTTTGATATGATGTCTTGAGTCTGGTTGATGTTTGTACAGGTAGAGGTCCCGGGTCAGAGCCGTCCACACATCGTCCCCGAGACTAACCAAGCAAGTGCGTGGTAAAGCGGTAAATTTGGGTAGTGATTGCTGTTAGATGAATGATGGTGCATTTCTTACCATGATATGGTAAGTTAACTTTTTCTGGTTACATAGTGAGGAATGATGAATGACGATTGTTGAGACATGACATGTTGATATGCATGAATGATAACTTGCATTGCATGCATATCATGAAAAGAGATAGTTTTGTGGTATCAATTGTCCCCTTTGTATGGACACTCTACGGGAGTAGAGATTGAGGTCCCCGTATGAAAATGATGGGCTACTGTGGTCCCCGTATAAAAAAGGACGGGCTTGTGATCCCTGCATGGAAATAGGGCGGGCTTGGGTGAGCATCGACGGGTGCTTGCTCTGCTATACCGGTATAGGCTAAAAAGATAGGAGAGAAGTGCATGTGCATATGCAATTGAATTATGACAGAGAACAGGTGCAAATGCATAATGAGTGGTTGATAAGAAATTGGAGGGATTAAATGGAAACAAGTGGTTATTGAGATTGTGATGGTTATGGACTAAATCATGAACCTGTTATTTACTGTTTTGCTTTGTACTTGCGGATTCTTTGGACTCACCCTTGCTTTGTTATTTTTTAGGTGACCGTTGAGGACGTCATGCATGGGTGAGAGTAGCACATGAATAATTTCACTAACTAGCAACACTCCTTATACCACCTTTTGTCAGTATATTTTAGACTCTACTGGTATGCTAGAGTAATCGCTAAAAATGCTATGATGTATCTGGTCACTACAACAAAAATAAATTAGTATTGGCTTAAAATTTCTAGTAGTTGATGGAATGGTGGTAGTATGCAATAGTGGTAGCATTCCGGGCCTAGAGGATGGGGGGTATTACAGTTGGTATCAGAGTGGGCGTTAGGTCCATGGTAAAGAAATTTGACAATTTAGCTTAATTATTCAATTAAAATTTGACTTAGGCCTAATAATAAAATTTGATGCACTCTAGTGCACAATAGTATGGGGTTTGGGTCCTGCATTGTATTTACGCTTTCGCTAGCTTTGTTGTTGATTTGTACTATTGAGATGGATGTTGTGGGTTGGTTGTATGCATGGCTCTCTGTCATGAATAGAGATGCTGAGAGGTAGAGGACACGGACGTGGCCGAGGCCGAGGCCATGGAGGTTGTGGCCAGGGTTGTGGCCATGGCTGTGCCCAAGTGGAGCCATCGCTTGAGGTTCAAAAGGAGGCACCTAACGCAAAGGTTGTTTCTATTGAGCAGTCCATAGCTAGAGACCTGACAAGGTCTTCAGCCTTACTGCAGAAGTTCATAAAGGAGGTCCATGCGCTTCACCGACAAGCGCCAGTAGCTGTTGCTGTGGCTATACCAATTGCGGCCCCTATTGCTGTTTCAGTCGTACCAGAGGCAAGAATGGGCCTTCACGAGTGGTTGGCCCTGCGACTAGATATCTTTGATGGTACGGGTATAGTAGTCCAGGCTACGGATTGGTTGTGCTACATGGAGAGGCAATTCGATGCCCTAGAGATGAGCTCTCAACTAAAAGCTCGCTATGTGGCTTTCTAGTTAAAGTGTCAGGTGAACATCTGGTGGGAAGGGGTTCTTTTAGCCAGGACCCCTGCCCAAGGTCTTGCTATCTGGGAAATCTTTGTCAAGTAGTTCAAGGTGATGTATTACCCAGATTCTTTGTGGAGAGCATGGAGGTCGCCCTGCCAACCTTCATGTAGGGAAAGATGATCGTAGCTAAGTATGAGGTAGGATTCAACAATCTGATCTGCTTCATGCCATCGGTCGTGAGCAATGACATTGAGAAGGCCAAAAGGTTCCGCCGAGGGCTCAACTCTGAGTTTAGGCATGTCATGAGAGCTACTGCGCCGCACAACTTTAGGTCCGTGGTGGAGCAGGCCAAAGGGATGGAGATGGAGATGCAGCTCACTAAAGGGCTACAACCCTCTCGTGGTTTGAGTGATTCTGGTGGTGACCAGAAGAGGAGCTTCACTGAAGAAGGTGGGTCATCTCAGCAGCCCGCTCCTAAAAAGTTCAAGTGGGGCCAGCGTCCCCCGCAATCGGATGTCCAGTCTTCTTTAGTGCCTCATTCTTCACCAGCGACACCAACCTATCGTCCTGTCCCAGGGTAGGGCATGATCTATTTCAAGTGCGGTAATGGACACCGTACTGCTGAGCCCGCGGGTCGACTTGACATGGTGACAGGTACCTTGTTAGTGGACTCATGTAAAACCCTTGTTCTTTTTTACTCCGGTGCTACCTATTCTTTTATGTCCTAGGAGTTTGCGAGAAAAGCCAAGCTGAGTGTTCAGTAAATTTCCCAGTCAGTTAAGGTTAGTACCCCAAGGGGTATCATTGCTAGCTCCACAGTATGCCCTGGCTGTGTGGTGGTAATAGATGGCGAGGAATTTGTTGCCAACCTCATGGTCATCTAGTTAAAGCCTTCTGATGCTATTCTTAGCATGGATTGGCTGCATCACTATCAGGCCGTGATTTTCTACTTCTGGAGGACAATTACCTTGCAAGCTCCTTTAGGGAAGGAGATAATCTTTCAAGGGAAT